>CM052437.1:93506024-93557770 GCA_028533085.1 Varecia variegata | reverse complement strand
ACCGTTCAGTTCATTTCCGTGGACGCTGCAGGCCTATGTCAGAGTGTTTGCTAAACGCGCACACTTTAATGAGTGAGGCAAACAAATGGCAGTTTTCTCTTTCTCTACCTTAAAATGTTAAATGGATGGTGTAACACTAATTCACCTCGATTTAAATATGTTTATTTGAAAATATACTAAAGTGCTGTAGATAAACTGTATAGGTTAAAATGAAAGGAATAATAAGAAGGCTTCATTTTCTAACTGAACCTGGTATTTTGTAGGGAAAGTGTGACCAACATTTTATATAACCGCATGCACGCTGTGTGTGGGGGGAGCTGAATTTCTTACACCTTCACTTGAACCCAGTCACTGACTGTAAGTTAATCCAGTATCCCAGGCAGGAACGCCAGTTACCAATGCCCATGTGTGTCAGACGCTGTGCTTTACCAAGGAATATCTCATTTAATCCACACACCAACCCTCTGAGGAAAGCACCGTTATTCCATTTTACAGAAACAGAAATGCAGCCTATTCAGGTTGGGAACTGTGCTAGGTGCTGGGCTGAAGAGTGGGGACAGACAAGCAACATGATTTAGAAAACAAGGTGACAGACACAAGGGGACTGAGCCAGCACACTGGAGAGGTCGAGGTCGGAGAGGAGAGGTCGAGAGGACGGCAAGAAAGGAGCAGAGAAAACTGGCTAAGGGACAGGAGCCCTGCTGGTCAGGAGGTGAGGAGAAGTGAGAAGGAGGAGGCCCTGCGGGCCCAGAACAGCCTGCCCCAGCAGCCAGAAAGGAGCTGAAACAGAGACAGCTGAGGCCCCAGGGCCAGGTGGGGACTGGGGACTGGGGACGGGGCCAGGCTTGCATTTCCAACAGATCCCCAGGGTTGCTGGGGAGAGAGGGAATGAGGAAGGATGCCGGGAGGAGGAAGTGGCAATGGCTTGTGTGAAATGGCGTTTGATCCCCAAATGCTTCATCACACAGCATACAACAGCCTTTAAACTATGAACACAATACTGTATAAAAAGTAAATTTCAACATCTACAGAAACCAAAACCTTTAGATGATAGTCTAAAAGCAATATTTAAAAGATTTTCTGCATTTGCATAGGTAACTACTTAAGAAAAATGTATAGCTTAAATTAAAATTGTGATTATACTAAGAACTGGCCTGTTTTATGAAGCTGACACTTCAACTTGAATTTAAATAAACCCTTAGCCTATTAATCAGATAAATACTCTTGCTCCTTCCTAGGAACGGCAACAAAATGAATGTGACTCAAACTATTACATCTGGGGACACAGTATGAATCACCTTGACAGCACGAGTAAAAAAAATTTTTTTTTTTTTGAGACAGAGTCTCACTTTGTTGCCCGGGCTAGAGTGCCTTGGCGACAGCCTAGCTCACAGCAACCTCAAACTCCTGGCTCAAGCGATCCTCCTGCCTCAGCCTCCCGAGTAGCCGAGACTACAGGCATGCGCCACCATGCCCGGCTAATTTTTTCTATATATTTTTAGCTGTCCAGATCATTTCTTTCTATTTTTAGTAGAGACGGGGTCTTGCTCTTGCTCAGGCTGGTCTCGAACTCTTGAGCTCAAACAATCCGCCCACCTCGGCCTCCCAGAGTGCTAGGATTACAGGCGTGAGCTACCGCACCCGGCCAAAATTTTTTAAAAATACAAAATAATTCATAGTATAGGGCTATCCTCAAATATATGATGCCTTTGTTCAAATTATTAAGAGCCAAACCCCTATCCTCTCCCTCTAGACAAAAACCCATGGGTAGCTGACTTTGGTAAGCCAAGTATGGGCTGGATCTCAGTCACTGCTTGCACCATTGCCTGGGTGCCTTTGTGCAGTACACAACCTTGACAGACACAGTACATAGCAGCCCACTCACAGCCGTGTCACCAACATTTGTAAAGTCCATGGTAATTTCCAAATGAATAGAAATTTATACTTACTAATTCATTAGTTCCAGGCTCAATAGCAGGAATAGGTTCTGGGTATGTCTTATAAATACCAATTATTTACAATTTTTAAATACACCACACTTGCTTTTACAGCATTTACTGCATTCTTGAGTATAAAACCTACCATACATGTTCAAGAATCCTGAACTTCATTCAGATCAGTAGTAGAAGAAACAGGTTTTTTCTCTTGCACCATTTCAGTCCTTTTCTTGAAGAAACTACACTCGTTGAGTAGCCATTGCTTTTCTTTAATCTTCATCAACAGGCAATCGGAGCTTTGGCCAATAAAGGGTTAGTTAGGCCGGGCGCTCACGCCTGTAATCCTAGCACTCTGGGAGGCTGAGTTGGGTGGATCACTTGAGGTTAGGAGTTCGAGACCAGGCTGAGCAAGAGCGAGACCCCATCTCTACTAAAAATCCAAGGAAATTATCTGGCCAACTAAAATACATATATAGAAAAAATTAGCCAAGCATGGTGGCACATGCCTGTAGTCCCAGCTACTCGGGAGGCTGAGGCAGGAGGATTGCTTGAGCCCAGGAGTTGGAGGTTGCTGTGAGCTAGGCTGACGCCAAGGCACTCTAGCCCGGGCAACAGAGCGAGACTCTGTTTCAAAAAAAAGGGTATTAGTTAAAAGCAGGCTAATCTATTAATATTTTACACTTTATATATTTTTGACTTTATGTAATACCAAGTGTCACAATACTATTTGTTCTTTGGCTTTCTCAGAGTTACAAATGTTGGATAACTTCAATATATGTTTATAAAACTCAGATTATATCACAGCACATGATACCTCAATAGCAGAACTGAGTGGCAAATACTTTCTTCCTGCTTTTACAGATGAAGGAAATCAATCAAAGAAACACTGTACAAGACAAAAATGAAATAGTATGAAGGTGCACAGAGAACAAAGCTGTCCAAGTCTCAATTCATGACTGCGCAGTCCTCGGCTAACCTTTCTTTCTTTTTTCGACCTTTACTTGTACAGGCTCCTCGCACATGAGAAAGAAAATCTGATCTCCTCCTAGCACCCTCCAGGCCAGTTTCCCCAGAGCTCTTGTGTCATATTGAAAGGAATGAACTGCAGTCCTTTTAAAATCACTTCTAGTTCCAAAATTCTACGATTCTATAACAATAAATTGTCTAACAGGATGAAAACGGAAAAAAACAAACAAAAGCAAAACAAAACCAAAAAATGACAACCTCAGGAACATGGTGATACGGGTAAAGTATTACATGTAAGGTGCAAAAATCAAAACAAACAACAAACCCTCAGCTGATAAGCACCCAAGGGTCATGTGAAGAAGATTTAAGGATTGCAGTTAGCTGTAAGCCCAGGATAAGCCAGCAGAGCGGCCTGGACAACAAAAGAATGAAAAGGAACAAAAAGGGCATTAGGAGAAATGTCATCCTCACATTAAGACAGGGGTCACAGCCTCATCATCCTCCTTCCTTGCTGATCAGGTCACGTAGGAAGTTTCCTTGGTGGTTTTAGGAGACTTTAAAAAGCAGCAGCAACAAGGGTCCAGTGGTGGCTGCAAACCTGTGAAGGGAGCTGGGGAGGGAACTAATGAAGGCTTCTGGCTGGGGCCGGGAAGGCCAGCTGCCTTCACAGTCTGGCATCGTCCATGGAAAGGAAAGAAGGTCAGACACAAAGTGACACAGATTTCTGCTCAGAATATAAAAATCTTTCTTTCAATTAGAGCTCACTCGAATAGTACAACCTTCTGGAGGAGCGCCCCTTAAGGAGAAGGTTCTAGCACCAGAGTCCAGGGGGCTTTTTTTAAAGACAGGCACTGAGAACCTGCCTCCACCTTCAAGGCCTCCTGAGCAGTGGCCCCACGAGGCAGGACTGGAAAGCACAGCTACTTCTCTCCCCCTAAGATTCTCTACTTCTTTGGCGGGTGGGGGTGGGGGAGATGCTGACTTCATTTCCACAAAATCAGGTATGTTACAATCAGGAGCATTTCTAGAAAACCAACACCAAGCCTGACAAGATATAAAGACTGGCTTCACCAACCCAGAGCTGCTGCTGGGAGCGTGTTCAAGCTCTGTTGCCTCTCCCACGCCAAGGAAATGCTACTGTGCGTTGAGAGGCTCCAGAGACTCCCTGGACTTTCATCCACCCACCCCAATCAAGAAACAAGAACTCCATCTACCATGTGGGAATTATAGTCTCTGAATCCCACTGACATTTGCAAAAATGAGGCTTCATCTTGATTTACAAGGACAAGAGGAAAAAAACAAAGATGAGCCCTAAGGGGAGGAATGTGGTAATGAAATCTTACTAATCTGATTATCTCCTCTAGAGTGTATTTGGTAAGATGCACTTCCATTTCATAGACAGCTGGGGGGAAGACTCTTTTTTTTGAGACAGGATCTCTCTCTATCCCCTAGGTTAGAGTGCAGTGGCATCATCATACCTCACTGCAACCTCAAACTCCTGGGCTTAAGGGATCCTCCTACCTCAGCCTCCTGAGTAGCTGGGACTACAGGTGCACACCACCATGCCCAGCTAATTTTTTACAGAGATGTGGTCTTGCTATGTTGCCCAGGCTGGTCTGGAACTCCTGGGCTCAAGTGATCCTGCCGCCTTGGCCTCCAAAAGTGCTGGGATTATAGGGGTGAGCCACCGTGCCCAGCTGGGAAGACGCTTTACAGTAGCCTACTTTTCTTTCTCTTCTCCTCTCGATCTCCATCTGTATCTCTAGCTTTGAATTCTTTCCTAAACTTGACCCAAATTTCCAATCGCCTCTTTAAAAAAATCGCTCAGACTTCAGGCACCTTGATCTTAAAAATCCAAATCAAGCTCATTCTCTTTGCCCTAAAATAGGTCTTTCTTTTTACTTCCTTATTTTCCAAATGCTTTCCAGGTAACCGGGCTCAAAACCTGGAAAGTGGCTTCTGCTCTTATTTCTCCTCATTCCATTTTGTCGTCGGCTGTTGGAGTGTATATTCTCTCCCCATGAACCCAAAACCTCAAGCGCTGGTCCGGGCCTGCACTTGCCGCAGCCAGACCCCAGCAAGACCCCCCGGGCCCTGCCCTGGGCCTCTCCAAACCCATCCTTCCTGCTCGCCACCACAGCCAGACCTTCTGGAAGCATAGGTCTGACGGGGTCAGCCTTCCTTCACAAACCTTCTAGGGCTCCTCTGCAATCTCTACAAAAACAAAAACACACCTGCCGACCCAATGGTCCTTCACCAACGGGCGCCAATCAACTCTTGCTGCCTTATTTCACTTGGCTTCCCTGCAAGTTCCCTTCTCACCACGCATGCCTCACACATGTCCTGAGCCCCTGCTCATCTGGGTTTCCACCTCCGTGCCTTTGCTCATGCAGCTTCTTCCACCTGGAATATTCTTTCTCTCCCCTTGGATGGGACCCTTGAATCACTCATTCAACCTGTTCATGCTCGGGATCAGGAAACGCAGCTGCAGAATTCTGGACTGACTGGCGTCCCGTCACAAGCCAGGCTGGACAGGACTGGACCTCCCCAGTCAGGGCTGTTTTTCTAGACCATACCAAGTCCCCGTGATGTGCTCTTAACTGAGATGAAATACAGTCTTTAGTGTGACATTTCCTTGCTAGGCCAAAACCTCTAAGCCCACTAAATTAAGAAAGAAAGAAAGAGAGACAAAGAAGAGAGCAGCCAGCGTCCACATTTCCAGTGACTTGGGGGGATTTCTTCAAGACCCAGAAGCCTTACGGGGTTTGTACTCTCAAGTTTAGCAGCAGGTGCTAGGTGAACATAAAGGGCTTTGGTGCCCACCCTGGGGTCAGCATGAAGGGCCTGAGGTCAGAGGCACCCTCCCCTGGAGGGGCCAGGTGTGTTTCACTGTGTCTGCCTATTCTATTCAATCAGGATCAGAGCAAAAATTTGTTAGGGAGAACTAAAGAGCCCCCCAAATCAACAGAGAAGTGCTCCAGGACACTGCAGGCCTTTCTTAACACCCACACCCAAACCTTATCTCTGGCTCCCAGACTGAAAACGATGTTTTTCAGACAACACTTAATAGTGTCAACAAGTTCTAACTATCCCTGATTAAAATCGACAGTGAGATTGTAAAGTGGGATTTGCTACATTTGGAAAATTATTACTTCCGTATAACAAACAGCTACTCAAGAGGCGGTACAGCTTCCTGGCCCACTTTACGGCAGACCTACTATACGATCACCTTCTCACACAGCCACCTTCTCTTCCACCAGGTCAGCAACTGTCTCTCTCATCCTGGCAACTGTGTCCGAAGTGCCTGGTATAGAACAGATGCACGTTGAACATATCATGATCGACACCGAACTTGAAGGAGCAGCCAGACTTCTTGGCCGAGAATGTCTGGAAATACCACACTACTCCCTCAACAGTCTAATAATTGCAAAACAATTAATACAGAATTGTATGCTCCGATGGTCTAGTACATCGAGCTCTTTCCCTGGGGAAAAAAAATATCCAGAAATCACAATCTTAGCTGATTTATACTCTAGAGAACTGACCAAAAAAAAATCAAATCTTAGTATGATGTTTTTTCAACTACGCTAAAATTGGACAGCACAGACTTAAAGGGCTGCCTGTACTGAAACAGCAGGGTAATATAAACTCCTAAGTATTACACTTATATATTTTTAGAAATGGGAGGAGAATCCTTTCCATTCATCAGGAAACTGAGGAATATGACTTTTTCTGGAACTGTAAGAGGGTTTTGGCCTTAGATGTATTAGCAATATTTCATACTTATTATACAATTAATTTATTAATAATCAGTACACAAGGAACCACAAACTCAACTCTTAAATGAGTTTTTGGTTTTTGTTTCTGAAGTCAAATGTTATAAGCTCTAATATTTTAAATTTAGAAACTTACACATATCTTTAAAAAGCCTGATGCAATAGACTGTCACAATAGAACTGTGTAAATGTCTCTAAGCAAATATTGTCTCAAAAATCTTACAGTTTATTTTCACCTAATTACTGGTTTCCTTTGGGTTCGCTCTGTAAAAAGAACTTCCGAAAAATACCATTTGGCTAATTCACTGCCTTGGGTGGGCCTACAAGTATAAATACTGCTAAACAGACTTCCTTCCTATTTTTAAAGTTTTCCAAAATTGGAGAATCTACATCTTTAGTAGGCAAACTATTTTCAGGAGTCTAACAGCGTTGGCAGTCAAGAAATGCTTCAAAGCATTTTGAGAGATGAAAAAGACCAGAAAATGTCCAGCAGTCCCTCCCTCTCCCTACTTCAGGGACGGGGAACTAAAGGCACAGACTTGCAACCTTGAGCAAGGTCACACAGGCTGCTGGTGGCAAGGCCAACATAATCCTCTCCCACTTTCCCCTTATCTGATCTAAATGACATGTGGCCCCCCAAAATATTTTGCTCTTGTTCTGTACTACTGAACCAGGGTTTGTGTTTAATTCATGCAGAATGTGATAGGACAATGGAAAGAATCTAAATATTACAATGAATACCGGGTGATGCAAAGAGCTATGGACTAAGAGCCAGAACACCTTGCTTTAATCTTAGCTGTGACCTTGGGAAAGCCATCTCACACGTGGACAGCTTAATGTTTTTCATCTTTGAAAAGAGGGAAAACAACTAGGCAACTGCAAAGGTCTTTCTCCACCCCTAAATTCAGTGATGATGATGGCATTGATGGTGGTGGCTCACACTTATTAAGTGCTCAATCTGGGCCAGACACTCTTCTAAGTAAGTGGCTAAATCCTCAACAGCCTAGAAGATGGCTATTTATCTCCATTTTATGGAAGAACACATTAACACTTACAGAGAAGTAACTTGCCCAAGGTCATACCTCCGTTGGTAACAGGTGGAAAGCGGATCTGTCCTCGGTCACTGATTCCAGGGATCCTTTCCTCCTTATCAGAGGTGGACAATCTAAGATGCTTGGCTTGACTTGCAGTTACAGAGGCACAGATTCTGAATTGAGAACAAGTGTATCAATCATTCAACACAATGCTCCCACTTTACAGATCAAGGACTGAGGCCCAGGGATGTGTAACTTACCCTAGATCAAAAGATTTCTTGGAAACATATAGCTATACCACATTCCCTAGACAAGCTCATCCTAAGAGTGCTGGACAGTTTATATTCACTTACATCATCTCATCTGACACCAAACAAGACTACCTGACGGGCAGTTGGCATTGATCAGCACTCCCATGGCACCTGGCCAAGGCTAAAAGGCAAACACAGAGGGACCCGGGGCCTCCAACCCACACCTGTACTTCTGTCTAGTGTGCTATCATAGGCTGAGAAAACATCCACCACAGAAGGAATAGACTCTTACCATAAAGAGAACTTTCCAGATAAGCTCAATAACTATGAAACATGGTTCCATGGTGTTTTGAAAAGAATATCAGAGAATAAGTGATAACACTCTAACGCCCACAACTCAAGTCTACAAGAAAACAAAAACCAGTCTGTGGTCACCTCAAAACTGATGTCTTTCATTCTATCATTTAATTGCCCTTAATGTCCTCCCAATCTTCTACATGACTTTTCTCTTATTTCCTGTTTTCTTCTCTCCCTAACCAAGAACATCATGAAATTCAGGGATTTCAAAAATATTTGTTACACTTCTTATATAGTTTCAACACTGCATACCTGTATTTTTTTTAAAAGACAGGGTCTCACTCTGTCACCCAGGCTGGAGTGCAGTGGCATAATCAGCTCACTGCAGCCTTGAACTCCTAGGCTCAAATACTCCTCCTGTATACCTATTTTTAAAGGCAGATTAGTTGAACATTTTATACCTCTCACCTAAGGGAGGAAAAAAAAGTTCAGTTTCTTGGTGGAACAAGATATTTTCTAAGTTCTGCCACCTTTGCTCCACATCCTGCACAGGTGCTGTAATGCCGTTTCAGAGGCAGCACAGGTACCGCAGATAAAACATGAATTTGGAGCCAGACAAGTCAAGCTTTAATCTTAACAGGCAGAGCAAGTTACCTAACCTCTCCAAACTTCAGTTTCTTCATATTCCTTTCCAAAAGAAAGTAGGAGGAGGTATAATACTGCTACTGCCACAATTATTTTGAGAATTAAATACATTATGGGACTTTAATCCCAACACAATGGCTGGCACATAGTAAGTTCTCAAAAACATAACCATGTCTTCCCTTCCATGGCTGTAGCAATGTTAATGTAATTTTCCCTTCTATAAAATGCCCTTTTTTGGATGGGGAACCTGCAGCCTTCTAATGTCAAGATTGTTCTTTTTTGCGCACCAAAGAAGGCAAGAAAAGCTTCATCTTTCTCTGTTGCACCCCTTTTAATAAAAGGATTTGTTCTGTAAAATTTGGATTTGGTCAAAAGGCCCCACTCAAGGATCCAGAAGGCCACATCTTCCCCACCCCTCTGTTGCCACATGAGATTCTGGGAACTTCCACCGTCTTCAAATTCCCAGGCTATGCTTTCTTCCTGCACACAGTTAACAACTGGTCTCGGTCCTCCTGGGCTGCAGAGACGTTTATGACACCCTTTGCACTTGCACGTGAAGGGATCTCCACCCACCCCAACCCAACTGCTCGTGCTTCCTTTCCTTGCCCACTTCCCTGCAGGTGCCTTGACCTGAAATTTGCAAGAATGCACCAAATGCTTAAAAATATTCTGAAAGACAATATAATGTTTGATGGACATGCATAGTTTTTATTTAAGTAAAACGTTTTAAAGACAAAGTAAAAACAAGTCAGCGGACCAAAAATTAGAAGATATGCAAAAAACAGGGGTCCAAGAACTTGTGCCATAAACTGGCTGTGTTCTGCCATAAACTGGCTGTGTGATCTTTTCCAAACGAAGTTACTTTATTGCTCTGGGTGTCCGTTTCCTCGTGTGGAAAAGGGCAAATTGAATTATGTTCAAGACTTACATTCTGGTTACGCCAGAATTACATTATACCAAAATGACCACCGCCCTGCCACAACTACTGGTAGGTGTGCAAGGACCCTAGGCAGTGCTGAGATGAAAGAAAAGGGTCCCTTTTAATTCCTAATCTCCCTGAATCCAAGTAACTTGTTTAAAGTGATGTGCCTTCTCCAAAGTTAGAAATCACTGTTCTCACAAACAAGGCAGAGTTGGAAACCAATCTTGAATCATGCTGAAACATGCTAAAAAACTACATACTAATTTATTTACTAATTATTTCCTAACTACTCTATTTTCATAATCTACCACATCAGTGACCTACAATTACCCTTTTTTAAAGACTTCACTCAGACTCCATCTTCTAGTCTCCTCCAAAATCCCGGCTGAGTGATTCCCGATTCCCTGTGCATGTTTCTACATCATTATATTAAATTTAAATTATCTTTACAGGCATCCCTCTCCCCCTTAGACTGCAAGCTGCTCAAAGGCTGGGCCCATGTCCCGCTCATCTCTGTGTAACACAGAGGAGCTTAAACTGCCCCTTCAACCATGTTTTAAATAGTTTATGTTTGAAGATAGTCTTCACAATTCCTAAGCAGATTTTGACATTATTCAATTTTAAAATAGGATCTATTAAAAAAATTATAAGAGATACATACAGAATAAATATATGAAGTTTGTTTTAGAGATGAGAAAATGGGCTCAGCAAAGTTAACTTAGCCAAGTTCAACCAAAGTGAACAGAACCTGTGAGTCCAATCCCATTATAACAAGACAGATATAAAATTAATTCACAGAAAAAGAACCAAAGTGCATGAAAATTAATAAAATTCTTTTTCTATCCCATCTTTCATATAAATGTAACAAAACAGCATAGAGTGCTTGTTCATCCCTCTTCCAATAACAAAATCATAAACAGAAATTAAAAAATGAAAATCAGAGATACCTAAGTTAGATTCACAAATATAACCAAATACAGTTTTGTTTTTCTACAGGTTTTACAGATGTTCTTGAATATCACTGTGCATTAGAATAGAATTCAAAAGGACTAAGATATTATTTCTACTCCTTAAAAGTTAATCAAAAGAAAGGGCAGGGGCTCTGTATGTCCCTAGGGAAATGTAAATTACAGCAACCATGAGATACCACTGCATACCTATTAGAACAACCAAAGTCCAGAACACTACAACATCAAATGCTGGTGAGGATGTGAAGCAACAAGAACTCACACTCATTGCTGGCAGGAATGCAAAATGGTACAGGGTCTTTGAAAAACAGTTGGCAGTTTCTCACAAAACTAAACATATTCTCACCATACAATCTAACAATCGGACTCCTTGGTATCTACTCAAAGGAGTTGAAAATAGGTCTATACAAAAACCTACACACAGATGTTGGTAGTAGCTTTATTCATAACTACCAAAACTTGGAAGCAACGAAGATGTCCTTCTATAGGTGAATGGATAAGCTGTGGTACATCCAGATAATGGAATATTATTCAGCACTAAAAAGAAATGCAATATCAAGCCACAAAAAAGACAAAGAGGAAATTTAAATGCATATATTAAGTAAAAGCAGCCACTCTGAAAAGGCTATATATATATACACTGTATGATTCCAACCATATGACATTCTCTAGAGTCTATGCTGTATATAGCAAAACTATAGACAGTAGAAAGATCAGTAGGTTGCCAAGGGTTCAGGGAAAGGAGGGAAGAAGGGAGGGAGGGATGAATAAACAGAGCACAGAGGATTTATAGAGCAGTGAAACTACTCTGTATGATATTATAATGGTGGATACACATCATCATATATTTGTCCAAACCCACAGAATGTACACCACCAACAGAGCCCTGATGTAAACTATGGACTTTGGGTGATAATGATGTGTCTGTAGGTTCATCAATTGTAACAAATGTGCCACTCTGGTGGGGGAGTCTGTGCATGTGTAGGGGCGGGGACTCTATGGGATATCTCTGTACCTTCCACTCAATTTTGCTGTGAACCTAAAACTGCTCTAAAAAATAAACTCTATTTAAAAAAAAAAAAAAAGGAAGAAAGGGAGACAATGTTAGTCTATTTTTCAAATAATAATCTGATTCCTGTCTATTATAATATCCTAATGGTATTTGGGGCAAAGTTAAATACATTGGAAAAAAAAAAAGGCTCAAGTGTTATTTAATTTGCTAAACTAGTTAATACATAAAAAGTTCAAATTTTTTAAAGATGCAAGAGTATGTATGCAGTGCAAATTTTTCCTTCCCTTCCTATTCCCCAGACATCCAATTTCAAAACCATTGTTGATTGTTTTTAAAGTTTTATTTCATGGGACATGAATCCTACTGTTATCCTCCCAAAAGATGCAAGTGACTAATCTAAAATCATGGTATGTATTCTAAATAATATGAACTGGATGTCCAATGATAGGCATAACAGAAAATACATAGATCAAGAACTTGCTACTCAAAGTATAGTCTCCAGACCAACAGCATTAGCATCACCTGAGAGCTTGCTGGAAATGCAAAATACTAGGTTCTACCCAGATCTACTAAACCAGAGCTACATTTTAACATGATGCCCAAGTGATTTGTATGTACTGGTATATAAGACAACACTGCCCTTGTTTTCATGGAGCTTACAGGCTAGTAGAGAAGATAAAATATTCAAATTGCTGCAACACAAGGCATCATACAGGATGGACTATGCAGCTGTTAAGAGTTCGGGAAAGATCACCTTTGGTCCCTAATGGGGCCTCACTGCCCCAGGAGAAAATGCCAGCTCCTCCGAAAAGGTGTGTATGCCATGAGTAACCTGGTCCCTACTCATCTCTGCTACTCCCTACAGCAAAATCTCCCTCCAGCCTTCCCAAGGCCGAATACAGTTCTTCCAATGTGCTTCCCGGCCTTTGCACGGTTACTCCAACTGCCTGGCACACCCTGCCCTTCCTGCTATTCTCTGCCCCGCTTAGACGTTCATCCAATCAATGAATGATTAATCAGAGATAACTTCAGAAAGGGCTGAAGGATGACAAGGGTTTTGATAGTCAGAAATGGAAAAACAGGACAGACACACATAGGCTAAGATCAATTCAGGAAATTTGTCTAAGGAATAAACCATATTTTAATTAGCTTTTTTCTTACCATAACATCTGTTCTGGGCCGTGTTCTAGTGGGGATTAGGTGGGATTTCTATCCCTGCTTTCCTTCATTCTCTCTCAATAAAACCAACCTGTGCCCAAGTTACTGGTACTCTAAGCAACTCGAGCTCCCCAAGCCCAAACACAGGCTGCTACCACTACCAGATTAAAAAAACAAACAAAAAAAAAACACTCCACAGGAACTCTGCTGAAATCTTAGTTGGGGTTGTAACAGCTCTGCTTAGCAGAGGCAGCAAATTTTTCAAATTCAAGGAATGATTTGACTAAGACAATATTAAACTCAAACATCCACTAGTTAAATGCAGTAGGAGTCTATAGAAAAAAAAAATTATTTTTAAGAAAAATAACCCATCACATTAACCTAGGACACACCTCAAGGACAAACCAACACTGTACTGACTTTAAGCAAGAATTGTTGCCTATGGCCGGCGTAGTGGCTCACGCCTGTAATCCTAGCACTCTGGGAGGCCGAGGCCGGTAGATTGCTCAAGGTCAGGAGTTTGAGACCAGCCTGAGCAAGAGCGAGACCCTGTCTCTACTAAAAATAGTAAGAAATTATCTGGCCAACTAAAATTATATATGGAAAAAAAAAATTAGCCGGGCATGGTGGCGCATGCCTGTAGTCCCAGCTACTCGGGAGGCTGAGGCAGTAGGATCGCTTGAGCCCAGGAGTTTGAGGTTGCTGTGAGCTAGGCTGACGCCACGGCACTCACTCTAGCCCAGGCAACAAAGCAAGACTCTGTCTCAAAAAAAAAAAAAAAAAAAAAAAGAATTGTTGCCTAAATACCTGCTGTAGTCAGATTCACACTTTACAGGAAGGCTGCTGTGCTGTGTGCTGGTAAACAGAAGGGCACGTCCAACTGGCCAGAGGCACCCAAGGTGGACTGGTCCAGTCTCCAGGAAACCCCAAAGGTAGATAAGTAAGCCTAGAGTCAGGACAGGACTATGCCTGAAAGTTGTGCTTAGAAACAGCTGATCAAAGGACAAGTAGCACTTGTACTCAACATATAAGAAGCAATTATTTAATAGTTATTTGGTCATTTGTACCACTCTCAAACAAGACAGCAGAGCCACTGGGTCACATCATTTCAGAAGATAAATAACAATGATGTACCCACTGGTGTTCCTCCCTTATTACCAAAGTCCAAGCTACCACCATCACCTCCCTCCTGAATCCCAACAGCCTCCTAAGTGGTCCCTCTGCTTCCATCCAAAATGTAAGTCAGCTACCATCACTCCTCTCTTTCACATCCTCTAATGGCTTCCTAATGGCTTCCAACTGTACTTAAAAGCAAACACGAACCCTACACTGAGCCTACAGAGCCAGAACCAGCCTGGCCCACATTATCCCACCCCAACTTAGGGCCCACTTCTCTGCACCTAGTTCATAGCCCTCCAGACACACCTGCCTTCTCCCTGTGGCCTGCCTGGGCATGTTTAGTGCCCTTTACTCACATGAAATGCCACCCTCACCTCTCCAGCCCCTAGTTTACTTCTCTTCTAGCATGACCACATCTGAAATTACCTTGTTTACCTATCTGATTGCTGCTTTGCTGTCTCCCCCCTCTAGAATTCCATAAAAACAGGGACCTGTTCTGCCTGTTCGTTGCTGAATCCCCAGTACCTAGCATACAGTTGGTGCTCCATAAATATCTGTGTTGAACACATTTGTTAAATGACTTATTGAATAAATGATGGCTATAAACCTATGTTTTAAGCAATGCCAAAATATGGAAAAACTGGTTTTACACAAAATGTAAACCAGTGATCGGTTACCCACTTTACAAAACGATTCCTTCCCTAATGCATTTTTACATATTTAGCCTACAAATATTCAGTGTGTACACTTTTTAAAGCAGTGGTTCCCAACCTTTTTGGTACCAGGGACCATTTTCATGGAAGATAATTTTTTCACGGATGGGGAGAGATGGTTTCTAGATGGTTCAAGCACATTACATTTATCATGCACTTTATTTCTAATATTATTAATTGTAATATATAATGAAATAATTATACATCTCACCATAGGTTGAGGACCTCTGTAAGGATAAAGCTATTGGGCAAAGTGAACTAACTCCTCCAGGGCATAAACGGTGCCCTGTACACAGAAGGTACCTAATAAATATCTGCTGCCTAAATACATGAACACTGGAAAATAACTTAATACACAGCATAAACAATATGAAACTGTACTTGGATTTAAAGCAAAGGAAATCTGGCTATATTTAGGTCCCATTTTCCATTTTATCTGATAAACTGACAAAAATATATTTAAAATCCACGAATTTGAGGTACCAGCAATAATCTTAGCCACAATCTTTACAGACAGGTGCAAATCCAAGTAAATTCTGAAAGTTACCTGGCAGTTCTACTGCAGTTAGTTTTCACTAACAGATACATGGAGGCATAGAAACAATCAACAGATATACACAGTTGTTGGGGAATCTATGGGTGTAGAATGAAAATCACAAAGCTTGAGATGTCCATTTTTATTTCGAATCTATGTAAAAAAATCAAGTGTCCCCAGCGAAAAACTAATCACGAAATCACACTTCTACAAAGCCCAGCCCGGTATGTGATGCACTGCACACCTGCCCTAATGTTCCAGATCACATTCAATTAAACAAAAAAACTGCATCTTATTATTTTTCTTTCTTTTAAGCAAATAATCTCTTTAAAACAAAACTCTTTTGGCTTTATTTCTAAATCATGAAATTGCTCACTCTATACATTCAATATTAAGGCATGACCCAAGAAAAACAAATTCATACTCAGGTACCCATCTGAATCAACCAGCTCCCACTCCCCTATTCCTTCCCTACCAGGTATTGAGCTGGAGTTGCAACTGTCGAAATGGAAAAGTCAGCTGAATAAATATGGAAATGTTTGTGTCCATGTGCATTTGTGTGCCCTAGAAGGGGTATTCTAAAATTAAATATGACAACTTTGGGATTATGCATATCACATGCATTATCTATGCCTTTCGTTTCTGCCTTTAGAACATCCAAAGTATGTTAATGACCTGCCACCATAAACCACATAAGTTCCATGGAATGTCATTCACAATCTATAACTCTAAAAAATGAACTTTCAAAGAATAATTTCCTATTCTAAAATCTTTCACAAAATAACACAGTCTATAAAAATCATTCAATTTCAGGATATAATTAATAATGGCTGCACCACCAGTTGGAAGTGAAATATAAAATAAGCACATTTTTTAAAATTATCCTGACAGGTATAGACAAATTTGTTCCTAAAACATTTAATAGTTTTTTGGTGTTGTTGCCCTATAGTTTAAATAACAATTTTGGAATTAGATTCAGAATCTAAAGCAAGCTATCAACATACAGTTCATTTATATGAATTTTTCCAAAGTATTGCCACTTGGTGAAGGCTGACAATCCTCGTAAAGGTCGTTAATGTTTCCTGAAACAAGGCTTTGGTTTGGTATTTTCACTGCCCCTGTACCAAAGAAAACAAAAGTCCATTTCACTCCTATAGTGAATAGCGTCTTACTAAATATGTTCTGGAAAAGTAAATAAAACTTAAGAACAGTACTAGCAGTAAGTTTTTTAAAAATTTGCTTGTTGATTTTGGAATAAAACTCCAATCTCAATTTGGTTTTTTTCTCCCTTTGGCCTTACAAAAGTATAACAATATAAAAGTAGACTCAAAATAAGATAGGTAAAATATAATCATACAATACACTAAATTACTTTTTAAACTACATAACATTTTTAAAATTTACCATTATTTACAAACGCTAATTAGCTAACACTTCAAACCAGAAAATGTAGGCATTACCAACTTTTCTTCAGTACAAAACTACTTTATAATGACTCAAAACTTTTTTGAAAGTCATCTCATTTTCATTTCACCACCAGCTGTGTTCCCGATTCAGGGTTGAAATGTTATTACCCAGTGCCTATCTAATAACTAGTGTCATCTAGTTTCTGTGGCTCCTTTTTTTTTTTTTTTTTTGAGACAGAGTCTCGCTCTGTTGCCCCAGAAGAGTGCAGTGGTGTCATCATAGCTCCCTGAAACCTCAAACTACTGGGCTCAAGCGATCCTCCCGCCTCAGCCTCCCAAGTAGCAGGTACTACAGGCACCTATTTCTATTTTTTGTAAGGAAAGGGGCTTGCTCTTGCTCAGGCTGGTCTCAAACTCCTGGCCTCAAGGAATCCTCCTGCCTTGGCCTCCCAGAGTGCTAGGATTATACGGGTGAGCTACCATGCCTGGCCTGTGTCTCCATTTTCTTATCACTTAGATTATAGGCAAAGCCATACCTGCTCACAAACAGGTATTCATAAAAATGTAATTAGAAAATAACACTCCAAAAGCGCTGCATCGTAACTACAGCTGTAACAACCACCTGATTATTTGCAAAGGGTCCCAGAATGGCTGACGGGTTCTCTCAATATGAAGTTGTTACCCAACCTGCTATACCATACCAGGAAGCAAGCCCGGCTAAGGGGCCGGTCGGCAAGGGAGTGAGTCCTGGGGTGGCAGTAAGATGCTCTAACGACCAGCGAGCCTTTAAAGGCTGCGAGGGTTGTGTCATCCAAAACACTCAAACACCTGGTAGTACCGGGAGTACGGAAAGAATTCTATGACTGTGTTCTCGAAATGCTTGGGAACCCCAGATCCACGCCATCCCTTCATTCTTGGGGAACTGGCCTGGATTTGTAACACTCAAGTTATTCTGACAGCGCTCATGTCCTGAAAATAAAACTTTATGGAAACAGAGATTAAAACTTACATTTAAAACTCAGACCTCAGAACGTGCCCTTTGAAACCAGGGGATTAGGAACCAAAGACAGACACCCTCCGTGCGCACCAAGCTCAGCCTTCTGGCATCCTCAGCGACCTGTCCCAGACAACCCAGTGCAAATCTGTACCTGTATCGAGGAGGATGACACACGCGGTCCCGCCGCCCGGGAAACACCCAGCGGTGACTGCACGGGGCGTGGGGCGGCGGAGGCCGAAGAAGCCGCCCGCAGGGCGCGGACTCCTGGGTCGCGCTGTCAAGCCTCAGTCTCCCCACCTGTGAAATGGGCACGACGCCACCTTGCCGGTTCTCCTCACCCGGATGAAAGACTAATGAATGAGAGGTCCCCGGGAGAAGACCGGGCCCGCGCCGGCCACGGTCCCCGGGCTGCGGGACACCTCCCGCCGCCCCCGGCCGAGGCCCGGCCCGACGGTTACACATGTCCCCAGAACCGCGCCCACCACCCCGCGGGCTCCGCAGGGCGGCCCTCCGGTAACGGGCGCCGGCCCGACGCTGCCCCGACGTCGCCTACCTTGGCCACCCAGCTGAACAATGGTGACATCGCGGGCCGGGCGGCGGTCCTCGCCCGCCGGCTCCCGCTCACTCCCGCCGCCAGTCCGTGGGCCCGCGGGCGGCCGGGGCCGGGCTGCGGGTGCGGCGGAGCCGGGGCATCGCTCCCCCCGCGGCGGCGGCGGCAGCGGCGGCGGCGGCGGCGGGCTCCACCCGGCTCGTCACGGCCCGGAGAGGTCGCGCCCGCCGGGCCGCCCGGCGAGGAAGGGAAGTGGGAGGGGCGGGGAGGGAGCGCGCCGGCCCCGCCCACCCCGCGCCCGCTCGCGGCGGGAAGTTGGGACGCGCGGGGGTCGCCCCGCTCCCGGACGCCCCGGCCGGCGCAGGAAACCCGGAAGCCTAGGGACGCGGCTTTCCAGGCCTCAGGGGACGCACAACTTTCAGAAATCTCTCTCGGGGTTCGATGCATCCCCGGAGTTGGCGCGAACACAAAGCCCGCCCGACTTTCCGGGGCCACCGCCGCCCCGCAGCGCTCCGCGTCGCCGCTAACAAAGCACCAGCGTTCCCAGCCCGATACCTTTATGTAATCAAAGGTGGTTCTCCTGGAGTCAGAAAACTCCGCTGTCGAGACTAGAAATGAGGCAGAGGACAAGGACCTCCAGCTCTGCCGGCGGGCGGCTTCAGCAGCCTGAGAAATGTTGATTTCGCCAGTTTTCTCCTCTCCCGAGGCGAGATAATACGACAGGGTGGTCAGCCTATGGCTACAAAGGTTAAAACGAGTTTCAAACTCAGACACTGCTGAGTTCCACTTTGGAAAAAAAAAAGTCCAAAGGTCTAATAGCCGATGTGTAATGTATGTGTCAGATCAAACCACACTGAGTTCCTCAGGCCAAATGGCCAACCCAGCCCAAGAATTTTGCTTTGCTTTTCCTAGTTGTGCATTATCTTTATTAAGGACTAATAGGACATTTTAATGTTGCTCCCTAAATAGCTGGCCTCCGAGTTTAAAAAGTGTATTAGTTATCCTATTGCTGTATAACAAATTGCCCCAAAACTGAGAAGCTTAAAACGACAAACAACTTCTGTGGGTCAGAAATCCAGGAGTGTCTTATCTGGGTGCCTCCGGCTAAAGGTCCCTCTTAAGTTTCAGTCAAGCTGTTAGCTGGGGCAGCAGTCATCTGAGACCGCCTGAGTCCCAGGGGTCCACTTCCAAGCTCACTGACACAGCAGTGGCCAGGACTGTTCCTTGCCGGCTGTTGGGCTCAGAGCCTCAGTTTCTCGCTGCTCCTCTCCACAGGGCTGCTAACAAAATGTCAGGTTGCATCCCTCGAAGGCAAGTGACCCAAGAGAGAGCACTAGTCCAAAAAGGAAGTCAGTCTTTTCATAAATTAATCTCAGAAGTGACATCCCAACACTTCTGCTCTACTCTGTTCGTTAGAAGCAAAGAAACAAGTCTAGTCCACACTTAAGAGGTGCCCACACAAGGGGCATGAATATTGAAAGGGGAGGATCATTGCAGGGGCCATGCCATCTTTCTCCGCCCTTCCAGGCAGGGTTCGCAGGAGCAAGATGAACCATAAAGGCATGGGGAAAGTTAAAAGTGGTATTATTCTAACAGAGGCTTCCATGGAAAAGGGCCTTAGGAGCATCTTAGGGAAGTGCTACTCTCTCATTCCTCTAAGCAGTATGTTCTCTGCTTAAGGTGAAAAAGGGAAATGCCAGCCCTTTAGCCAAATCTTTCCCTATTACCACATCACTTTCCCAAGCACCTAGAAGAGATGGAGGCTGAGAGCTCCATTACAGTGAGAACACCTGTGGACTCTACAACACCTGTGGCCTTACTACTCAAAGTATGGTCCGCGGACCAGCAAGCCTCAGCATCAATTGGCAATTTGTTAGAAATGCTGAATCTCAAGCCCTGCCCTAAACCACTACTGAATCAGAACCTTCTTTTTACCAAGATTCCAGGTGACGAGTATGCTCATTCAAATTTGAGAAGCAGTAGTAGATGAGATTCATTGACATTGATCTTTAAAAAATGATAAAAATGTACTGACCAATAGGTCCTTGAGAAAGCAGCTAAAATTTTCCTGTGTTCTTGGGATGGTGGGAACTAGCTTAGCCAGAGAGAGGTCTGGAGAGCTCCTGGACAACAACATAGTTTTGATGTGAGTGGTTGGGCAGCTGAGGACCAAGACAAGCTGGACCCGTGACAAACATCCTCCTCCTCCATTATTCCAGCTCCCACACTGAGCTCTGCCAAAATGCCCAGAAGTCAGAAGCAACTCTGGGAAAGGATGAGGAGAACCCTGAATTGTCTAAGGAAACCTGAACTACCCGTAACAGGTAAATTTTCTGCCACAGAAGGTAAGTATGCTAAAAAAAAGAAGAAGAAAGGAGGAGAAGGAAAAAAAGAAGTTGTTACATTACATTTAGGAAAATAAAAATTTCATTTCTTGCAAAAAATAAAGTCAGACCACATTCTGAATGTAACAGTTACAAAAGGAAAGTGTACAGGCAGGTGAAATAGGGACATGAAGCCTTTACTGTTTAAACCTGGATCCAATTCCCATATATACACATCCAGGATAGAGGCTCATACAGGTCCTGGTTTGAACTTGACTAAAGTTTACGTATCTTTTACACTCACAGAGGTCTCCTTCTGATCCAAGTCTTCCTTCCTGATCCAGGAGTGGGCAGAATCACTCATCCTGTGGGAAAGTATCGGCCTTGGTATTAGGTGGACTGGACAGATAGTAATGTGTGGAGCTCTAACACAAAATATTTTAAGAACTATACACGAAACTCTTATTTTAATTCACTACCAACACGTAGCTTGCCAGACACACTGCGCAAAGAAATTCTCTGTTATAATCTGGGATTTCATTAAAGGGAAACTGTTAACAACAGATAATCTAACTGATGCTACACTCAAATAAAACACATTTTCCTTAAAATACCACTCTCCCTCCCATCTAAAAAATGTATCCCTCCCCCAGGAAAGTGTATATTCCCCCATGGAGGGACTGTATGTATCCCAGGCATCAGTAATTGCTAACAGCTCCCAGGTGGTTCTCCCATGCAGCCAAAGTTGAGGATGTCTGCAGACACAACAGTCATTGCTCAAAGACACTGCTGATAGGTCCCAGTCCTGACTGTCTGTAATTGCAGGAGGGAGGGAGATGATTTAGCTTCTTTGGGGCAAAGGTCAAATTCTCAGAGACCTCAAAGGGCAGGCAGGTCACATAAATGTGTGAAGAGGGCCAGGTGTGAGACCATAAAGAATAAAGGAACTGTGGCAACGTGGAGAATGCATGTTCAATTATTAAAAATCGCCAAGTAAAATACGTGAGCTGACTGCACTCAGCCAGAGAGGTCATTATTGGTGCTGACCTCTGGGTTTACTTAAAACTTGGATATGTATCCTAACAGGTGATTTTGATTGTCAGCCAGGATCGAGAACCAGTCTCATAGTTTTAGATCCTTTATTTTAAAAAAAAGACATAGTTGCTCTGTGGAGAGCAATAGGCTATTCAAATAGAACTGCAGAGATCTAAACGTGACAGCATCCCTATAGAAAATCCAAGACTGCTGTCTTTCTAAATAACTTTAAAAGGATGCTTTCATGTGTCACAATCTCAGCTTTCCTGAGACATTAACGGGGGACTTAAAAAGAGAGGCAGGAAACCCAGGAACTGGAACAGCTGCTTCTCCACTAAGCCTGACCATATCCCGGAAACAAACCCTGACACTCCCCCTGGCTCTTCTGCCACGTTCTTCCTTTGAGGAGGAACAAGAAGCAAGGACAGCAGAACCTCCTGAGAGTTCAGGAGGAGACACCAGACAGGCTGCCCCCACCAAGTCCCATGTGGAGGGCAGGGAGGAGGGGAATCGGGCCAAAGCATGACCTCACTCTGCCAGCTAGTTCCTCCCCAGCATAGACCTGGTTAAAAATAGAGCCATTGTAATAGTAACTCTACAAGGAAATTCGGCTGGGTTTCAAGGGAATCAGAACCACTTGGCAACTGACCAGGAATTTATTCAGTTCACAAATATGAATATTCATTAGCACCTATTGTGTAAAGCAACAGGAATCCTTGCAAAGAACAGCAAAAGTGAGTCCGACCAGAATCCTGCCCTCAGGGGGCATACTGGGTAGCAAGGAAGCTCAGGCAGGGAAAAGAGTGAAAAATCCGCCTCCCTCTCACCCCCCAGCCCAGGTGAAGTTTTGAGGAGTTCCCAGAGAAGGGAAGAAATAACTTCTGGCTGCAAAGGAAGAACTTCAGGCCTTTTACAGATGGCAGTGAGGGAAGAAGGACAAAGGCGTGCAAATTAATGCTCATCTCTGGAAATCAGGCCTTATGTAGGAGGAGACAGGACAGAAATCAGAGATTACATGGTAGAAAGACTTTTAGTAAGTGGTAGTTTGGTGATGTGCAGTCATCCCTTACAGTCATAAAAGCTTTTTCCAGATAAAATATTTCCTAGGGATAATATCCAAAACTAAAAATCCCTCTGTGAGAATTGAAAACATACACCTATGTAAAAATTTGTCCACAAGTGTTCACGGCAGCATAAGTCACAATAGCTAAAAAGTGGAAACAGCTCAAATGTCCTTCAACTGATGAATCGATAAACAAAATGTGGTATATTCATACGAGGGAATATTATTTGACTATAAAAAGTAATGAAGTACTAATACATGCCACAACATGGATGGACCTTGAAAAATGCTAATTGAAATAAGCCAGTCACAAAAGACCACATATTGTACGATTCCATTTATATGACATGTCCAGAACAGGCAAATGCCTAGAGACAGAAAGTAGATTAGTGGTTATCAGGGACTAGAGGGAAGAGAAAATGGGGAAAGATGGCTAATGGGTATAGGGTTCCTTTTGGTGGTGATGAAAATGTTTTGGAATTAGTGGTGATGACTGCACAACTTTGTGAGTATACTAACAACCAAAATGTCATTGTATGTGAATTATATCTTAATTTGTAAAATCCCTCTATGTGGTGATGGTTGAATGAGTTTAGGTAAGTTAATTCCCTGAGCGTTTGTAATTAAGAACCCATACTTAAAAGGGCTCGTTTTAGGATTAATGAAACAATGCATATAAAGCACTCAGCCTGAATCCTGGCATATAGTAGGTGCTCAGCAAATATCAGCTGTACATGTAGTGGTGGTGGTAGTAGCAGTTGTAGCTGTAGCAATTGCTACTAGAGTCATGATAGGTATATGTTTTACATGTAGAAGTCAAACAGAACGTTGGGCTTGAGGCCTCAAGTTCAGAACTGGGCTTACAGACACACAAAATAGGACAACAGAAACAGGATCAAAGAGATTTGTGTGTTAGCCAAAACTAAATCCAGGATGGTAGGCCTCCAGGACGTGTCTCGCTATTTTCCTCTGCCTTTTTATGAGTTGCTATGTCTAGCAGCAAGGCTGTGCTCCATTTGTTACTTTAGCTCTGTAAGCCAAGCTGTGAACAGTCCAAGTTTCTCTGGTAAATGCCTATCATTCTAGCTGGGCAGAGACTCGGTGTGCACAAGCATCGCTAGCCCACCATACTTTTAAGAGTTGAGAAATTCCTCCCCAGGTACAGATCCTGCTCACGCCACACTATTACTCCCCTGTCCTGCCCAGCTCCTCCAGCCCCTCCTCCCTCACCTGTGCACAGCCTGCTGCCTCTCTCTCAAGTACACACCCACACTCACAACCTGAACCAGGCCAGATTAAAAATGGAGTCTTCAGGTGCCAAGACTGAGCATTTGAAACCAGCTTCGGAGCAAACAGTCCATGAAGGAAAGAAAGTGGAGGGGAAAGTAGAAGGACAAGTTTGGTGAGGACTTATCTGGGGGAATGCCATAAGTTCAGGTGATACATAAATAATATTCTACTTAGATATATTCGTGTTAACATTTAAATTAAGGTATCTAACTTTATGTTTTGATTTTGTGTATTAAATTGTAGTTTCTTGTTAGCCAGAATAACAGCAAGCAGATTTAACAAGAACATTTTGGCTCACGCCTGTAGTCCCAGCTCTTTGGGAAGCCGAGGCAGGAGGATCACTTGAGCCCAGGAGTTCAAGTTCAAGGCTGCAGTGACCCATGATGATGCCCCCCGCACTCTAGCCTGGGCACCCTGTCTCTCTTAAAAAAAAAAAAAAAAAGAAAGAAAGAAAGAAAGAAAGAAAAGAAAAAAAGAACATTTTCAGTGGCTCTAGCCACCTTCTCTAAATTTATCTAAAAGCAACTACACTAGAAATACTAAGAAGACTGCAGTGTGTAAAGGGAGCCACTGAACTTGTACCTAGGGACAAAGCAGTAACAAAGCCCCTCAAGAATAAAGTCCACACCAGATTCAGGATGTCTTTTCTCTCTACGCACACAACACCCTTGCGAAAAAAGAAATTTACTTTAAGCCATAAATTTATCTCTTCGTTAAAAATAACAATTCATTAAAATGCTGTGGCATTTGGAAACCAGCAAAATTATTAAAATCTGCTATTTAAATAACTTCTCTTCTCAGTATTTTTCTTAGTAAGTATAGCAATCATGGTCATGTTTTAGCTTGTAAGACAGCCCAGAAATAGAAACAGTATTTTTCTATTTTTAGCCTGGTCTATAAAGTTTAAGCAAATAATCTTCTTTGCTTAAACTATACACATGTTTCAAATTCATGGAAAAACCCAGTGGCAATAAGCTCATAAAAGAAAACACAGTAAAAATTTAGTGTAAAAAGATTTTGACATACACACCCTGTGTTATAACTCAAGATAGGATCTCAGCTTTAAACTCAGATGTTTTATTATAATTTATAGTGGAAACATTAAAAGCATCACTGTACATAGCACTAATTTCACCAAAAAATAACTTTTTTTCTCAACTGAAAGTTGTGTTTCTCCTTCAAAAATAAGACTGAAAGTATCAATTCCTATTTTCTGATCAAATCTATCAGTGAATAAAAATCTGACCCAAACATCCTCTTTCTCCTTCCATAGTAAATCATAATTTCCTAATTTTTACAATGAGTTTACCTTTGATAAGAATGATCTCTCACTTCTAAAACAAGTTCTATTTTTTAACCCTAATCAAATTCTTTTAAAATCGTCGAGTTTTAAACACGACTGAAACGCTTTGTAAACGTCCTCATTCGTTTCAAAGCCTGAATTTGTGTGCTTCAGTATTTTGGATCAGAACTGCACAACAAGCACCTAGAAAAAATCATGACTCTTCCATGTTTGTTACGGATGCCTAATACAGAGCCACAAACCTCTGCACAGATGCATAAAATAATTCGAATTTGTTTCCTTGGTGTGGCTTGAGATTCCTACAAAAAGTCCTCCAAGCCATGTACACTTGCATCTCAACAAGAAGAGTGTGCCTGGTTAAAGTCAGCGTAATTTTCAGGCGCAGTGAGCAAGTACACCTTCTAGAATATGAGCGTCAAGTGCCATGGTCCTAGGTCAATGTCTGTCTACAAAACCTTAAGACAAAAGGTCTCTCTAGGTTCGATGCTTAGCAAAAGAATACACAGATTGTAAAATAAAACCATCATCTGCATCCTAGTCTCTATGTCACAGCTAGAGAAGGTACATAATTGAAAACAACTTCTGTTGGCTTTGACAGGACATGTTAAGGGCTGAGAAGCCCTTCTGTGGTGGAATCCCGTTCAATTTTTCAAACACCTTTCAGTGGGGAGGTCTGAGTCATTGTTCTTCTCCCCTGATATTTTTCAAACATAACGGGTTATGCTCTGGCCCAGGTGAAGATAAATTCAGCTTTCAGACGGGGGTCAGGAGTCATCTAAAGTGGCCTGGTTGATTTGCACTTGGGCTTTGGAGCCCTTCTCTGTGTGTAGCAGCCCAGGTCCACAGGTGCGTGCTGGCTCTACCTGCTGGCAGCCAGCTGTGCGAGCTCAGGCAGTTCAGGCTGCATCTCTGAACCCGTTTCCACCCTGTAAACTGCGGAGATTAGGCTCATGATCTCCAGGGTCCCTCACAAGCTTCCCTCAGGAACATTATGAATGTGCTAAATTAAGTGCCCATGATGGGCTTAAGCCTGGCAGCCTTAGCTCAGGGTCAAGGTAGAAGACTGGTGTGACCAGTCTCGAGGTCATGATATCACAAGGGCACCAAAGCTCCTAAAACTTTTCCAGGAACCTAGAGTTCAGACCGCTACCCTCAGGGGACAAGAGCATAAGCAAGAATGACAACTCAGTGCAGGGGTCAACTGCCTCCTCTCTGAGGTAATCCTGCTCCAAGATCAAGTGTCAGGAAGGAATAAAACAATATCCACTGAGCACTTATTCCATGCCATATGTTTTCACATATTATCTCATTGCTCCTCACAACCCTAGGTGATATGAGTAATAATAATGGCAATAGAATATAATGTGTATTGAGTGCTTACTATCTGCCAGACACTACTATAGCCTGCGAAATTTTGGGCAGCATCCATTATGCACCAGGCATTGTTCTGAGCATTTACAGTGCATGAGGTCGAGAGTAACACTACCTATTTTTGGACAGGGAAAGTGAGAGACCCAGCTGGGAAAGGACAAAACAGGATACAGGCCCAAACACTCTGCCAACTTAATCCCTTTACATCGCAGCCCCTAATTATTACCTCAAAACCTTGCTGCAAGGTATTATTTATTCTGTGTTGCAGGAAGCCGAGGTCAGGAAAGTAAAGTAATTCACCCAAGGTCACGCCTGGTTAGACCTGAGGCTCTCTCTGCAATGGTGTAGCATCTGAATGGACCACCTGTCGGAGTCCCTCCAAGCAGGTCCCGACTGCCACAAATGCAGGGCTTCCTGCTTGGATTGCAGGGATCTGGTGTGGCCAAGAGGCAGGTTCTCTAGATAGCCACCAGGATGTGGCAGCTTCCAGCCAAGAGCAGGGAAGGGATTCAGCTTCTCTCATGGGCTGGGGGCTGAGCTGATGCTAGCTAGACTAGATGGAGGTGGACTTGAAATGGCTGCACATTCTACAGAATAAATGAATAAGAAGGGAGGGAGGAAGGGTGGGGAAGGAGAAGGGAAAGGAGGAAAGTTCTCATTGGAGCTTGAGGCAGCAGGGCCCTTCTCAAGGGTACAGCAGGCCCGGGGCTAGTAAGAAGGAAAGGAGGCCTGCAGCAGCTGCACCCCCCCCTGAGGCCGTGCTGTGGCCAGCAAGCCAGACCCCAAACGAACCCAGGACAAAGCAGGGCCGGGCTGCTGGGGTGGGGAAAGCAGAAACAGTGGTCCTCCCTGGCCTGACTGGCAGAATGGACCCTGACCTCCCAGAGCCCAGGATATTTGGTCGCAGGAGCTGTGGCCCCTGCCAGAACCTAATGGGAAGCTGAGTCTTGAGCTGGATGTGTCAGTGGATCTAGGACAAGGTTTAGAAGACCTTACACGGAGCACAGCACCCTGTTCCTCCCTCCAACTGTGAGACTCGGGAGCATGGACCCAAGGCTGGGGGACTCCAAGAAAGGGGCCTCTAGGCCAACAAGTGCTGCTTTACAGTTTCAGTTTATCACGTGGTGGTTTCACTATCCAGCTCTAGCTCACCATGTACAAAGCCCTGAACTTAAACCACTGCAGTAGCCGTTAGTTCATTCAGTTGCTTACTACTACCAGTCCCTTACTGCTTACACCAGTCCCTGGGGATGCTGCAGCAAACGAGCCACCTGCCCCCAGGGGACCGTCTTATGGTCCAGCCAGCTCATAGAACAAGTAAACAGAAACCGGCACAACCAGGTGACAAGTGCATCGAAGAGAAAGAGAGGGTGCTGTGAAAGCTTACAGAGGAGGCCCTTAACCAACATGTGGACCCTGTAAGACAGCCAGGAGGTTTAAGCAGGTACCTAAATGCCAAGCACAAATTAGCCACTAGAGGGTAAAAGAGGAGAGACATTGTTCCTAATCTATAAAGAAACAGAATCTGATACTGGACATTTTATTACAGCATTCTTTCTAGGATTTTTAAAAATTATGAAAATATATGTGTGTGTATATATATATATTTGAGACAGGGTCTCTCTTGTTACCTGGGCTAGAGTGCAGTGGCACCATCACAGCTCACTGCAACCACAAACTCCTGGGCTCAAGCGATCCTCCTGCCTCAGCCTCCTGAGTAGCTGGGACTACAGGCATGTGCCACCACGTCCAGCTAATTTTTCTATTTTTTGTAGAGACAGGGTCTCACTATGTTTCTCAGGTTGGTCTCAAACTCCTGGCCTCAAACTATTCTCCCACCTCAGCCTCCCAAAGTGCTGGGATTACAGGTGTGAGCCAGAACTCCCGGCCTTCAAATTAAATGATGAACGATGGCCAGGGAGATGATAAAGAGCTTCAGAGAAGCTGCAAACTATAATCCTGTGCTGACCACAGACACACTTTAATTCAAAAGCCAGCTTATCATTGGACTTAGAGTGCTTTTTTAAAACATTTTCTTTCTTGTTCATTTTTTTGTTCAATTCATTTGGCTTATTTCAGTTTATAATTTGACTTTTTATCATCCTCACAATAATCCTGAAAAAAAAAGTAACAACCAAAAATTATCGTAACTACTAACATCCTCATAACTAAATCCACAGGATATTAGAACTAAAAATTATCATATGGCTAAACCTCTTCATGTAGGTGATGACAGGTTAAGTAAATTATTCATTCATTCAACAAATATTTATTGAATTTCCACTCTAACAGACATGATTTCAGTACTACCTATGTACCAGGCATTCAACTGATAACTTTACATAAATTTAAGCACCAAATATTTAAAAATTTAAACATTAAAACAAAGTCTAGACACATTTTTAAGAGTCCCCAGATTCAGCTAAAAGAAAAAAAATTTAAAGACATTTAGTGTCTTTAACAACAGCTTTAAGAGGTAAAATCTGAGAAGCTGAGCAGCGTGCCCAGGATGGCGGCGTCACGACGTGGAGGAAGCAGCGTGCAGACACAGGGAGTGTGGCTCCAGCAGCACTTCCTGCCTTGTCACGGGACATGCCCGTGGTGCTCGGCCCGAGTGCCAACGCAGAGACACGAACCTCGCAGGTGAATGGGGCCCTGGCATCTACAGAGCGTGACGTCCTCCCTTACAGGGGAACCCGGTTCTGGACAAGAGGCTAATGGATGGATAGCAGCCTATGTCCATGCCTCACAGAAACACACCCTTGAGCTGTGTGGGCCAACCATGCAAGACAAAGATTCGATTTCTGTTGTTTTTGCTTTTTTTGAGAGAGAGTCTCATTCTGTTGCCGGGCTTAGAGTGCAGTGTGGTGTGATCAGAGCTCACTGCAGCCTTGAACTCCTGGGATTGCCTGAGCCATCCTCCTGCCTCAGCCTCCCGAGTAGCTGGGACCACAGGCACACGCCACCACGTCTGGCTAATTTTTGTATTTTTTGTAGAAACAGGTCTCTCTGTGTTGCTCAGGCTGGTCTCGAACTTCTGGGCTCAAGCAATCCTCCCACCTCGGTCTCCCAGAGTGCTAGGATTAGTGTGAGCCACCAACAGCACCGGCCAGATTACCTTATTCAGGGTGTCCCAAAAGTCACCATACATAGGGAAACTGGGAATTTTTGGCTAAATGTACCTTCACTTACAAAACATTCATTACAAAAGTTCACAAAATTTTTCCTTCGTAGTCTCCTCCTGCCTTGCTTCCCATAGCGCTGTGATTACAGGCATGAGCCACTGCACCCAGCCTCTGATGGTCGGTAAACAGCCACATCCAGTTGGCTGGCTGTGAAATAACACGATCAGAGACATAACTGCCACCCCCTTTCAGTAGCAGCAGCAAAACCACAAACATGTGTAACGAATACCAGCTCCTGATGTAGAAAACTCACTGTCCTGGAATTCAGTCACCACACAGGAACCCCTCAAGCTTCACAGGTGACCCCGGCTGACACCAGACATCTGTGAGTCTACCAAAGCTTTGTACAGAACTCAAGGCATGGGCATAAAAGTGCTCTAAGTTGTAAGACATTAGAAGCAAAATGAGAAGCCATGAGAATTATTTAACGATGCATTTTAAGATAATCAGTGTTAGTCCTAGCTGCAAAGCCTTCCCTGTTTTTTCAGCATGCCACATAATTCTCAGTCTTCTCGTGATCATCTCCCTCGCCTTCTACAACCTCAAGGCCTCCACTGGCTCACACTAGGCTGGGAAGAAAAGGCGTAGGAAGCTCTTGACCCAACCCTGGCCTTTCTTCCTTTATCCTTTGCTATTTCCCGTCTCTTGTTTCTTTGCAGAAGTAAATCATGTTCACATATCCCAGAAAAGGAGGGGCCTCAGTATGGAAGGAGTGTGGAAGCAGGGAACAGCAGAGGGAGATGCACGTGAGCGGGGACATGCCCACTTTATTTTTATTTTCTTGATGGTGTCAGTTTTAAATAGTCTTCTTTACGCCATTACATTTTCCAGTTACAGCACAGCGCTTATAAAGGGCAAGGTTATCTCCCTCCCCTGTGCACGCGTTCCATAGTCAAGTACTGAGAATGCCTATTAATTAACTGTAGCAGCTTAACTGTAAATCTGCCACAGAATTTGCTACAAATTTGGGTCCTTCAATGTTTCCACTTTATGTATGTATGTATGTATTTATTTATTGTTGAGACAGGATCTTGCTCTGTTGCCCTGGCTAGAGTGCAGTGGTGTCATCATAGCTCACTGCAACCTCCAATTCCTGGGCTCAAGCGATCCTCCTGCCTCAGCCTCCCAAATAACTGAGATTACAGGCGTGTGCTACCACTGCCACCTAAGTTTTTATTTTTTGTAGCGACGGGGTCTCCCTCTTGTTCAGGCTGGTCTCAAACTCCTGACCTCAAGCAATCCTCCCACCTCAGCCTCCCAGAGTGCCAGGATTACAGGTATGAGCCACCACACCCGGCCTCCAATTTTTATATTCAAATAGAATGTTAATTATAGTAGAAATCGTTGTAATAACTAACTTTAACCTCATGCAAAGAGCACAGGCCTAAGGTCAGGCAGACCTGGGTGGGAATCTCAACAGCACCACCTTCTGTTAGCTGTGAGATTTGGGCAAGTTATTTAACATCCAACCCTAGTTCCACATCCATACAATGGAGGTAATACCCACCTTTCAGGCAGACTTTTACTAAAGCAGTGCTCCTGAAGTTTCTTTAACTGCAAAATGCCAAAGTGTTTCACCCTGACCCATGTCTCTGGTCTCTCGTTAGTGGGAATCCAGCACGCAGCAGCACGGAGAGCGAAGAGGCTCTCTCTGGGTAGTGTGACAGCTAATGGCGCCTGCATGGGCACAGGACAGTGCAGGGACTGCACACATCTGCCCACCCAACTCCAGCCTTAGGCCAGACTCTTGATCCACAGCAGCAAAGGGTCACTTCTGTTTCTAAGGCCTGGTCCATGCAAACCTGCGGCCCTGGCCCCATGTGTGGCCTTCTGGATCCTTGAGTGTGGCCTTTTGACTGAATCCAAATTTTACAGAACAAATCCTTTTAATAAAGGAATTTGTTCTGTGAAGTTTGGATTCGGTCAAGGGGCCGCACTTGGCGATCTTGAGGCCACATGTGGCCCTGAAGCCACAGGTTCCTACCCCTCCTAGGAGATAAGTTGAAGGCAGCTTTGCAGTGAGCTCTTTCAGTTCAATGATAAACATGCTTGTTTTCCAATTCATTCCAGGAATCTTTGACCCATGACACGTGTGTGTCTGTGTTTGAGCCCATCTACAAAAATGAACAGTTGATCCTTGAACAACACAAATTTGAACTGCAAGTGTCCACTTATACTCAGATTTTCTTCTGTCTCTGAGACAGCAAAACCAATCCCTCCTCTTCCCTCCTCCTCCTCAGCCTACTCCATGGGAAGATGACGCTGATGAAGACCTTTATGGTGCTCCACTTCCACTTAAGGAATGGTAAATGTATTTTCTCTTCCTTGTAATTTTCTTAATAATGTTTTCTTTCCCCTAGCTTACTTTATTATAAGAATATACTATATATAATACATATAAAATAATCAAATATAAAATGTGTGTTAACTGACTGTTTATGTTATAGGTAAGGCTTCCAGTTAACAGTAGGCTACTAGTAGTTAAGTTTGGGGGGAGTCAAAAGTTATACATGGATTTTTGACTGCACAGAGGGTCAGCACCGCTAACCCCCAACATTGCTCAAGGGTCAACTGTACCTGTGTTTGCATAAGGCCACCTCAAATACAAAGGGCCATTCAAATGTATTGTTAGAACACTTACTCTTTTTTTTTAGAGACCAGGTCTCGCTCTGTCACCCAGGCTGGAGTACAGTGGCATCATCATAGCTCACTGCAACCTCAAACTCCTGGGCTCAAGCAATCCTCCTGCCTCAGCCTCCCAAAGTGAAAACTCTTATCTTAACCTGAGACAGCTGGCAGTAAGTGTCAGAGCCACGACTTGGACCTGGTGTATCAAGTGTTTGATGTAACCTCTATGTGGAGCTTGTGAACTTAAGTGCCATCCGGGGTCAGGCTGGGAATGTAAATATGTGACGTGCCAGTAGAAGGCAATATGGAGTAGAGAGACTGGTGGGGTAGAGTACTTGTACCGGTCTGTTGGCATTCAAATTGAATTGTTTTTCTTCAAATACTATGGTAGGCAAATTTTTTTAAAAGGTTTTCAGGCCACCCACCTGTCTGCAACCCTGCCTCATTATATCATTAGCAGGAACTATTGCTGATTGCCTTCTTTCAACTGTTTTGACACATTCCTTAAAATGGTTCTCTGAATTTGGGCAGAAATAATTAAAGTAAAAGATGTAGTATATGTGTCCTAAAGAAGAGACAAACAGAATGGTGAGGTCTAGGGGTGTGAAAGCAAATCCAATCCAGGAGAGCTTTCTGGAGGAGCTAGCGTTTGAACTGGGATAGATGGAGTGCTTTTCTTAAGTGAAGGAAGAGAAAACCTCTCCAGGTAATAGAAACAACAATGAGCAAAAAGAGGAAAGCTTGGCTATTAGGAAAAATAAACGGTCCTATTTTGCTGGAAAATAGAGTACAGAATCTTGGAATTAGAGGAAAAAGTATGAAGAATCATCTGACGCCGACATGGTCAAGGTTTTTGGCTGCCAAGCTAAAGAATCTGGTGTTTATTGGTTAGGGATGAAGATGGCCTGCTCAGAGAGAGCGTTTTCTAGGACTGCAGTCCCCAAGCCCGGTTAGGAACCCAGCCGCACAGCAGGAGGTGAGTGGCAGGTGAACCAGTGAGGGTTCATCTGCATTTACAGCCACTCCTCATCAGTCACATCACCGCATAAGCTCCGCCTCCTGTCAGATCAGCAGGGGCATTAGATTCTCATGGGAGCCGAACCCTGCTGTACACTGCGCATGCCAGGGATCTGGGTTGCAGCTCCTCATGAGAATCCAGTGCCTGATGATCTGAGGTGGAGCTGAGGTGGTGATGCTAGCACTGGGGAGTGGCTGCAAATACAGATTACCATTAGCAGAGAGGTTTGACTGCACAATAAATGTAATGCGCCTGAATCATCCGGAAACCACCACACACACCCCCCACCCCCAGTCCATGGAAAAACTGTCTTCCATGAAACCAGTCCCTGGTGCCAAAAAGGTTGGGGGCTGCTGTTGTAGGAGACAAATTTTCTTTGTTGCTCTTACAGGCTCTTTTTTTAACACGAAGCATACTTTTTTCCTAGACAATTTCAAATCTGAAAATTGGTCATTATTCTTAGCATGTGTTTTTAAAAGTAAAGTTGCTCACCATAAATGTCTATGAGAAAAGGGGGCATAACAACTGGCAGCAAATCCAGCAACTGCAGCCATCTGTGTTTCTGTTGTTCCAAGGGGAGATCAGCAAAAAGAGCATTTTAGAAAATATATAACTATAGTGAAGTCTTATTTTCCAGTGAAGGTCTCCATGAGTAGCTGCTGATAATTTTATCTGGTGTTTTTAAATGAAATATACCATCTACAGGACATGATGAAAAACTATCTTCTGTTGCATTATAAATGGAAGAATGGAAGGAAGGAAAGAAGGAAGGGAGGGAAGGAGGAAAACGGTATGTAATTTGTCAGGAAGTGTAAATGAAATGTCAAAATTGACCTTTAAAGAGCAATAATGAAGAAAAAGAAAAACATCAAACAATCTGTTCTGAACTTTTACAAAAAAGCAATGTAGGATAAAAATAAACTGGAGTCAGAAAGGCTATGTTGGAATCTCAGCTCTCTCCCCTTACTATAGTATATGTTCCTGTCGACAGGTACATTTCCTCATCTCTGAAAGGGTGGTGTTATTTATCACTTTCATGAATGTGAAGGATAAAAGCATTGTTTTTTTTTTTTTTTTTTGAGACAGAGTCTTGCTCTGTTGCCCGGGCTAGAGTGAGTGCCGTGGAGTCAGCCTAGCTCACAGCAACCTCAAACTCCTGGGCTTAAACGATCCTACTGCCTCAGCCTCCCGAGTAGCTGGGACTACAGGCATGCGCCACCATGCCCAGCTAATTTTTTCTATATATATTTTTTTTAGTTGGCCAGATAATTTCTTTCTATTTTTAGTAGAGACGGGGTCTTGCTCTGCTCAGGCTGGTCTCGAACTCCTGACCTCGAGCAATCCACCCACCTCAGCCTCCCAGAGTGCTAGGATTACAGGCGTGAGCCACTGCGCCCGGCCAAAAGCATTGTTAATACCACATATTGTATATACTCACCTCATTCCCTCTTTTGGAAAGGAAGGGACGCACCTGCCACATGGCGCCACTGTGGCCATGAGCATCACGCAAATCACCAGCTGCTTATGTTCTCCCAAGCGAAGAAGGGTGTCTAAATGTTCCCGCAGCCAGCGTGATTCTTCACATTAGGGGAAGGAGGCAGTGGTTCAGATGACCTCAAAGACCGCATAACAGTAAGCCTCTATGCCTCACTGTGGCAGGCATCAAACCTCACGGGGGGAATTCCTTCCTGTACTCGGCCGTCCTTGAGTTCATACTGAAATTGGCTGGCAGCCCTGAGCACACCATATGAGGTCAAGGGGCAAAGACACAGAGGTACAGGGAAAAGCCATCTGGGGGGTTTAAACGTGTTAAAGCAAAGCACAATGAGGATAATCTGCTGGAAGTTTGTTCATTTATCCACAAATATTTATTGAGCACCTACTTGGGGCCAGCTGCTGGCTAGGCTGTGGGAAACTCCTGTCCTCACGAGACTTAACATCCTAGTGAAGAGAGAGACAATGAACAAAACACACTTTTATTCATTTTTTATTATTTTTTTTTCAAGATCTGTGCATTGTATTGTATGTGAATTAATCCATCAGTGAAAACCAACCAAAAATAATTAATTAGTTATTGTTCTTGGGTAAATGGCAAAGATTTGTACCACGCTTAAAACTCTAAAGGTTGCAGGGATGGTAGTGTCCAAGACATTTCCATTTCATTCACTAGTGTGGCCCCCATAACACAGACGGACCCTGAAGGACAACTGCAGATGTCTTCAAACCCAACCAGTAACAGCCCAGTTGCAGCTGTAGTCCTGGATGTGAAATGTTTGCCGAAGCAGATTAACCTGATTTCAGATACGTGATATGTAGTCATTGGAATGGCAAAGGCTTTCTTTTCCATCCCTCCCAAGAAAGACCAGGAGTTGCCCAGGCATGGTGGCTCATGAGAGGCTGAGGTGGGAGGATCGCAAAACCCATTTTTAAATGTCATAGTGTATTAGAAAGAAGTTCATTAAGAGCAGACTGTATAGAGTATAATCTATATACATAAATAGAAAAGTGGAAAGTGTGAACTCTGAGGTAAAGTGCTCTCACAGTTAACACTGCTTATTCTTGGAGCACAGGCACTCATAACAAATCAAGAGCAGGAGTTTTGGTGGCAAAGAGTAACAGTGGAAACTACGCACTATCATTTTTATAGAGTCGGCCCTCTGTATCCACGAGATCCTCGTCCGTGAACTCAACCAACCATGGATCAAAAATATTTGGAAAGAAAAGGATGGTTGCATCCGTACTGAACATGTACAGACTTTGTCTTGTCGCTATTCCCTAAACAACACAGTATGACAACTATTTACATGGCATTTGCACTATGTTAGTATTGTAAGTAATCTAGAGACGATTTAAAGCACATGGGAGGATGTGTGTGTATGCAAACACTACACCACTTTACATCAGGGACTTGAGCATCCTTGGATTTTGGTACCTGTGGGGAGTTCTAGAACCAATCCCCCATGGACACTGAGGGATGGCTGTGTGTGTACAGAGAAAGGTGTGTATGTACAGTATATAGGGATCTCTCAATGTCTAGCACCCTCAGAAAAGAACTGGAGGATCTAGAAGTAAGATGAAGGGGCAATTTCTGTTTTACTTTTTTTTTTTTTTTTTTTTGGAGACAGGGTCTCACTCTGTCACCCAGGCTGGAGGGCTGAGTGCAGTGGTACGATCACAGCTCACTGCAACCTTGAACTCCTGGGCTCAAGCGAGCCTCCTGTCTCAGCCTCCTGAGTAGCTGAGCTGGGACTACAGGCACTTGCCACGACACCTGGCCTTTTTTTTTTTTTTTTTAACTTTTTATGGTTTCTTAAATTTATCAGATTACAAATGGTTTTTAACTCGCTTATGTTTTATGATATTTTTCAAATAAATAACAAACTGAGTTAAAGAAAGATGAGATGGTTCCATCTGTACTGACAGAAATCAGTTCATGACACATGACGTGGAAAATCTAGATTACAGAGCTTTGTATTAGATGATTATATTAATATATGTGTTAAATACACAGACTGCCTGGGTGCAGTGGCTCACACTTGTAATTCTAGCACTGTGGGAGGCCGAGGCGGGAGGATTGCTTTAGGCCAGGAGTTCAAGACCAGCCTGAGCAACAGTGAGACCCCATCTCTACTAAAAATAGAAAAAATCAGCCAGGTGTGGTGAGTAGCCTTCCAGCTACTCAGGAGGCTGAGGCAGGAGGATAGCCTGAGCCCAGGAGTTTGAGGTGGCAGAGAGCTATGATGACGCCACAAGTACTCTACCCAGAGCAACAGAGCGAGACCCTGTCTCAAAAAGATAAATAAATAAATGATAAATACACAGATTTTTAAAAAATGCCAACTAGTATTAGACAGCTGAGTGAGTGATCCCATGAAGGTCTCAGTGAGTCATGTCTCCTCCTCATCACCCACGTACAGAATCACCACATACAGGCTTCTGCCTCAGCACAGCCTTCCAGATGCCTTCCAAATGCAAGCCTTCCTTTGCTGCACCTTCTACTGTCCCAGGTCGGTCCTTACCATCTCTCACGTGGATCACAGCACAGGCCTCAGTCCATCCTCCACATGGCTGCGGTTACTCCTTAAAACACAACTCTGATGATGTCACCACATGAATGACCCAACGTTGACCGGATCAAGTCATTCTTGACACGACTTCTAAGACCCTTCCAAATCTGGCCTCAAACTACCTGTGGCTAATACTGATTCCTACCTAATAATGATTCCTGCATTTTCCTCCTTTCTATCAGAACCCTAATTCTGTTCAGGCAATGGACAGAGACCCTTGATCTCAGCTTTACCCCCAAGGGATGTTCATGAGTTGGCAAATATAGGCAATTATTTTTTTCACTGAATAAATGGTGTAAATTAGTCATGTAATCATATTCCTCTTCTCAAGTGCTTAGGCTAACAGTTGACATGTGACTCCATTCTGGCCAATGAGATGGATCCCATCTTTCCTGCTCGGACTCTTGCGAGGGGCTACAGCAGCCGTCTTGGAAGCCTGCAGCCACAAACCAAAAGGCCAGAGTCCACGTGCTAAGCATGGCAGACAAGAATGAGTTGAACACTATGTTATTGATAGCCTAGATCCAGCCACTCTGGAACTGCTTTCTCCAGACCCTTAGTAAGTGAGATATCCAAATATTTTTATTGTCTAGACGAGGTTTAATGGGCCTAGGAATCACTTGGAGGTAGCATTAAAGCAAAAATTCCAGTTTGGTAGTTCTGAAGTGGGACTCAAGAATCTGCATTAATAACAGGCTCCCAGGTAATGTTGCTAAAGATCAGTTTGGGGAATGAAGACACAAGCCACTATAAATCAGGTATTCTATTACTTTCAGCTGACTTCATCCTTAATGTCTAGTGTCCCTCTCCACATACCAAGCTAACCACACTAACCATCCAAACTTCTCTAAATATACTAACAGCCTCCCAGGCTGGGCTCCAGTTCATCCCTCCCTTGAAGAAGCTATAAGCGTCTGTAGATTTTACCACCATTCTACACATCAGCCTTAGTCACTTTTTCTACTCATCAACCATTTGCACTTTCCCAAATATGTTTTCTCCAACTCTTATTCAAGTCATGATTAAACAACCCAGTGACATGTTTAATAGGTAAAAGGATTTTAAAAGACTTCAAATTTAACTGCAAAATTATTGAATTCCCGGTAGATTTTCTACATTATACTACATAACTGGTTGTGTTCCATTTCAGCAATGTGGGAATTAAAAAATACAGAACACTGTTCTATCACCACTAATGACATGCAAGTGCCTCTCCCTGGTGAAGCTTTAATTGCACATGGCACTTTGAAAACGTGTTTTAGAAAGTCTGATATTAAGATGAATCAGCTTAAAACAGAGCTCAGAAGAATTATTCATGATCACTCTCAGATTAAAGACACCACTTCTTTTGTTATCTGTCCAAGAAATTCTACCTGCTTCTATTTCATTAATTAACAAATATGCTTTTAATTTGAAAATTTAGCATTCATACTTTCAGCCCAAACTTGTCAAAAAAGGCACCAGATTACTGGATCTGAATGCAAAATATGTGCGCATGCCAGAGTGGGAGAGGAACTGAGGAGATGGTGTGGGCGCGCTGTCCCCCGGCTGTCACCGTGCCCTGCGTAGCCATCAGCACAGCATCAGTCAGAGTACCTATCAGGGCACGATGGTGACTGCACATCATCAGCCAAAGGTGCTGATTTGATTTTCACTGTAAATTAGCACAACTTTCTTGCAGCCCCCTATCAGGTTAACTGAAAAACCAGGACTCAGGAGCTGGAGATTTTAATGTAAATGTCACCGATGATTTAGTACAAGATCATTATCTCCCTTTCCCCACACACAAATTAACAGAACTTTAAGTCACACACCGAGAAGAGAAAAATCTGAAAACTACCCTGTGACATCCACACTGACTTAGTGAAGATCACAACAAAATTTCAAAGAACGCGTGAGGATGCAGAAAAAATAATCTCAGGGCCACTGGTATGAACTAGAAGCTGCTAGGCTACTGATGACCTTTGTGACAATCTCGACCTTGCTGACACTGGTAGCTCACTGTCGCTTTCCAGGCAGAGCCTTCTTCCTCACCTTCTCCTCTACCTCCTTCGAAGGTGTCCTGCAGCGAAGGTGAGCAATTACAACCCGGGAAAGGCTTATGCATAGCCGGAGAACTCCTAGGTGTCAATGGTAGATTTGTACAATCATGGGGGCGGACATGATAAAAATGCATGTCCACTATCAACTGGACTCCACGTCAATATGTTAAAAGCTAAAAATCTTAATGATTTACTCCTCTTGGCAAAGGCTGTGACTTCTTTATACATCTTCAGCATTTTATTCTCCTGGTCAAACACTATAACGACTTTATAGATCCTAAGTGTGTTACTGAAAAGATACCCTGACCTTTCAGAGGTTTGTTGTGAACATCCTTTCAGATGTTCTTTTGGAAGTTTGCTAATTTAGGACCTTGAGGTCCTCTTCTCCATCCTTGCTGAGTGTCACTGCATCTCTTCTTCCCCAGCTGAATGTCACAAGGCTCCTTCCCCAGCTGCTGACCACAAAAGGTAAATCCGGCAGGGCCCTTGGGTACACTCAAGGACAAAAAGAGCCTGTGGCTTTGCTGTGCTAATGAATTGGGGTGTGGTTGTCCCCAGGCTGGAGCCGCAGGTGATTCCGCTCCTTCCCTCCTACAATGCAGTTCTTATAACAGCTAAGTTGTGTCTGTAGATTTCCAAACTGTGAGCTTTTAAAAAAAAATGCTTGTATTTATGGAAATTTTCAAATAAATAGGAAAGTAGAGAGAATATTATAATGAACTCCCAGGTCCCATCATCCAACCTCAACAAATGTCAGCTCAGGACCAATCTTGTTTCAATAGCCACACCCTCTTCTCTTCCCCCAGGTCATTTTCAAGGTCATCCCTGACATATTATTTCACTCATAAATATTTCAGTATAAGGTATATAGCCCTAAAAGACAGGAACTCTTTGTGCTTTGTGCTTTTTTGAACACAAAGGACAACAGATTTTCAAATCATCAAGGCCCTAGCTGGGGAAAAATACTTCGGATTGGTCAGCCATTTATATTTCTCACAATAAATAAAAAAGAATGTTGAATACATGTCATGACGCACTTTTCCAAACCCACAGAATGTACACCAGGAGTGAACCCTAATGTAAACTATGGACTTTGGGTGACGATGAGGTGCCCAGCTGTGATGAATGCCCCCTGTGGTGGGGCTGCCGGTGACAGGGAGGCTATGCATGTCAGGGAGCTGGAGGCATGTGAGTTAGCTCTGCACCCTCTTCTCAGTTTTGATGTAAACCTGAAACTGTTCTAACAAAAATTGTCTTTAAAAAATTTTTTTGAAATCCATAAAGAAATCTAAAGTTTTCCTGCAAAGAGGGCACTAGGGCATTTTTATATAAATGAATGAAAAACTTTATGAACCATTCACAAGTCTCTATGCTTTATAATAAATTCACTATTATCAGGCATAACACTCTTTCACACAGCTTAACACATAAAATCCTCCTAACAACTCTTTGCAGTAGGTTCTGCGATAATACCCACTTTACAGATGAAGAAAATGAGGCACAAAGAAGAGAAGTCATTTGCCCAGGCTCAGTCAGGAGCAGAATGGGGGCTCAGACTCGCTCCAGAGGCTTTGATCTTTTCATATCCTCAGCCTGGGGTAATGTTACATTGTGTTGAACAGCAATGTCCTGCTCTGTCAGTTTGGTTCCTCTGAAAACAGATCCTGAGAAAAAGAATTGGAGGCTGGGAGTTTGGCTGGAGATGGCAGGAAGCAGGAGCAAGGGCATAGTGAACAAGGATACGCGGAAGAAAGGAAAGCCAGTCACCTCTAGGAACAACCGGGGCTCAGCTCCACCGGGGAATTTTCCAAGGAATCATGGAGAATAGGGGTCAGCAGGTCAAATCTAACCCACAACTTCTATTTGTAAATAAAGTTTTATTGGAGCACAGTCAAGCCCATTCTTTTAGTACTGTCTATGGCTGCTTTCATGCCAAAACGGTAGAGTTGAACAGTTGCGACAGAGCCTGGCAAAGTTAAAGATATTTACTATCTGCCCTTAAGAGCAAAGGTTTGCTGACCCCTGATGTAGAACACCCGGAAGGAAAAAGGGAAGCTGGGTATTTATTCACCCCATTGGTTTAGAGTTGCCCTCGGGTTATTAGATCCCTGGCACTGCCAAGGGACCTTCAGGTAGTCTGAGCAGCTACTTGAGAAAGCCTCGGGCTGAGACGCAGAGAGAGAGACCGTGGCTAAGACGAGAAGCTGCCAGCATGCCCGTGTGGTGCACTCATAGGAGCCAGGTACCCGCAGCACGCACTACAACATCCATGTGCCTCAGAAGTTTCATTATAATAAGGACAATGATATTTAGCACTTACACTATACAAACTAGCATAAGAATTATACTCGAAAATGTATGTCAACCTCATAGGAAGTGCCTGGCACACAGGAAGTGCTCAATAAAAGTTATCAATTACTTCGCAATTTTCCTAAACACTAGTCATTAGGAAACACTATTGTTGATACATGCAGCCTAAGTCTAAATTATTTACCACACAGGAAAATATTTCAAAAGTGTCCCCACATATTTTGTTAAATATGACATAAAGGAGATGGCCTGCAAATAAACAGACTTCTGACTGCATGGCGTTTGTGCCTGTGGTCGGTTTCTGCCTCTCTCTTTACCAGATAAAACAAGCCATCAGTTGTTTACACAAAACTGATGGAGACTAGCAGCATTGTTCATAAGGGCCAAAAACCAGAAACATCACATGCCCATCAGCTAATGCTTGAATAAACAAAATGTGGTGCATCCACGCCATGGAATATCACTTAGCCATAAAAAGAAATGAGGTACCAATACATGACACGACATGGTGAACCTTGAAAACGTCATGCTAAGCAAAAGGTGCCAGGCACAAGAGGCCACATACCACGCGATTCCATGCATGCAAAATGTCCAGAGGAGGCGGATCTACAGTAGCAGAAGTAGACCAGTGGCTGACTAAGGCTGGGGGAGGAAGGGGAGATACAGAATGACAGCTCGTAGGTACAGGGTTTCTTCTCAGGTGCCAGAAATATTACGAATTAAATCATAGTGATGGTTGCACAACCCTGTGAATACACTAAGAACCACTGAATTGTATGCTTCAAATGAGTGAATTTTATGGTATGTGAATTAACTGCTGAATGAGAAAAGGCGAGTTCCTCTACTTAATAAAGAATGCCCACAAAATGTTCTCAGTGGAAGCTCTTCCCGTGCCCACTGCTCTCTCCAGTCTCCCTTGCTGCTCCTCGGACACCTTGCCTCTTATTTTCTTTCTGGGCCTGCTCATTCTTCTAGCTCTGTCCTTTTTTTTTTTTTTTTTTCAGAGATGAGTTCTCACTCTGTCACCCACGCTGGAATGCTGGAGTGCAGTAGCACAATCATAGATTCTAGATAGATTCTAGCTCTGTCTTCATACTATTTTTCCTACTGTGGGAGTTCAGGTCCTGAAGTCAGACTGCATCCTGGCCACACCACCAACTGGCTGTGTTACTTTGGGCAAGTTACTTAACCTCTCTGAGCTTCAGTTTCCTCATCTGTAAAATAGAAATAATAACAGTACCTACCTATTATTATTAGCTGACATTTATTGAGCATTCATGGTCAACAGGCCCTGTTCTCTTTTTAGATTTTTTTAACTTTTTTAAAACAATAAACTGTATATATTCAAAATGTACAACTTGATGTGTTTGGACATATGAATACATATGTCAAATCAACACAATTTACCAAACATTTGCATCAGCTCCAAAAGTTCTTGTGCCATTTTGCAATCCATCCCTCCCTCCACGCTCTCTCCAAGCAACCAGTGATCTGTTTTTGCCATGAAAGACTAGTTTGCATATTCTGGAGTGTTATATAAACAGAATTATAAGCATGTACTCTTTCTATGGGGAGGAAGGGGAGGTCTGCTTTGTTTCACTCGGCAATGATTTCGAGATTTTCCCATGCTATATGCATCAACAGTCCATCCCTTTTTATTATTGAATAGCATTCTATTTGCCATCTGTTGACAGACACTTAGGCTGTTTTCAATTTCTAGGTTGTTTTCCACTTTTGGTATATAAAGCAGCTAGTAGCCTTAGTGTACAAACAAGACCATGTGGGCATGCATTTTCAGTTCTCTTGGGTAAATACCAAGGAGTGGAGTCCTGCGGCTGTACCAGAATTTTGCAAAGCCCAGTGGAAGACAGGGCTGCTGGCATGTGGGCAGGAAGGACAGCCAGCATTGGCACTGCCACGACTTCCACTCCTCACACCTTCTCCAGACACCTCCAGGCCCCAGCTGCTCCCACCACAGTTCCCACTTCTCTCTGCAGCCCACAATCCAGCTTCCTCTTCCTGCAGCTCATGCCTCTCATTCTCTCCCTTGAGCCACTCCTGACCCTTCCATGCCCCGGTCACGGTCTGGCTTCTCTTTGGGACACCACAGAGTTGTTCTCTTCCTGCTCAGACAAAACAAGGGCATTATTTTAACAGATTCATATGATAGTGTTTTTTCTCCTTTTTATTTTTAGTTGACACGTAATAATTGTATATATTTGTGGGTTACAAGAGTGATATTGCAATACGTGTATATATTGTGTAATGATCAAATCAGGGTAATTAGCATATCCATCACCCCAAACACTTATCATTTACATTGGGAGCATTCAAAATCCTCTCTTCTAGCTTTTTGAGAAAATACAATAAATTATAGTTATCCACATTCACCCTACAGTGCTATAAAACACCAGAACTCATTCCTCCTTTCTAGCTAGTTTTTCCAACATTTCTAGTCCAACGAGGATTGTATAACAGTCAAGACATCAAGGCAAGAGAAAATTCAATTGAACTAAACTATCAAAGTTGATTGCTTTCCCCTATTTGTAAATGCTGCCACTGTAACCAGTATCTTCTTTTAAAGAGCCAATGTTTCTTTCTTTTTTCTTTTTTTTTTTTGAGACAGAGTCTCGCTCTATTGCCCCGGCTAGAGTGCCATGGCATCAGCCTCGCTCACAGCAACCTCAAACTCCTGGGCTCAAACAATCCTCCTGCCTCAGCCTCCCGAGTAGCTGGGACTACAGGCATGTGCCACCATGCCCGGCTAATTTTTTCTATATATATTTTTAGTTGGCCAGATAATTTCTTTCTATTTTTAGTAGAGACGGGGTCTCGCTCTTGCTCAGGCTGGTCTCAAACTCCTGACCTCGAGCGATCCGCCCGCCTCGGCTTCCCAGAGTGCTAGGATTACAGGCGTGAGCCACCACACCCGGCCCAATGTTTCTTTGTATAAACAAAGTATTATGGCTTTCTGTCATATTCATTTCAGCTTTGCTATAAACACGTTGTAAAAAATACTTTTTAATGAAGGCCCTTCTCTGTTATCAACACTCAAAATGATCACGTTTTCAAAGGAATCACGGCTGACTTTCATTTTGGCTGGAACTCCAAACTAAAATTGTCTCAATCAGCATTTTAAATTTATCAACCCATATCTATTCATTAGATTCTATCAAAAAGACTTAAAATGCATCCCATTTGACTAGTGTAAAACAGAACTGCTACCAGTTTAGGCACTAACATGGCATTGACTTCAGACGTAAAGGCATTGTATGGGAATCCCGGATGGTGCATCATAATCGAGTGTATCTGCGCACTTCTGCGTAGGAGTAGTGTGCACAGCTGTTTGGTAAAGCAGCAGCACACAAGACCACGCAAAAATTAATACAAAGCTGGGCGCGGTGGCTCACGCCTGTAATCCCAGCACTCTGGGAGGCTGAGGATCGCTTGAGCTCAGGAGTTTGAGGTTGCAGTGAGCTACAGCGATGCCACTGCACTCTAGCCAGGGCGACCGAGCAAGACCCTGTCAAACAAAAAAAAGAAGAGCAGAACTCTCTACTAGAAAGTATCTAGTAGAATATCTCTACTAGAGATACCCTGAACAAGAGGCTGTCCTCTCAGCAATTCAAATCAATTAGAGCAAAGGCAGATGATTTATCATATGAATACCTTCCCTCTAAAAGAACTCAAATTTTGCTTTCCCATCCTAACAATAGATGCCATCACATCCCTGATCAATCTTAAGCAAGGAATACCCAGTAATATTTAACACAGCACACACGGCAAGCAGCCCCGAGAGCCAGCCTGCTTACTGCTTACTGGGCAGGTGCTACCCTCCTGAGAGCCGGGAACCACCAGCAGCAGTGTGGCCAGGTCTTGAGACCCCAGGCAACCACTTTATTCCCAAGTGAAAAAACACTGCACTTCAAGTTTTACCTATAAATTATAAGCACCCCATAATAGCTAGGAAGTCCAGCCCTGTGCAGCTTATGAAACCATTTTTATCCACAAAGTTCCTTAAAGAAATGTGTTGGAACATACTACCGACTGATAACAGCACTCATTTCTTGGGGTGGAATAGGGATTGAGAAGTAAGGAGTGGGTTTACATTTTACACTGTACATCCTTCTGAATTGATTGCATTTTTATAGGAAGCATTTACTATTTGTATACACTTAGAGTGCTTTCTAGCCTATCCAGCATTGAATGGCTGTCTTATTAGGGAGAAATCCTAAAGCAGGTGGCAGCATGACGCCCTTTGCTGACGGAGGACAAATGTTCACTCTCTCCTGTTTTTTTCTGGCAACTAATGAGCAGGCAATTGACCCTGGTTCCCCTGATCAGATATTCCTGTCTGGAACTGTGAATCTCCAAGAAGTAACGTCGTCACAGGATCAGTGAGAGCTGGCACACAAGGAGGGCAGTGAGGCCACCGCTAATGACCAGGGGTGGCAACGCCAGGGACAGTGTCTGGCAGCACTGGTGGTGCCCTTAGCAGAGTATTCCCATCATGCGACTCGGCCGTGACCCCACCTGCCTGACTCCCTTAGGCTGCTGCTCATGCGCCAGGCCTGATTCTCCTGCCTTGACGAGGATCCGGAGAAATGCCCACACACTTCCAATAAATCCCCTTTCCAGCGTCAGTTCCCGGAGCCAAAGAGCCCTGGCCTACAATTTGTTCATTCATTCAATAAAGCATTTATTAGCTGCCTAGTATGTGTTGAGCACCGTCCTAAGCACAGGGATTCTGCAGTGAACAAAACAGACAAAAATCCCTTCCTTGAAGAGGTTATATTCTGTCCTTCCTTTAACTTTCCCCAGAAGTCTGCTGTACTCTGTGATTTGTGCCATCCCCCAGCCCTCAGCCAAGCCACGCTTTCCCAACTGCCCTTGACATTAAGGAAACAAGGGCCTTTCCATGTCCCTCTGGCCTTGCTCTTGAGGTCATGTCAAACTCTACTCTTCGACACCATGAATGGTCATTCATCATCATTCCATAAGCATTAGCGTCTAGGCTATTCCAGGTCCTCTGCTAGGAGTTGGAGACACAATGCTGAGCTAGTCATTGCCCTCAAAGAGATGACAGCACAGCAGCACAGACAGACGACAGACATTTCCACTCAGCAGTCCGTCCTCACCCACGGCTGGCTCTCTGTGCACTCAGCCGCCTGTGGTACAGCACGGTACGATGTGTTGAGAGAGAGCAAGAAACCACATTCACGTAACTTTTATTACAGTATAATTGTATTTTTATTATTAGTTATGTTGTTAATCTTTTATTGTGCCTGATTTATAAATTAAACTTTGTCACAAGTATGTACACACAGGAAAAAACATAGTAGATACGGTACAGGGTTCAGTACTATCTGCAGTTTCAGGCAACCACTGGGGGTCTTGGAACAAACGCCCGTGGAGAAGGGGGCACTACCGCTGCTCTAAACGGTGACCTGTGCCCCAGTAAAGGAAGTACAGTGCCATCGGAGCACATTGCTAGTGTAGGAAGGGTCAGGGAAGGTTTCCGGGGAGAGGTGAAGTTTAAGCTGAGATCTGAGGGGTGAGTTACAGTTAGCCAGCTTCAGAGGACATAGAGGAGTCCAGTCAGAAGGAATAGCACCATAATATTCTAGAAGTAAGAGAGAACATGGCATGTCAGAGACGACGTCAGGAGTTCGGTGGGGGGGGGGGATGGAAGTAGTGGGGAGGGGTAGGTGATGGTTAAGGTGAGACTGCAGAGGAGGATGAAGAGCCTCATTAGCTTTGCACAGGTTGGTTCTCAGACCAGCCAGAATCCGTGCAGGAGTTGACACAGAGGTGGCAGCGGCAGGGTGCACTGCCAGATCTGCAAGGCAGAGGGTCACTCTGGACGCTGGGGGCAGTGAACTGGACAGGGGAAAGACGCAGGCATGGGGGGATGTAAGAGCTTGCTGAAGTCTCCCAGATGAGAAATACTATGTCCTGGATTAGCAGGGGAGGAGAGACGAAAAGAAGCAGAAATATTCAAGTGACGTTTATCGGATACAATTAAGAGGTCTTTCTGATTGGTAACTGGGCGTGCAGATGATGAAGGAAACCAAGAAGTCACAGGTGACTCCCCAGTATCTGGTTTGGGTAGCCAGGGGGACAATGGGCCATCCATCAAACGGAAACCCAATGCTGAGGAGGAAACGACCTCAGCCTGGGCATGTTCGATTTGAAGGAGGACTGCCTGACAGAAGCTGGGTGTGGGGCGTGGCTCCCAGGGCAGAGACAGGAGTTGGAGGAAGGGATCTAGGGTCCTGGGGATAGTCACTGAGGTCATGCGAAGAGTGAGATGACCCTGGAGTGAGTGCAATCATGTAGTGCACTGTATCACTGTTATAAATATTCACTGCTCCTCCCTGGGAAAGGATTAGATTTTGGCACCCTGATGATGTCAGACTTAGCCATAAGACTTGTTTTGGTCAATGAAATGTGAGTGGAAATGACATGTGTCACTTTCCTTCTGTGCAGAAGCTTCAAGGCCAGCTCAAGGTCCTCCATGTCCTCTTTTCCCTCTGCTATGACAAGCAGCAACGTTCCAGAGAGAGAGGCTGCTCCATCAGCCTGGGCCTCAGAATAATGATTATGAGGGACCCAGCTGCAGCCAGCTCACAGTGAACATGTAGCTCGAGCAAGAAATAAATGGTTGTTATCAGCCACTGAGCTGCCGACTGCTAAAGGTGGGCGGAAAAGCAACACTGAAAGTCAGCAAGGCAAGTGAAGCCTGCACATAAGCCCCTCCCACCCACCTCTGCACACTCCTCTCTGCTGGCCAGTTCAGGTTCCCCCCTGCCAAGGCACACCCTTCCTTTCCTTTTCTGCCCACTCTTCTGCATTTCTTCTGTCAAAAGCCATATGCACCTGCGCTCAGGCCTGGACACAACCAGGGCAGATGACCCCAAAAGCGGCCACCTTCAGCCCTTCTTCCCATCTCTCCATGCCCTGGCCTGGCCTGTGACTCACTCTCTTCACTCCATCCAGTTTTCAGTCCAGTTCTTGGATTCATTTCTGGCTAATCTTGTTCTTGGTCTTGATCCTGCCCTGTGCCTAGGTCATCTGGGCAGCCTGATGTTCATTCAGCCCTGGCACAGCCTCTGGGACACCCTGCCCCTGTGTGGTCCATGACCATTCTGACTCATCCTGAGCCTTTTGCCTCGGCTCCTGGATATGCCCCAGACAGACAGCTGTCTGGCCAGTTGTCCCTTCCAGATTCCAGTCAGTCTGGTTCCATTTCCCTCCACGCTCTGAGCCTCAGCCTCAGCATGTGGACCACAACACACTGGAAGCCTCTGGCCAAAGCTTCTCATCTACTAGCTTTCCCCCAAGTGACCCAGCGGGCCACTGCTCAACCAGAACAAACCGACGCATGCAAAGGTCTTCATTTACGCTGAACACATGCAACACAGGTGGCTTCTGCTCACTTTTGACCTGGGACAAGGCTCTCTAATAGGCTGCTTGGACGCCCCACCTTCCTGAGCTGTTTTTCTCCTTTCACTATAGATCAGGACTGAGAATGTTGCTTTCTGTTCAAAAGTGTCTTTGTTTCCAAGTCAATAAGACCATGCCACTTCCTTTGGTTTAGGCCCAGTCCCCAAGCCAGAGGGCTGCTAGGTGTCCCAGCATGGCCATCCCAGGCAGGTGTGGGTAATCCAGCCTCCCGATGATGATTACAACCAGGACAGAGGCCAAGATAAAGAATCACACCTATCTAAGTTGACTCATCGTTCAACAATTTGCATATATTGTTCACAACGGTAGTTACTATCATTTATTGACAGCTTATTAGATGGCAGACAATGTACTAAACACTTAACATATATCACCTATTTTGTTTCTCATGGTCAAAGAGTAGTATTATTCTCCCTATTTTACAAATGGTGAAGCTCATGTTTTAAAAGTTTACACATATAAAAAATAAATTTAAAAAAGTTTACACAATTGCCTGAGGAAACACAGATAGTGCCACTAGGATTCTAGGTTTGCCTGACTCCAGAGCCCTTATTTTTTTATTATTATGCTATATGTGGTTGTGTGTGTGTGTGGGTGTGGGTGTGTACATATAGGTGTATACATACACATACACAGCCGTGTGTGTATATATATGTAGGTGAGTTTTTATATTTATAATTGTGTATGTGTATAAATATAGGTAAATAGGTGTGTGAAGATATGTATATATGTAGGTGTGTGCATATGTATATAGGCATATATGTATATATGAGTGTGTGAGTATATATGTATATAACATAAACGTGTATGTATGTATGTAATGGAAAGTGTCAAAAATGTCTGATTTTAGGTTAGAAAATAGGTAATACATTGTGTTTTAGCCACCGGGTATCACACCTATTACAATACGATATTCTAGCAGAAGTTCTACAATGCTTTTAAAATGACATTTTATGTGGCCATTGGAAGTCATTTAGAAATTGCTCTGTGAGGATAACTCAGGAGTCCCGGGGTCTAGTCCCAGCTTTGCCACTGCCCAGCACGTACCTTCTCTGAGTCAAAGTTTCCTATCTGTAAAATGAAGGAGTTCGACCCAGTGCCTTAACAGGGACATTCCTGCTCCAAAATGCCACAATTCAGAAGAAATAAAATGTCAAGTCGGACCCCTCTTAAAATAATATCTATATATTTAGAGCTGAATAATGCTCGCTTATAAGGAGCGTTAGAATTTGCACTTTTGATTTTCTAGTGTCTTTTTCTACTTTCTGCTGAAAGCCTTGCAAAATTCTTTTCTCCAAGTATCAATGAGAAAAAAAGAAGTTGATTTTATATGATCTCCAGTCTAACGAATGCATTAAAACAGAACAGTTATAAAACATTAGTGGTCACTCTTAGTTTTCCACATAACTTAGAAGCTCAGAAAGGAATAAAATTGTATATTCTAAGTTTAGGGCTAAACAATGCACCACGACAGCAGCTATTTCTGTAAAGGGCAGCTGAAGGGGCTCCGTCTGGATGGACACATCCTTTAGCAGTGCCCCGGGAGGTGGGTTTCAGAGATCTCACCAAAGATTCAGACTGTCTATTCCGGCAAAAGCCCACTGATCCAACCTTTAGATGCCACTGCGGAAAAAACAGTGACAGATGAGTTCAAGACTTTCTCAGATGATTCCAAATTTGTTAAGTCAGACTGAAGCTGAGAGGGAAAAAAATGAAACCAATACAGAATAGAAGGCTTTTAGATCTAATTCATTATTTCAAAATGTATTTCTTGATCCTGCTCTGTTACTATCATCAGAGCAAAATAAATTAGATTTGAGGCACAAGGAAGAGTAAAAATTGTCTTACATTGAAGGATGGATGAGTTTGCAAAACATCTTGTGAACGAATTTGAACAGAAAGGAATGAGGGGAGGGGAAAAAGATCAGGGTATAATGAGGATAGCAGTTCTTTTTTCTCAGGAATTTTTGAGACAGTTGGACATAAAATATGTAAGTACCTTTCGAGGTGAATGGTATAAAAGTAGACATGCAAGAGACGGTTGAGTAGTACTCCATGGTCTGCATATACCACTTTTATTAATCCGCTTATGTATTGATGGGCATTTGGGCAGTGCAAAGGCAATATATGGAACCAAAATGTTTGTATCTCCATAATATTCTGAAATTTAAAAGGAAAAAAAAAGAGATGGTAACAACCATCATTATTCTTATCTAAATCCAACATAAAGAAGTCTCCTGGCCGGGCGAGGTGGCTCACGCCTGTAATCCTAGCACTCTGGGAGGCCGAGGTGGGCGGATTGTTTGAGCTCAGGAGTTCGAGACCAGCCTGAGCAAGAACGAGACCCCGTCTCTACT
>CM052437.1:93415763-93505524 GCA_028533085.1 Varecia variegata | reverse complement strand
GACTACAGGCATGCGCCACCATGCCCGGCTAATTTTTTCTATATATTTTTAGTTGGCCAGATAATTTCTTTCTATTTTTAGTAGAGACGGGGTCTCGCTCTTGCTCAGGCTGGTCTCGAACTCCTGAGCTCAAACAATCCGCCCGCCTCGGCCTCCCAGAGTGCTAGGATTACAGGCGTGAGCCACCGCGCCCGGCCTCAAAAATATTTCTTGAAAGTGTAGTAGGGACTCTTTTTCTTTGAAGTACAGCTTCTCCTGATAATGAAAACAGACCTGAAATTCATATAATCTCATAAACAGCGCTCTCTGTTTCTTTCTGTGCTGTCTCTCTCTCTCAGCTACAGGCGAAAGTGCCATTAAATGTCTGGCTCAACTTCCACTCCTGTAACTGAATCTGTCTCATGTTCTAACTGTTGACAGCTGCTAATCCCAAGACATGTTTAAAGAAGTACTAGAATTATTACAAAGGATAAATCCAAGATCTATCAATTATTTTCGATGTGGCCGGTATTAATATGGTAGCAACAAGCAGAGCAGAATTACTTTCAGTTTCTTAGTAAGGGTATAGATACACATAGTGCAAAAAAAGTTACACAATTCAGTCATTTAGATCACTTGATAAATAATCAGTCATCAAATTAGTTCTGCTATTTCATTGACAAAACTATTTGAAGGCCTAAAGTTTTTGCTTTTCAACCAGCTGTGGCACATTCTTAGTTTCTCTGTAAAAAGTAGCCATGGTTATTTATAAGTAATTCAGATTCTGCTAACATAAGATTCATGGAAACTTAGACTAGGTAAGTATCTGCATTACTTTTCAATAAAAAGTTCCATAAAAGAGAAGAACTGTTCAAATAATATTAACAAACCATTAGATTATGTTTTAAGCCATCTCAATCTACATTATTTGCACACAATCTCTGACCATTCTTTAAACCCAAGGTAGAACCTCCTATTTCAAGAACTCTTATTCCAAATAAAAGAGCTTCTAGTAATGTTCTTGGTAGTGGAGTCATCCATGTACAAGCCCTGTGCCTTTACAGGGACCCCTGCATTCTACACAACTACCTAGCAGTCCCTAAACATAGTAAGCTACCCAAAACACAAAGACACCCTTTTATTAGAACAGTTTCGGTGACCGTGTTAATGAGTCCTGCTATGCCACATAGCCCTGGAAGTGTGCACTTAGAAGCATCAAGTTTTAAAGCTAACAAGATCCTTTTAAGCCACTCAGAAATTCCCCCATATTTGAAATGAGGCAACTAGATTCTGCAAAAGTTAAGTGGCTTGTCCAAATTTAGTGACAGAATTAGGACAATCCAAGTCTCTGACTCCCATCCAAGTGCTGCAAGAACCTCAATTTCCTCACGAAAACATTGTCAACTGTGAAGTTGAAAAAGCGAGTTACTTAACTTCTCCAAATCTCAAGTTTATTCTTACAAGAGAATGGAACAAGATCATCTCCAAGTTTGCTTCCATCTCTAAAATCTGGTGAATCTAATTTTCATAATGTATAATACCGAACGTCCCTAACACTGTGTAGGGACAGAAAGCTGCTCCCATCTTCCCTTCAAGAACAAAACGTGGGGGAGGCACACGAAGAAAAGATGGAATTTTCGGATCAGGAAGTGAGGGAAGCAAGGGTAGGTGTTAGGCAGCTGCCTGCTGGGAACCCCTTCGCTTCCCAGCCCCCTCCACGCCCGCCCTCCCGGCAGACCATGGAGAGCAGCACCATCACAGCCTCTGTGGGTTTCGCCCTCACCTCCTCAGAATGCAGGTGGGAGGGGAGCAGGGAGAGAAAGGAGGATGCGTGGAGGGTATTGGTAACCTCCAGCTCCAGGCCAGGTTAACCAGCAAATATTAGTTAGCTGCTGGGGCCCTCAGTATGGGCAGGAAGTCCCCACTTCCTTTTGTGAATCAATGGTTTAATTTTTCTGTTCTTCATCCCAGATACAGAGGGCAGGCACCTGAACAGAACTGCACTGCAGTTTGAAGTATTCTAATGTCATGCAGCAGGATCATTGGCTTGGCCACACTCTTTGTCCACTTTCTCCACAGAACCCCACCGTAATGAAAGCGGGTGCTGCTCACCTGGGAATCACCCACAGGTAACAGCCATTCTTGGCGCAGTGGGCTATTTCACCGTGACACAGAGCTCCTGAAGCCAGTGGTTCTAACCTTCTCATCTTCAAGGATGCTCCAGTACTGGGGTGCACCTCTCTAATTAGATACATAAAGTAATGATGTTGAATGATTTGCTTCTTATATAAATCAGAGTTGATTCAAGCCTGGTCCTTTAGAATGCCACCGTCACTTGTATTCTCTCTATTGCACAGGATGAGGGGTGAGGGGTGAAGGTACTAGCTAGCCTTCAGAGATTGTGTATAACCCTCCTGCCTGCATGGTTACTTTGTTATTCTCCTAAAGGTAGTAACAATAATAATTGTTAGCATATAATAGCACCAGGTGTCTATTAACTGACTTAACACAACCACCTTAGGCAATAAAGACTATTATTATCATTGAATAAGGACTATTATAGACTAATATCATCTCCAATTCAAAGGTGAGAAAGAAGAAAGAAGTTGCAGTACAGAGAAGTGAGGACACCTGCCAAAAGTTATATTAGTCGGAAATGGCAGAATCAGGATTTGAACCCATGCCCTTTAGCTCCAGAGTTTGTGCTTGCTCTTAACCACTTTGCTATCCTCAAGCAGTTGGCAGGTCAATTGTTGGCCAATTACCTTTTTGCGACCATTTTACACACACGATCTCCTGTACTCTCACAACTCTGAGAAGTATGTTTTATCACCTCCATTTACAGCAGGGTCGCCCACTAGTAAATGGTGAAGGCAGGATTTGAATCCAGATGTGTCTTATGCACAGACTTCTATTCTTTCCACTATAACAAGATCTTTTGAAGGGAATAACCCTCAAACATCTTTCTAATGGATTAGCTGGGTTGCTCTATCTAGGTTTTGATTGGCTTCAGTAATCCAAACCTAATGTCAAAGTTATACTCTAAAAGCCAAGAAAGAACAAACGAATATAACAGCAATAAGTATTATTAAGTGATCACTATGTACCAGGCACTGTTATAAGCACTTTACATGTATAAATTTATTAATTCTGATAACAAATCCCTAAGTGCTTATCTACTTTGGAAGTTTAGATTCACTGATTATATATAATGTGTTGTCAAATAAGTGCATTATCTTTTAAAGAGAAAAATAGCTGTTGCTTGTCTCAAAGGAAACAGGCACACTCAAAATTAAATGCCTCTTTGCTGGAGCTAAAACATATTTCCTATATTCTGCACAGATTCACAAAAAGCTAAGTGCCAAGATTTCCTCAGATGGTGCAAATATAACAAATCTTTTTCTAAACATTTGAAACCTGAAAAGGGACACATTGCCCTTAAATCTAAGACCCCATCAAAAGGAAATTTCGGTCTGGAAATGCTAAAAACCTTTAAAATGGAAAACTTCATGTCTTTTGTGAAGAATCTGGCTTAAAAATATTTTTATTGGAAATTGGGGTTAGAAAGGAAGAAATGAAAGTCGGCAAAGGAAACTGTAAGGTAACGGTTCTGACTGAAAACCTAAATCCTCTGTCATCACTACAGAGATACAAACCCCAACACTCCCTGCTGCTGAGTGGACTCAGTCATTGTAATGAGCAGATTCTACTCCTCCAAATTTAATGACCAAGAGAAGAAAATGGCTGGGAAACATCTCACATATTGAGACGAATGTGGCCGTTAAACTCGAGAAGGGCAACACAGTAGACCGAGAAAGGGCAAAGCAAACTGTGCCCAGGCCCCATACGTATGCATGAAGTCCCCAAATGGGCTGAGATACATTTTAGGTCCCCTGGGGAATCTGAAAAGAGTGGGGACTGAAGACCTGCAGAGAAATGCTGCAGAGGGAGCAGCAGGGGCTTGGGGGAGCTGTCATTTTATGAGATCACAGTAAAAGCATGTTCAAAGACAGAATCCTCTCAAGCCCCTTGCCCTCCTCCCTGTCACTTACTCTACCAAGAAGCTGGTGGTCTAAAAGGCAGGCAGCCCTTCTCAAGGCACCCAAATGTTTGGAGATGCTGGCGTGAGTGCAGAACAGGTAAGAGCCATGCTGCCAGATGCAGCACACCCTGCTGCTTGCTGGGGAAACATCCTAGAAGACCTGGGTCACAAAGGAGCCACCCACCAACACACAGGGGTACATGTGCTTATGACTACAGCTTTCCTGGTCAGGGCTGCCTTCTAGGGAAGTGGGGGACAGGGATTATCACCACCTGGATAATGAGGAAGAAGAGGCAACCCCCATTTCTTCAGAGTTGCCCATTTCCTCGTCATACTGTCTGGTACTATGACAAACTATGTCTATGGGACAAAAGGCCAACACGAACATGACTACTGCCCAACCAGAAATGGTATCATAGTGAAAAGGAGAAACCCCAGAGCTCCCAGTTGGGTAGATAATGGTAGACTATGGCAGGAAGTCCCATTTGCAAAACTCTCCTTTGATGCTAATAGTGCATAACTATATCAGTGAATTATTTTCCTGTTCTACTCACTTGCAAATAGCTGCACAAATTCACATGATGGCATTTATTTTAATTATCACCTGATGATGATTTTATTTCCTGCTTCAAACCACACTTGGTCCCTTTTACATCTTCTTGCACTCACTTAATAGTGTCAGGATACTTCACCACTCCATTTACATTAACATCAGAAAATGTCCCCTAAACATTATATATGATACTTTTGAACTCACAGCTCATGTTATGTCCATGGTTACTTAATAGATAAATCTGAAAAGAAAGCCCTTGTTATGGTTTTTTTTTTTTCTATAACTTGGTAGGAAAAAAAAACAAAAGAAACAGGCTGTAAGATTGGGATAGCATCCAATTTCAAACAGTTTACAAAAGCAGCCAAACCATCTTTACACAAACTTTTCCATGCAATGTCCTCGTTCCTTCACACAGCTCCCAAGAAGGAGCTGATTATGAGGCACACCTTCTTTCCAGCCAAGAGAAACCATCTCAACTCTAGACAAAGGTGCAGAATCCACCTGCTTCAGAGATCCCTAACCCAGGGAGTGATAGGACAGGCAAAGTCAGAAACCCGGAAGTCGAAAGTCGTCCTGCAAGGTGGGTTCCCAGCCTCTGGGAGCAGCACTCCTTCCATTCTTTCACCTCAACCCCGGCCACATACCCAAGGCTCCCAAAACACAACAAAACCCAGAGGTGGCCATTCTCCAACTCCCACAGTCCCATCTCACATCTGGGGCAGAGAATGAATTTCTGCTCTCCTAAACAAGGGCTTTTTTTTTTTTTTAATCAGGGCTTCTGCATTCAGCGTAGGTCCAGTGCAAAAAGTTGAGAAGTTTGGACTTGTACTAATAGCTGAGTCTCTTGGGTGTGACCTATTTAAACCAGGTCATTTTAAAATGCTCTTTCAAAGTCTGATTATATTAATAAATAAAATCATACTATCATCTAAAAGGAAGAATACGAGATCTATGAAGTGAAGACCTATCCATTAATACGCGGCACTCTGAAAATTAAACCGGAGAAAGGAACAATCATCAGTTTCAATTTCTTTTCTTTTTTGAGTAACTTCCAGAGAATATGCTATTTTAAATAAAATAAGAACAGGAAAAGCCACATCTAGGTGGATTCAAACAAAATGACACCTCTTTAAAAAAAAAAAAACATCAGTGTCCGGCGAAGTTTGAGGGGTCTCATAACCACATGGCGATCAGGAAGCTGCTAGAAACAATTAAGCAGAGTTTCAAAATGACTGGTACAGGATGTGCCCATAGAAAGAAATGCTGCGCGCACGGGTGCAGCTGCCAAAGTTACTCCTGCAAAGTACCCTGAACTTTTAAGGGGTGGCATGGGGTCACTCCGACCACCCTGCCCAATCTGGCCGCCTTACAAACGCGCTAGTCCTTGAGATATTTGGCGGGAGGGGGGAGGGGGAGATGTGAGGACGCGAGGGCGGAAGGGGGCGGGGGCCAGAAGCCTGCCAGAGCTTTCGGGTCGCTTTGAATGTCAAGGTTTCGCTTTCGTCCAAGTGGGGGGCAGCGAGGTGGCACTGAACTTCCCACCCCGAGCGACCCCGCGCAGCGAGCACGGCAGGAAAGCTCCCGGCTGCCAGATTCGGTCTCCTCCGCGGCCAGGCAGGGCAGGGCGCGCTGGCGTTGGGGGGCGGCCGGGATGCCCCGGGAGGAGCCAGCGGGGTGGCGGGGGTGAAGCCCCAGAAGTCGCCTACCTGTGCGGCGGCGCGCTCAGAGCCGGGGGCCGGGCCGGGCCGCGCAGGTGCTCGGGGGCACCCTGGGGACCGCCTGGACTGGCGGGCCATCCAGCGTGCGCGGCTGGCTGCGCTCTTCCCGCCGCCCGGGCCGGCGAGCCCTTCGGCTGCGCTCTCGCCTCTTCTCCACCCGGCTGAGGACACGGCCGGTCCTGCGGCGGTGGCAGCAACAGGCGCTGAGGCGCGGACCGCGGCGGCCGCGGCAGGAGGAGGAGGAGGAGTAGTAGGAGGAGGAGAAGAGGGGAGGAGGAGGAGGGGGCTGTGTCTGCGCGCAGCTCGCGTTTCCTCCTACCCGGCCGGGCGAGCGCGGGGGAGGCGAGGGGAGGACAGGAGTCGGGATCTCCCTACTCGGTGCCACCCTCTTCCCCAGCCGTGTGACTCTGCCCCGGCCGCACGGCCCAGACCGGCGGGTCACACTCGAGCAACAGCTGCTGCAGCGCGAGTCAGCCGCAGCCTCCCTCCCCTCCTTGCCTCTCCCGCCACCCCCACCTCCCCGCTGCCGGCGGTCTGCGCTCGGCCGCGCCTGCGGGAGGGAACCGGGAAGGTCCTCGCGCCGCCGCCCCATCCTGGCCCAGGGTACGGCTGGGGCGCCGCGGACGCAGGGCTGCGCGTGACTAAGGCCCTCGTGGCGGGCTGTGCGTTCGCACACCCTGTCTTCGGCGGCCTATTTATAGCAGGTGGCAGTGCCCGCCGCTCCGCTCGGCCCGAGCGGCTCTCAGCAGGTGGCACTGCCCGCCCGCTCCCCGCTCTCCCGCAGGAGCTTCGCCTCATCTGCACCCTCGCTTGCTCCCTCCGAAAGGGCTGTGGTGAGAACTGCAGGGAACGCGGGGAGGCGACCAAGCCACCTGGCTCTCCCCGCCTCACCCCTGCTTCGTGTCCTAGGGTTGGATGATGGCAGGGAGTGAACTGAGGCACGGGTGCCCTGTGGGTCGCTGGCTCACCAGGCAGGAAAATAAATGAGGGACTCGGGGAAACAGTAAAGGCTGACGTGTCCTCACGGATTAAACACCAGTGAGCTCCATTTCTGGCCAATTGCGGGAGTGACGCAGAGCCTGGAGTAGGCGCCTCCCCCGCCCCCCCCCCCGGCGCGCGCGAAAACACACACACACACACACACACACACACACACACCCCTGCCTGTCGGGTAAGGTTTGGAGAAGTCCCCGAGGTGTTGTAGGGAGTCTAGAGAGAAAGCGAGCTCCCTAAGATTAGGGGATGGCGGTGCAAGAAACAGGCAACCCCCCAAATCCCCATCCCACCGGGCGAACAGGAGCAATTTCAGTCCCGGGGGAGGCGGAGGGATCCGAGCAAAGGAAGGGACAGACACCATGTCCAGAGGCAAGTCAGCAGGGAGGGGAGAGCAGAGAGCAGGGGGCGGGTGCCGAGGAGGCAGCTGGCAGACACCAAGGTGCCATCTTTGGGGATTTTTTGCTTAATGTAGCTGGAAGTTGACTTTAGGGGAGTAGCTGAGAGTTCGAGCTGCAGGGTTGGACTTGAACCCAAATCCCAATTCCACCACAGGTGTGGCTGGGCAAGCTGCTGGGCCTCTGGCCTCCATTCTCGTGCCTGAAATGGGACCAACACGCACCTTAGGAGTCACTGCGAGGATCAAGACAACGGTGCATGCAAAGGGGCCAGCACGGTGACACACACATACGTGGGCCCCAACTACAGGCAGCAACTACTGTCACTGAGGCTCCAGAGGCACATGGAGGGCCAAGGTGCCTCTCCACACCCAGAAACAGTGCCTTCCTTGAAGCCCCCCGAGGCTTTTGGAGGCTGTTTGATTAGGGCTATCTTAAGGGATTCCCTGCTCACTTCAGACGCTCACATCCAGGGCAAGTATATTTAGGTAGACACAAAAGTTTCATCCAGAGCTTGACTTAAAACTCTCACAGTAATGGTAGCTGTTATTTATAGAGAGGTTAGTCCATTGGGGATATTGTGCTGGATACTCTCTTTACATTGTCTCTAATCCTTCCCCAAACTCTGTAGGGCAAAGATTATTAAATCCATTCAACTAGTGAGAAAACTAATAGGTTAGTGTCTGTTGGAGGCTACAGGGCTAGCAGGTTCTAGAATCTCCGAGATCCTAAGCCCTTTATAACACACTTTCTTCCTGGCCACTGTGTAGCTGTCTTGTAGGGTTTAGCTCATTCTTTGTCATAGCAGAGTGATTTGTATACTTAGCCTCAAATCTTTTTTAAAAAGAGGTGAGGAATAAATACAATCATAAATACCCTCACGAGTAGAATGTTTACCGGGTTATGGAAATTGTTCTTCTTTAAGTTATAGGACCGGGTAAACCAGTTAAACCATATTGTCAGATCATACCCTAATTATTTCATGTTTTTACCTTCAACTCTATTATATAGTTCTCTTTCCCTCTCTGCAGTAGCCTGCTAAACGCACTTAACTCCAGGATGTCGAGACAGGTGCATCATCATTTTGTTGACACCCTAAACTGCTTTTCATACATAACCCAACGTATTACCTAACAGCCTTGCCTACCAGTCCCTGGTCCTGGGAAAAGGGGTCAGATCAAGGGAACAGAAACGATTTACTGGACTCTGCTTTAGAACATCCTGGCCTGAGCCCCTTCCCATCCTGCCACTCTGTTCCCTTTCTCTACTGCACATACGCCATCTCCACTCTCACTCTACCCACAGCCCCAGTCCCAGACTGCAGGCTTGGGTACTGATAGGCAGCCAGGTGCGGTGCCTAACCAGATCACAAAGGTAGGACACAGACGGGTGGGGGGCTTAGGCAGAATTATGCCCCATGTCTCTCGTGGTGTTGAAATCTAGCAAGTTCCAGCTCAGAGACTTATAACTTAGTGGCAAATGACCATTTGCCTCCACCGTAGCCTGAGTTAGGAAAGGGCCATGGCCTTGTGAGAAGCAGCGATTTCTATATCACTTTTGTAATTCCCAGGGACAGGTAGCCCCCCCAGGAATGATAATGAGGGATTTTACAGTACTTGTCGTTTCCTGGAAACAGAACTCTATGACATATAATAAAGATTTTTGAAACTTTCTTTTGCTGTACAGCATTATCTTAGAAATTGGAGGAGAACCTGACATTAGCCTATTTGTACTTCGGTTTCTAGCGGCTCTGAAAGAAATAGTAAAGGGGACTTTGGAGCTGATGGTGACACCGGGAGTCAGGATGAAGACTGTCACAAAGGGAGGGGAGATCCACTTCATCCCAGGTGAGAGCTAACCATCACTCAGCTCTTAACTGCGAGTGCCATTGCTCTAGGAGGGAGGTGGCTCCTTCCCCTTGACATGTGAACACGTGACTCCCAGCAGAGCTGGTAAACCACTGCGACCAAGTGTGGGCCAACGGGGCCTCGGTCATGGCAACAAAAAGCTCCCTCGGGCCCCAGAAAGGTGTTCTGTTTGTTGGTCCATCTTTAAGTCACCAATAACAAAACTATGTAGGGAGCAGGGCCAAACGCTTCTGTGATTCTGCTTCAGGCCCCTGATTCTCCTGACTAGTGGGACCTGGGACATCTTCCCCAGAAGGGGCATTTAGCTGACGTCGGTTACTGACCTGTTTGCTCATTAAGTGAAAACCCTGTTGAGGTCAGCAATCCCAGCTGCTGCACTTCCCGTGTCTGGACAACCTCTGCACCTCCAGGTCCTCCTCAAATCCTGCCACAGGTCATTCTTTTAGGGCTTCCCCGAGAGGTTCTTTCCTAATTTGGTTATATGTAGCATAATTAATTATTCATTGCCAAAGGCCAGGAATATTAATATCAGCTTTAAGATGGCTATAGAGCTCTAAAAATTGTGGACTATTGAGGCTATTAAATCAAGTGTAAAGCCCAGAAGCTGAAAGAAAATAGTAAACACTTTACTTTTAAAATGTTAGGGGAACCACATGTAAGTCTAGAATTAAAAGTCTTTGGTCAATGTAGAGAGGAAACCTTTAATAAAATTACTCATTATTAAAATCTATCAACCAGGTATTTAAATGTTCATATAGGAATCTAAACTATAATTATCGCTATGATACATTTTTACTTAATTTCAAAATATACATAATAAGAGTTCTTAACTAGTGGGCATATTTTCAAAAACTGGCATCAATAAAGGTGAAAATTAAGATTGCACTGGCTAGAACCCTAGGAAAGTGAGGTGGTTCACTGGGTACACTTGTTCCCACTGACTGGTGGTGACTTCGTGGAGCCCTGCGTGGACAAGGCCCTGAGTGAGGCAAGTCCATGGTCAGCGGGAAAGGCTGCAAGATTGAGAAGCAGCGTCTGCCTCAAACATGGGTGGAGGCAGCGTTGGAGCCCCGAGGCCGGGTAGCTGCCAACCCCGTGGATACAAAGCATAACTATTAGCATCTAAAGAGTATGTGAAGTCACGCCCAAGTGTCTTCATAAACTATAAGAAATATTCTTCATGACAAGAAAATGAATTAAAGTCAAGGTCAGAGACTATATTACATCAACTTGTCTACAGTACTAGGTCCTTGACATTGCTTTCTGAAAGGCATAAGAATGATAAAATATGGCCGGGTGTGGTGGCTCACACCTGTAATCCTAGCACTCTGGGAGGCCGAGGCGGGGGGATCATTTGAGCTCAGGAGTTCGAGACCAGCCTGAGCAAGAGCAAGACCCCGTCTCTACTAAAAATAGAAAGAAATTATATGGACAGCTAAAAGTATATATAGAAAAAATTAGCCGGGTGTGGTGGCGCATGCCTATAGTCCCAGCTACTTGGGAGGCTGAGGCAGGAGGATCGCTTGAACCCAGGAGTTTGAGGTTGCTGTGAGCTAGGCTGACGCCACAGCACTCTAGCCCAGGCAACGGAGTGAGACTCTGTCTCAAACAAAAAAATTTAAAAAAAAGAAAAAGAAATGATAAAATATAGGATGTCAAATAAATAAATAAACCAATGTAGATTTTGGAATTTCAGCCATTTAAATAAACAAAATTGTTACTGTGTGATGAGCTCATGCTTGCAGAGGGTGAGAGTGGGTGGACTGTACGTGCTCACGCCCCAGAGCAGGCTTCTGCGAAGGGTCTAATCTCCTTTTATGGACAAAGCAGATAAAACTCTGGGCACTGGTTCCACTTCCCTTCCCAGCAGCCTCTCCTATTTGTCATTGCTCTCCACAAGCCACTGCCCTGCGCCGCTCTCTGATGATATCCAGCCTTCACCTGGGGTCCCACTTCCCACTGGAGCTCATGCCATGGGTCTGGTGTCAGGCACAAAGCTGAGCCAGTGCTGAGCTAGCACATCACTTCCGTTATGGTATCTAAAGTGGTCTAAGGTCAATGAGAATTTCTTTGTAAATTGTAGAGCTAGCTAGTTACGGAGCTCAGTGATTTTACCCCGACTGGGTAAGCTGACAAAGCTTTCCACTTCACAGGTCCCCCACTTCATTTTACCCCAAATGCCACTATGCCAGTGCTGGTACCTATGTAATCTCACCTAGAATATACCAGCGGCTAACTGGTTTGCCTGCTTTGGCCCTCACCACCCTGCCATCTCTTCTTGACATAGCAGCCACGTGAATCTGTTAAAATATCATTTGGGCCATGTCACTGCTCAGCTTCAAACCCTCCCATGGCTTCCCAGATTTCCCAGAGTAAAAGTCCAAGTTCTTAGAATGGCTTATAAGGTCCTATAGGACCTTCCCCTTTCCCCCCACACAACTACCTCTGCACCTTCATCATCACCTGCTGCCAGTCTTGACTCCCTCTGCTCCAGCCACATGGGCCTTGCTGTTATGCAAAGCTGCCAGGCACACTCCTGCCCTAGGGCCTCTGCACTCACTATTCCCTCTCTCTAGTATACCCTTCCTTCAGATATCCACGTTACCCCCTACTTAGTTCACTTTCTTCAGGGCTTTGTTGAAATGTCACCTTCTCCATGAGGCCTTCCTGACCACCTTTTTGAAAATGTAAACCACCCCTACACCTACACACACACACACACACACACACACACACTCACAACCCACTTACCCCTTTTCCTGCTTTGTATTTCTCCATAGCACTTAGTCTTTAATGTCCTACACTGCTTACTTGTGTATCTTGTTTACCATCTGTCCCCCACCCCACCCCCACCTTCCTTGGGAGCAGAGAATTTTGTCTGTTTTGTTCACTGCTGTATCTGCAATGCATAGAACAGAGCCCGGCACATAGCAGGCATTCAGTAAGCATGTGCGGAGTGAGTGAATGAATGAATGAAAACAATTTGCAACATATGGCATTTGTGAATTCATTGAATGTCTTGATATAGTACCTCCCTTAGATTAGAAACTTTCTAGGTTTCCTCTGTTTACCTGTTGTGTCCTCAGCAGGTTTTTCAACTGTCCTAAGAGGTATGTCAGTCCTGCCCTCCAGGTGAGTGGAATGGTAAAGCATGAGACTCCTTGTTTAACCATAAACATAGGATCTGATTTCCAGATACACTACAAAAGAACTGTGAAGTCATGAAACAACTGAGAGTGTTCTCGAAGTCATGAAACAACTGAGAGTGTTCTCGCATCAACACTCAGTATTTGTCACAAGTTTGATTGAGAAAAATATGATTTTGGAGACCTGCATGAAACACTTACAGTCCAATTAGTCCCCTAGAATCTGAACCCCCTAAAATAAATTTCTTATCAGGTCATCCCAAGTGAAGAGCAGTTTGCCTGAACTCTATCCAGAAAAATTTCTTCTATTGAATTGCACTTTGACATATTCCATTGGTCTATATTGCGGGAATATATTTTATCAAAATGCCCTATTCTGTATGAGGCTATTATTAAGGATGTTGTTTAATGCCTTATACAATAATTCATCGTGTATTTCAAAATGGCTAGGGGATTTGTAATGTTCCCAACACAAAGACAAGACAATTTTTTAAAATTTTTTTATTGATACATAATAATTGTACATATTCATGGAGTACATGTTATATTTTGATACAAGCATATAACAATGATCAAATCAGGGTAATTGGGACACGATTCACCTGAAACATTTATCATTGCTTTATGTTGGGAACATTTGAAAACTTCTAGCTATTCTGAAATACAATAAACTATTGTCAACTATAGTTGCCCCATTGTACCACTGAACATCAGAACTTCTTCCTTCTATTTAACAGAATTACCCCTTCACCAACACCTCTTCATTACCACATCCCAACACCCTTACCAACCTCTAGTAGCCACCATTCTATTCACTTACCTCTTTGAGATAAATTTTTTTTAGGTCCCATATGTGAGTGTGAAAATGCAATATTTGTCTTTCTGTGCCTGGCTCATTTCACTTAAAATAATGTCCTCCAGATCCATCCATGTTTCTGCAAATGACAAAATTTCATTCTTTTTCATGGCTAAATAATATTCCATTGTGTACATACACCACATCTTTTTTATCCATTCGTCCCGTGATAACGCTTAAGCTGATTCCACATTCTAGCCATTTCGAAAAATGCTGCAATAAACACTGAAGTGCAGATATCTTTTGGTTACATTTTATGTCTTTGCCTCATCCAAGTGAGGTTTAGAGGCATGCCCTTCCCCTCTACAATGCTCACTGTGTCTGTGACCATTAGTTGTGATTTTACCTCCACCCCAACCCCCTAATCCCTGGAGAATACTACCATGTGAGCACCATATTCCACATCCTTGCAATAGTGAATTGTGCTGCCGTAAACATTTGGGTGCAGATGTCTTTATTATAGAATGAAAGACAAGACAATGTTTGAGGTAATGGATATCCCAGTTACCCTGATTTGATCATTATGTGTTGTATACAGGTATCAAAATGTCACGTGTACCCCCAAAATAGGTACGACTGTTATATATCAATTTAAAAATACCTTACACAGTGTCCCTTTAAGGAGAATTCAAGAAAAAATTTCTCTTAGGGCTCTACCAGGAAAAACTTTTCTTTCTGTGAGCAATTGGTGGCATCTCCATTCTTGCATTGACCAATGGGCTCAAGGTCAAATTTGGGGTCCACTGCTCAGTAAGTGTCCGGGTCATTTTGTACACTAAGTCAGTGAATCACAGATGCCCTTTCTAAACCATTGCCAGCTTGTGCCGGTTTTCATCCATCCAAGACAAATATAAATAACAATGTATGATTTCATAACACTAAACTGTACTACTCCGTATTCTGAGATCATGTTCTTCCTGCTTTGTAGGTATTAACAAGGAAAGTATTTCTTTTATGAAATTATGGTGAGAGTCAATGGTAGTAGGATCCTTTTATTGCTTGTTTTATTTTTATTTTTAATGTTTTTTCTTGGCAAAAGAACATGATTGCACCCCTTTGTCAATTACTAGTGTTTGGAAAAATTTTACTGGTTAAGAAAATCCAAAGTCTAGAAGCACTTCATTCTGCCTCACCTACTATCTTGTTCTGTAGTCCTATTTGCTGCTGCTGCTTTTTTTTGTTGCCTTGAATACCTTTAAGCCATCTCCAATCATTTCTGGAATGTGGCAGAAATGAATGAGCGAACAAATGAATGAACAGAGTTATATGGGTAAAGAACATACGAGCTTGCTCAGCAAGGCCTGTAGCTCTACACTGCACCAGATGCCCTCATTCATCATCACCTTGCGTGGTGCCTGCACAGTGTATAGTGCTGTGTAATTTACAGATCTCATATTATTTAATCCTCCCAGCAGCCCTCGGAGGTGTTATTTCCCTCTTTCCCTTATCATACAGGTTTAGGGAGTTTAAGTGAGTTGCCCTAAGGCAGAAAACTTGTGGGGGAGAAATTGGAATTTTAACCTAGATGTTCTGCTTGCAAGCCTGATTCTTTTCCTCTATATCATACTTCTGCCTTTTAAAACTACTGTTTTGAGGGTGATATTGCACAGAGGTGTTTTATTTTGTTTTTTAAAGAAAAAATAAGGAGAGTCTGGTTATTTCCTTGGCTTTCAGAATAATATTCCTTGTTGCAAGGTATTCCTAGTTGGGCTGCACTTCAGGCGGGCCTCTCTGATCTTTTAGTTTGGGGGGAGCATCTGTGGAACCAAGGTTTCCTTGATCAGCACATATGGGAGAAGTGTGCTGCAGGGCAGTCTCCTTTTGATCACTTTTTCTATTGCATAATAACTCATGTTGTGCAACAGCATTATAGTGGGAGCTTGCTTCATTACTTAGCAATTTCCTTTAACATTAAAGCTGAGCTAGAGACATTCAGCCCTCTTCTCATTTTCCTGTTGCTAAATATAAAATGTAGAATGAAGTTCTGCTTTATTCAAGGGAATATGGGTCCTTGAATAGGAAGCTTAGAGAAAAAATTAAGGTAAAATTCATCACGATTCCCAAACTGGCAGGTAGGTGCGGCAAGGGGCTAGGAGAGCCTTTGAATCAGATGAGGTCCATGGATGAGCTATCATGTCTATGGACCCGAGCTGGGCACTGAAGCGATGCAGAGAAATATGAGACACCTTCTGTCTTCAGCACCTTTATACCCTTCTAATTCAAGGTTGCCCAACTTTTACTAAAATCCTGTTTAGCAAATATTTTAGGCTTTGCAGGACATTCAGTCTCTGTCCCAGCTTCGGACTCTGCTGCAGGGCAAAAGCAGCCATAAACAGTATGTGGGCAAGTGAGCATGGCTGTGTTGCAGCGAGTGTACACACTGAAATTCGAATGTCCTGAGTTTTCACCTGTCATGAAATACTAGTCTTTTAAAAATTTTTTTCCAACCATTTAAAAATGCAAAAAACATTCTTAGTTCATGGGTCATACGAAACTAAGCAACCTGATTTGACCCACAGGTCATAATTTGCCAGTTTGACTTCAGGCATTCAGCAGTTGTGCTGCCTTGCCCGGAACAAGGGTTCTTAATGATTTTTATACTGCAGACCCCTTTGCCAGTGTGATGAAGCCTGTGGACCCTTTCTCAGAATAAATTTATATATGCCTAAAAGAAAATACATAGATTATAAAAGTAACTAATCATATGGAAATACAGATATCAATATATATTTTCAAAAGCATGATATTGTTATACATGGGTTTCATTATTAACATGTTAAATAACAAGATCTGGCCACAGGTATAATAACTACCATGATTTTGAGGTAGCGGCGATAAGGGTATATGATATTTTGAGATACCTGTGACAACTGAAATGTGACATGAAAATCTATGATTTCTATTGATGACAATATCATGGGGAGTGATAATATTATTATGATTTTTTTGCCTAAATTCATAGTGGAAGGAAAATCTAAATTGTGGTTAGAACCACTAGAAGTAAGTGTAACAATGTATTTTTATTTTCCATCCAAGTTCACTGACCCCCTAGATTCTATGCACAGATTCACTGGAGAACCTTTGATCTTAGGTTAAGAACCCCAGAGAAATCAGTAACCAGACTCCATAAATCTGTGCAAAATTCTTCCTTAATGTTCTGGGACCACAAGCGGCAAAAGCCCCTGTAGGTTTGAATACTCTGTGGGAGGAAGAGCCTGTCCCTGTCCCACTGGCTGGCATCGGATGGTTGAGGACCACTGCCTGGCTACATGAACTTGGCAAGTTACTTAACTGATCTCTGGTGTATCTAAGATGGGAATAAAAGAATAGTACTTACGTATAGTGTTGGTAGGATTAATGAGTTAGTCAATGTAAAATACTTGGAACAGAATGTGGCAGGTAGTAAAGCCTGTCATTGTCATTATTATTATTCAGTGATGCAGTTTCTCCCTTGTTCTTTCTTTTCTAGATGTTATCAGCTTTCACATAGCCTTGTTTCTTCTCCTCTCTCTCTGTGGGGAGAACAGGAGGCTAACCCAAGAGGCTATCTGCTTTCAGGTGAAAATTCAGATAACTCCAATCTTTTTGAAAATTAAGACTTCAGGAACTGAGCACCTGTGCTGCCTCAGAAACAGCATGATGATCATTGCAAGGAAGAGTGTGAAACAATCCTCCCCCTTTAAATGGTCAAGGTTTCACCAGAAAGGGCACGAAAAGTTTATCTAAATTTTTTAAGTTAAAATTTAGCAATTGAAGAAGTCTTTCAAAAATCTTTCAAGCCCTGTCCTCAGCCCAAGAGAGATGGCGCGGGAGCTCCCAGGCTGTGCAGGAAGTGCAGGCAGGGCCGGCGGTCCCAGCGACAAGCAGACCGGACAGGAGAAGACTCACCACCCAAATGGATAAGAAATAACAAAATCTTGCAAAATACACAGTTATGGCCCAAAGAAAGAGAGAAATGTCCTAGGTGATTAAAATAGTGTGAACTAAGAGGAAAAGCGAAAAGCAGCGGCTGAAGTGCCCACGGCCTTGGGGGAGGTATGATGAGCCCAGCTGTGGCCTCCGTGGCTGGCGGCTTCGTGTCCGTGTCTGACTGGAGAGTGGCCAGGCTGCTAAGAGGCAGGGAATTGGAACTGGCTCAGTGATTTTCTTTCTAACCTAAAATTGCTATTGATTCTTTATCAAGTCTCCTGTTCTTATTCATGCTGCCTTATTCTACTCTGTAGAGTCCTAGCAACCTGAAAGGATGCCCACTCTATGAGAAGGAGTCTAGAAAACATTCTGCTCCCTGTCCAGGATCTGAGAAGCTTGTACTTTGCCTGAGACTCTGGGTGGGGATGGAGGCAGCAAAATTGGGGAGCATTCATGATCAGGAACGGAAACTCCAAGCCCATGTCACATGGATGCATGAAGTGTGATTTTATGCTCACAAATTGGTGCCAGGATCCAAAGCTAATAAAAGTAGCGTAAAAACTCGTCAACTTTAACTTTGGTAGAAGTTACTTTGTTAGAACTAACTTTGTTAGAGAAGTTATAAATATCTTCTCTCAGGCTGCCAATTGTGTTTTATCTGTTCCTGATGTCTTTTGTTGTACACGTCTTTATTTCTAATGTGGTTATATCTTTTGCTTTATGGTTTGGGCTTTTTGTGTCTTAAGAAATCCTCTACCATGATTTACTAAAGATAACCTTCTACTATTTCTTCTATTAAAAAAACATTGAAAGTTTTATTGTTTACATTTAGATCTTGAATTTAACTCAAATTTACTTTTTGATATGGTTATGGATATGGTTTGAGGCAGGGATCTAATTTTAGCTTTTCCATTTGGATAGACAATTGCCCCAGAATATTTCACTCAATAGTTCTTCTTTCCCTACAGACCTATGATGCCATGTTTGCCTTTTACCATTTTCTTCCATACACACGTACTTATTTGTTATTCTTTTCCATTGGTTTACTTTTTCATCCATCTACCAATTTTACTTACTATATCTTTGTAATAAATCTTACTATTTGCTAGTACAGTTAGCCTCTTCTTATTGTTAGGAACATGGAAAGGCCTGAGAAGTCACGCGGCTGCAGCCCCAGCCAGCCCCCCGTTGCTCCGTGGGCGCCGTAGAAAGCTATGGGTGTTGGTGGTCGGAGGGGAAGGATTCCATCACTCGCAGCACAGCCTGCCACGTGAGCCTCAGTCACCCTCGTGCCCAGGCCCCACGTGGACATGGAGGGCTCAGGTGAATGTTGCACACGTCGCAGTGGGGAGCTCAAGTTTAGGAATCCCCAAACTTGCTAGCAAACCTGCCTATCCTTTACCTGAGAGGGAGACATTTTTTGATTATCCTGGACAGCAGACAAATCTGCCCATTGCCCTGGAAGGAGACATTGCCTCTGTCTTCCAAAGCTGTTTTCTACACAAACATTCTTGAAAAGATAGTCCAGGAAAAAAAAAAAAAAAGCTATCAGTGCCTCTGCTCAGAAGATGTGCAGAAATGCAAAAGACCAATGGAGAACTGTCTCCCAACACGTATTTTTTGAGTATTATTTTGTCTATTTTGGCCCTTTACTATTCCACGTGAATTTTTAGATCAATTTGTGTAGTTGTTTGGGGTAGCACTATTTTGCTAAATATAAATTTATGATTAAGATTTACATATTTAAATTATCTAAATATGTATTCTTTACAACCACATGTAAATAATATCTTAGAATTGATGACTGTAACTGTAGGTGTGCAAAGCATTTAGCAGTTTTAAAAAGACCACAAAACAAAAAATAATTTAGAAAACAAACAAAACAACAACAGTAGCAATAGCAACAAAATAGAGAAACCCTGGGACCTTGCAGAAGCAAACACAAAATTGCTTTGCAATAGCATTTCTACGATGTAGGGCACAAGAAACTCTCCAAAATTAAAAAAAATCTGCCAAAGAATAAAAACAAGAAAGCTCAAAAATACTAGAAAACAATCTACTGTGAGGGACAGTCAACACACACAACAAACTGAAGAAATGACATTTCAAGAACTTTAGATTATAGAATAAGCAGAAAGAGAATAAAAGGAGTATATTAAAAATTATTCAAAAACGAAAAGGGAAAGCAGGAACCATAAGGATGGACTGGGACACTAATAGAAAAAAAAAAGGAAGATTTGAAAACAGAGCAAATAGAACTTCTAGAAATGTCAAAAAAAAAAACCACAAAAGCATTGAAATTTGAAACTCCAAACAGTAGATTAGAAAAAGCTAAAGAGAGATTAGTAAACTGAAAGATAGCACTGAGAAAATCACTGAGAAAGAAGCACAGAGATAAAGAAGTGGAAAACAATAAATGTGCACCTAACATCATAATGAAACTGCAAACATCAAAGACAAAAAAAAAAGTCTTGAAAGCAATCAAATAGTGCACAAAAGACAGAATCTCATTTACATGAAGAACAGGCAAAACTAATCTATGGTGTTAGCTGTCAGAACAGTGATTATTTCTGGTGGGTAAGGGGAGGGTTCCAACGGGGAAGAGGCATAAGGGTAGCTTTGAGATGCTGAGAAGGTTTCATGTCTTCCTGGTTTCATGGCTATATAAATACGTAAAAAGTTACTGAGCTACCCTGCACTCATATGTTTATCACAGCACAATTCAAAGATATAGAATCAACCTAAGTGCCCATCAACCAAGGAGTAGATGAAAAAAATGTGGTATATATGCCATGAAGTACTACTCCTCCATAAGAAAAAATTGAATAGTGTCTTTTGCAGCAACTCGAATGGAACTGGAGGCCATTATCCTAAGTGAAGAAACTCAGGAGCAGAAAAGTAAGTGCATGTTTTCACTTATAAGTGGGAGCTAAGCCATGGCTTCAAAAGCGCACACAGAGTGATATAATGGACATTGGAAACTCAAAAGGGGGGAGGATGGGGGAGGGGGAGGGCCTAAAAATTACCTATTAGGTACATGTACACTATTTGGGTGATGGACACACTAAAAACCCAGGCTCCACCACTACAAAAGTAGTGGAATTCAACTTGTACTCCCTAAATCTATTGAAATAAAAAAATTAAAAAGTCACTGAGCTGTACACTCAAGATTATGTGCACTTTATTATATATATTATACATCAATAAAAATACTTCAAAAATAATCAGAAAAAAAAGAAAGATTACCTACAAAGGGATGACAGCTAGATTAGCAGCCCACTTTTGCTCAGAAACAAAAAAGTCCAGAATATAATTCAATAGTGACTTCAAAGTGTCAGGGAAAATAAACATCAGCTTAGAATCCCTTACATAATAAAATTATTATGAATGAATAAGGGTGACTAAAGACATTTTCAGACCAAAACTAAAACAACCTTAACAGATTGGTGAATCTACATAAGCATTAACTTTCAAAAATAATGATTTTGAAGGGTTTTAAAAATGAGGCAGATTATCCTGCAGACACACACACACACACACACACACACACGAAATGACACATGGCAAGGTTATTCACTGCAGTATTGCTTGAAACGGCATGAATTAGAAACAGCCTCAATATTTGTCAATAGGGAATTGATTAAATAGATTGCATTACATCCCTATATTGGGATACTATTTAGCCATTAAAAAGAATGAAATGGGGGGGCATGGTGGTTCACAATCGTAATCCTACCACTTCGGGAGGCCGAGGCGGAGGATCGCTGGAGCCCAGGAGTTGGAGGCTGCTGTGAGCTAGGCTGACACCACGGCACTCTATCTGGGGTGAAAGAGCGAGGCTCTGTCTCAAAAAAAAAAAAAAAAAAAGTCATTTGTGTTTCCTGTATCCTTCCATATCATTTGCCCCTTTTTCTATTAGGTTAATCTTTTTGGCATTGATATCTAGGGACTCTTTTTACATTAGGGAGATAAGTCCTTTGTGGCACAAGTTGCAAATATCTTTTCCTAGTTTGTTGCAGAAGATTTCATTTAATGTAGGTGAATTTCACAATCTTTTTTTTTTAGTAACTTGAGTCATATTTAGAAGGCCTTTCCTGCTCTCAGATTACAAAAGAATTATCTCATATTTTCTTCCTTATCTCCTTCTTATATGCTTATTCTCCCTAGCAAACTCTTACCTGGGCAGGAACAATAACGGGCACCTCTGCATGCCATCCATGGGCCTGGTGCCCCTGGGTGTTTCCTCCAACAGATAATAAATTCCTCCCTCTTCACTGGTTAGTGTCATCTGAAGCAATTGAAAAATATCTTTAACAATGATTTTGAAAGAATGATTTGATTTGATTCCCATTACAAGGAAGAAACGGAAGTTTAGAAACTTGTGATTATCACATAGAAAGTAGTGGTGTTGGAACTGAAGCTTCGCCAGTCTGGCTATAGAGCCTACGGCCTTAACTCCTGCAGGCTGTGGTGGGCACAACCTAGAAATGATATTTTTCCCCAAGTTTTTTGAGGTATAATTGACAAATTAAATTATGTAAATTTAAAGTATACGACATCATGATTTGATATACATACGTTGTGAAATGATTGTCACAATCAAGTGAGTTAACATACTCAGCACCTCATCTAGTTATCATTTTCTCATGTGTGTCGTGAGAACATTTAAAATCTACTCTCCAGCAAACTTCAAGTATATGACACAGTATTGTTAACTATAGTCACCATGCTGTACACCAGATCTCCAGAGCTTGTTCCTCCTATAACTGAAGGTTTGTACCCTTTGAACATCTTCCCGATCTCCCTGGTCCCCAGCCTCTGGTAACCACCATTCTACCCTCTACCTCTGTGAGTTTCACTTGTTTAGTTTCCATATACGAGATCATGCAGTATGTGTTTTTCTGTGTCTGGCTTATTTCACTTAACACAGTGTCCTCCAGGTTCATCCATGTTGCTGCAAATGACATGATTTCACTCTTTTTTATGGCCGAGTAGTTGCATAAATATTTTTCTAAAGAAAACATACAAATGACCACCAGGTGCTCAATGTTACTAATCATTAGTGAAATGCAAATCAAACCCACAATAAGATATTATCTCACACTTGTTAAGATGGCCGTTATCAAGGAGGTAAGAGATAAGTGTTGGTGACAGTGTGGAGACAAGGGAACCCTTGTACACCATTGGTGGGAATGTAAATTGCTATAGCTATTCCAGAAAAGAGCATAGAAGTTCTTAAAAAAATTAAAATGGAATTACCATATGATCCAGCAACCCCACTTTTGGGTATATATTGGAAGAAAATGAAATTAGTATCTCAGGGAGATATCTGCACTCCCATATTCATTGTAGCATTATTCACAATAGCCGAGACATGGGAGCAACCTGAGTGTCTGCGGACGAATAAATGGATAAAGAAACTGTGGTATGCTGTTCAGCCTTAAAACAAAGAGGGAAGTCCTAACAAAAAAGAAATGATTTTTTTTTCTTTTTAAAGATTACTGTCAATATCTGGGAAGCAGTGTAGAAAGAAGATACTCATATTCCAAAACAGAGCTGCACACAGTAAATGGGTGGATGAGGCATTGATTATAAATCTAATTTGTTCATTTATCCAATGATGGTAATACTTTACAATTTATAAAGTGTTCTCATATAGATCCTCTCATGACATCCTTTCAACAAAAAGATATTTCAGCTGTTAAAATAGCATTTGTCCTGTACTAGAATGAGAGGAAAGTGACACAGGTAGAATGTTATTCACAGCAACATTATATTGGCAAAACATCAGAAAAAATGTAATTGTCCATCTTTTAACTAGGGGACTGCACAGAGGTTGCAGAACAGTGTGTAGAGTGTGCTGGCATTTGTGAGCAAACGCCTAATGTTTCAACGTCTTCAATCTTTTGAGTTTTTTGAGTTCAGGAAAAATGAGTAATTTTTTCATCACTGTGATCGTCAAGATTGTCCCAGACAAAACGATACCTTGGCCACAAGTTCAGCGTCTCTTTCATCTACAGGGTTAGTCCATTCAACTGTGAGTATATTTGTCTATTTTTTCAGGTTTTCACTCATTATCCAGCCTCTGGCTTTTGCTGCTAACTGGTGATTCTCAAAGAAGCAAACCACCCAAATCATTTTATGATTAATGACAGAGATGATATTGATGACAGAGAATACCACTGACCAAACGGTGTGACTTCACAGACTTTTTCCAGGACCTTTTCCTTTGTCTTACACTATGGAATGGACGTGGCCTGCTGCCCGCCACAGACGCGCACACTCAGGGCGAGTTCTGGCCGTCACCCAGCCCCCCAGTCCCACGCGGTGTCCTGGCCACAGAGGGCCCCAAATGCAGGCTCGCGGTTCTGACCAGCCATAGGGTGGAGATCTCAAACGAGTCCGTCTGTCCCAGAAAGCAGCATGGACCCATTCTCCTTCAACTCTCTCGGTGTCTTAGCAACAAAGATCCTGGTTCCATGCCCGGGTGCGCACCAGGGTGCATGCCGTCCGAAGGCAGATCACATCTCTGACTGGGGATTACATCCCACATGTAGCCCACACGCCCACACGAAGCCTTCAGCACGTCTCTTCACGCATTCCCATGTCTTGCTCATTCTTCTTCCTCCATGTACTGATTTTCATAACTCAACACAAAATGTAACTTTGTTCTTCAACAGGCAAGTAATCAATTTAAAGGATTCACTAAGAACCTAAAGGTGGGACAAATCACTTTCTTTGAACTATTGAAACCCAATAGAACTCTCTGAGAGTATCAAGTACGCTTTCCTCAAGGCTGACATAGTCTGTGAATAGTTCGTCAGCCTTTGCTGTGCCCTTCTGTGGGAGTCCTGCCTCCATCACTCCATCACTCTGGCAGGATTCTGTGCCAGTGACACTGGACGTATTGATTTATCCTCTTTCTCCTTCCTTCCTTTCTTTCTCTCTTTCTTTTTTTCTCTTTTTAGAGACAAGGTGTTGCTTCACCCAGCCCAGGCTGGAGTGCAGTGGCATCAGCATAGCTCACTGCAGCCTCGAACTCCTGGGCTCAAGCCATCCTCCCACCACAGCCTCCTCAGTAGCTAGGACTACAGGCATGGGCCACCACACTCAGCTAATTTTATTTTTGTAGAGATGAGGGTCTCACTATGTTGCCCAGGCTGGCCTTGAACTCCTGGGTTCCAGTGATTTTCCTGCCTGGGCCTCCCAAAGTGCTGGCATTACAGGCTTGAGCCACCAGGCCCCATTCATCCTCCCTTTTTAACTGGATTCCATTGCCATTTACCTGACTGCCCGTCTGCCATGCAGGCCAGAGCAGGAGAGGGCAGACTTGGAAAACAGCTAGATGGTGTGAGTGCCACCCTCCCCCGCTCCCATCAAGTATTCTTGCCGAAAGATCAAACCTGAATCAGATCATGCTTCTTGATCTAATTCTACCAATTTACAGGAAATATAGGGCAGACAGGAACATGTTAAACACACCGTGAGGAGACAATGACCAAAATCCAAAATGTGGGAAACCCTAAAGGACAAATGATTTGATAATTTGGAATAAATTACAAGAAAGAAATTTTTGGAATAAATTACAAGAAAAATTTTTCAAAAGATGAAGAATTTTTAGATGGAAAGAGATTTTAAGGGGCCTGAATGGACACTATTTGGACTCTGATTCAAGCAAGGTGTAAACAAAACATGAGACAAACAGGGAAATTTGCATACTGACTGGGTAATTGTGATGATATTAAGGAATTGTAAACTTTTTTAGGTGTGACAATGGTAGTATGGTTGTGTGTGTGTCAACAGGTCCTTACCTTTTAACAGATACATACTGAAATATTTACAGACACAGTGACAGGTCTGGGACTTGCTGAGCTGTCCCGTGGCAAGGTGGGGAGTGCGGATGACACAGATGTAACACAACAACACAACGGGCCGTGATTGCGGTTTTGCTATGGCTGGGTGATGGCTACTTGGAGGTCCACTGTACTATTGTTTGTGTAAGTTTGAAATTCTCTATAATAAGAATAAATAAGGCCACGCATGGAGGCTCATGCTTGTAATCTTAGCACTCTGGGAGGCCGAGGCAGGAGGATCGCTTGAGGTCAGGAGTTTAAGACCAGTCTGAGCAAGAGCAAGACCCCCTGCCCCCACGGCTCTACTAAAAAAATAGAAAAAATGAGCCAGGTGTGGTGGTGTGTGCCTCTAGTGCCAGTCACTCAGGAGGCTGAGGCAGGAAGGTCCCAGGAGTTTGAGGTTACAGTAAGCTATGATGACACCACTGCAATCCAGCTTAGGTGACAGAGTGAGACCTTATCTCAAAAAAAAAAAGAATAAATAAGAATAAATTCTCATAAGAAGAAGAAGACAGGTGAAAGTTGAACACTAAAATCACCAAGGGTTCTGGGCAGGTGTTCTGAAGTGTAGTGTACAGAGTAGACCGGAGGGTGGCGAGCAGGGAACTGAGCGGGGAAATTTGATTTGGAGCCAGTCTACACTGAATGCAATTGGAGGACTTCAAGTGGAAAAGTCCAAGTAGGGAAGTGGTGATGTAGGGTCAGAGCTTGGTAGAGGTGTTTGCAGTCCTGCACTTAGGACATCATAGCCTGGAGCATAAAGAAGTTTCAAGAGGGCAGAGAAACCATTACGCCGTGCAGAATGAACCAACTGAGGGTTAGGAGGGGAAAGGAAGCCTCTGAACTGGCAAAGGAGATGAGCAGCCAGGCTTCCACCCACAGTTTACTTTTGTTTTATTAAACCACAGAAACACCTGCCAGATATGGAGCTACCTTTTACTCTTGCCACCTAGAGATTTCTAAAACTTGTCTTTTTCCAGTTAAGGTGAAAGAGTTCAGAACAATGTATTTAAGGACACAATCAGGCTCTGTCATCTCTGTAACTTGCAACCCTAACTTCCCTTTGGAAGTTGCACAATGCTATTTTGAAATGGTTTCAAAAGCTATTTAGACCTGCCTGGAGCTGGCTGTTAGGCTTATGTGCCCAACTCCACTCTGCACCAGGTTTGGGCCAAACACTAAAGTGGTCTTAGCTGGACTCAAGTGGGAGGTGGCTGACAGTCCTGTTTCTCAAATCTTATTTTCAAGGAGCTACGCAAGGGAGCCAGGTGGGAAAAGTCCAGATTCCCCAATGCTGCTCTCCATCCTGACCACTATGGTCACGAGCATGACCGTGTTGGAGGGCCTCGCCTCTGCAGCTCTCATTCTCCTGCAATTAACCTGAGTAGTCATCATGCTTTGCGCACGTGGAGGAGGCTGTAGAAGTGATATTATTTTAAACTTGGATTCTCATCTGCCTAAGAATGCAACATCTTGTTTCACTGGTTGACTTACTCTACACACATATGCTTGTAGCAAGAATGGAACACAGGGATGATGCAGGAGAATGACACACAAACAGCCTCTCAGAGTGGTTGGATTTAAACACAAACTGTTAGGAATTTGAATTTGATAGCTTTGAACGAGACGCATACAAAAGGGAGCATTACAGAACTGCTCGCCCATAGTTCAAACACTTTATTATTGCAATGCAGCACACTATATTGGAATTATCTGCATACATGTGTATTTCCCTTCCTAGACTTTATTCTAGATCAGGACTGCATGTTTGTTACCAGTATCTAGAAAACTGCCTAGCTCCTGGCGGATTCAAACATGACTCGATCAGTGAACATATGAATGAATGCACAAATAGCTCATGCGATCTTTTAGGAAGTAGAAATCAGAAATACGATTTAGACCCCCGCCATCCTTTGAAAATTCCTTCACAATAGAACACACATATTTGTTGTCACTTAAAGCATTTGTTTTTAAAAGCACATGAGATTTCAATGGCAATGAAATAACTTTCCCCCACTAGCATCATGACTGAGTAAATCAATGAGATAAATAAATGAGAGGTACTCCTGCTATTTCTTAATGGAAAGAAGAACAGCCATTAGTTCAGAGACCACAGGAAGAAAAGTAAAAGACAGATTGGCCTGTATTTCCTCTTGCACGGCACTCTCTCTCTCTCTCTCTTTTTTTTTTTTTGAGACAGAGTCTCTGCTCTTTTACCCCCCAGTAGAGTGTAGTGGTGTCATTATAGCTCACTGTGACCTTGAACTCCTGGGCTCAAGTGATCCTCCTGCCTCAGCCTCCTGAGCAGCTGGGACTATAGGAGCATGCCACGACGCCCAGCTAACTTTTCTATTTGTAGTAGAGACGGGGTCTCACTATTGCTCAGGCTGGTCTCCAACTCCTGAGCTCAAGTGATCCTCCCACCTCGGCCTTCCGGAGTGCTAGGATTATAGACATGAGCCACCATGCCCGGCTCATACAGAGTACTTTCACTGCCCTAAAAATCCTCTGTGCTTTGCCTTTCTCTGAACCCCTGATCTTTTTACTGTCTCCACAGTTTGGGTGACAAGCACGGGTGTAGGTTCCTCAGGTGCACCCCACACATCACGCTGGTGGGGGCGCCGACAGAGTGGAAAGTGAAATGTGGGGGACAGGCAGTACATGGGATTTCTCTGGACCTTCCTCTCAATTTTGCTGTGAAACTAAAACTGCCCTTAAAAAAGGTCTTTTTAAAAAATGACAAAATTGAGACTTTGAGAGGTTAACTGACTTGACCAAGGTCACAAAGCTGGTTCACAGCAGGCCCAGGTGAAAACCCAGGGGCCTTACTGTTGGGAGCTTTGGGCACATAGAGCTCCCCGACACCCCCTGATAACAGGAAGAAATTAAGAAATACTGCAGGACGTGCTATTGGTTTAGAAACTCAGGTGAGAAACAGAGTTGGGGGATCCTCTCAACGTCCGAAGGAACCATGTGGTCACGAGGGGCAGAGAAGGGGGTGACGTGGCACCCGTCCTGAGTTTATGGCCGGGGGTCTGCTTCGCCAGCTCCCCTTGCTCCCTCCAGCCCCGCCTGCCACAGCTGCTCCGGCTTTGTTCACGCTGGGCTCTGGGCTGGAAGACCTAGCCCTTCTCCTCCACCTTCAGCGGCCGCCCATCCCTGAGGGCGAGGCGTCCCATTCATCACCTCACCTACCAGGCTCTCCCTGGGCAGAAAGAATCCGTCACACCTCTGAACACCGAGAACTTGCAAGTCACTCTGCTGCTGCTGACTGGCCCTCCAACCAGATGTGAGTTCCACTATAGCAAAAGTAGGTCTGAATGGATTTGTATTTCCAGAAACAAACCCATCATGGGGTACAGAGTATGAGTTCTGCTCAAAAAATGAAGACAGAACACAGATCTGACATTTCTTTTCTCCAGAGTCCAGCTGGAGACTGGAAAACATTATAAGGCAAAAATAAACATGGCTTCTACAATGACACAACTGGTAGGATAAATGGATGTTGTAGATTTAAGAATTTTGGTAGGACACAAACTACGTATCACTGATATAAAAACATTTTTTCCCATACTTTAGAAAAATGATTGTCAATAATATTATAATTTGTCATTGTTCTGAAACTGTCAGTAACCATTTAGGTTGATTATAATCTAATAATAATAATAATGGCAATCATTTGCTTTAGGCATAGAAAACGACACAAAATATACAAAGTATATCAAGAACAGTTTGGTCCTAGCTCATGGGTGCTCCAATGGAGTCATTCTGGAAGGTTGTAAGAGCATGAATTATGAGGAGGTAGAAGGCACAGGTTAAATAATATACCATTGAAACAGAAATCTATTTATAGGAAATCTATTATAATAAACTCTGGTTTTAGATTTTTGATCACATAGGAATAAGAGAAAAAAAAATCAAGGTCAGGTAAATAGTTATTGTTCATAGAACTTGCTGCCTCTGAACCAAGAATTACACTAAATTGTGCTAAAGTAAAAAACCGAATAATAAACTACTTTCAAGTAACCAATTGTTTGCTTTTCAAGATTTAAAGAGATAAAATGAATTTCAACACATCGAACAAAGACAGTTAAGCTGTTTTTCCCTAGCACGTGTACAATGTAAAATGATATATTATTAGGTTTTAGGTTATTAAAAAGGTTTTAGGTCAAAAAAACTTTTTTTAAAGCATCTTTTGCTGCACTTTATAGGTTCCTGCAAATTATCTTTTCCCCAAACATGAACACAATATTTGATCTTTTCATTTATTTTACTTTATAAGGAATGATGGAAACATAAATCTGTCTATAAACATAACCTAAAATGTGACTATCCTACATATGACAGCCCAGAATTTAGTAACTGCATGGTTTTCCCGCTATTTCAAGTACACATAATTACAGAGAAGACATACATTTATAATTTATGCAAATTAATCCATATTAATTATAATCTATTGTTAAAGTTAATTCTAAAAATCTTCATTTTTAAAAATTCAGATAATGCTCAGGCTCAACTTTTTAGTAGGAATGTTGGTTTGTTAGGTTTGGCCAAGTTTTCTTCATTCACCTTAAAGATCAAACATGAAACAATGAGGAATGCCGATTTTTCTTAAAAATATAAATACTGATAGTGATAATTTGAATCATATGGCCCTCAAAAATAGTGCTTCACAAATCAAACTCAGTTTAATTGTCGGTAACTGTGACTATGCCCAAGGCTGGACTATGTCACTCTGCTTTTGGTTGCAGATTATACTTCTGTGGCTGGAAAAAATGTACTTCGATAGCACTGACGAGTTCATTCAGTTCCTTCTTCAGCTGCTCAGGATCACTAGAAAATAGGGAGAAAAATCCAGATCAAGGGATTATTCCAAATGCTCCCCCCTGTTGAACAAGTGACGTTGAAATCTGACCTTCAGGGGAGGACTAAATCATGAAAACCAGAGCTCCAGCGACTTATGTATGGGGAGCGCATCTGTTGACTTAGACAAAATCCCTCTTGAGACAATATGCATTATTTTCTCCAAGTTCTCAACTATAAACAAAATTGTCCCTTACTCTTCTCATGAGAATTTTTATGAAACATAATTTTTGCCTAGCGTCTCTAAAAGATCTACAAATTTTGTACCTGATAGTGTAGAGAAAACTTTCATAACATCAGTTATTAAATCCTGCTTAACTTTTACAAATGTGATTTCTGTTATGTCTTCAGTCTCCTAGAACAGGGGTGCCCAACCTATGGTGAGTTGTATAATTATTTCATTATATATTACAATGTAATAATAACAGAAATAAAGTGCACAATAAAGTAACGCACTTGAATCATCCTGAAACCATCTCCCCCACCCCTCAGTCTGTGGAAAAACCATCTTCCATGAAAACGGTCCCTGGTGCCAAAAAGGCTGAGGACCGCTGCCCTAGAATATGGATGTCCTCCAACTACTGGCGGCGAAACTGCAGCCCTGTCTGCACGGCCTGCCTAGAATGACCAGAGATGGGGAGTTTCCAGGCGGGTTTGGAGGGTCAAACACCAGGAAATCGGATCTCCCTGCTACTCCCTGAGATTTTGTCATTATGAAACTCTTTCCAGAACAAGAGTCATAGCTAAAGAACATACAAGCATCTAGAGAGACAGATCCCTGTATGAAAATCAAGTTTTCAAGGATGTGGGAAACACTAATTTATATGCAAATATGAGTAACTGGAAGGTAAATAATGTATTAAACCAACTTCCAGTTAAACAGGTTTCCAGCAGCTTATGTAGCCTAGTGTGAGTTACTATAATTACTTAACACTGAAAAGCAGAATTTAAAAAAAACTAAATCCTTCATACTTTCCACCACTTCATACTCTACTATCTTTAATATACGTGAAGTTTATTTTAATGGAAGTGGCAATTCCTATAATTAGTTAAGATCATTTTTACATTGTAATAGCTAAACAGTGCAACTAAACAATCCATTTTATTCCAGACATTAATTCCGCTTCCACTACTTACTAGCTGTGTGCCCTTAGGCAAATGGCTTAGCCTCCGTAAGGCCCAGATTCCTCATTTGTAAAATTGGGATAAAGACTTTACCATCTCAAGAGAGATGTTGCACAGACTGAGATAAATCACAGAAAGCAATTAGCACAAAACCTGGCCCAAAGACCTCAATAAATACAGCTGTCATTATAACTGTTTCTATCCCTATCGGCAACATGTAAAATAATTATGCTTCATAAATATACATGAATTACACTAGTCTTTTTTTCCTTTTCCATAAACATGCTCTGAAGTAAACAACAGTTCTCAGGAAGGCATGTACGCTAATAATTATTTTTTAAAAACATATACTGAAAAACTAAAGTTCAGTGAATTTACTAACTTATTTTTCAAATTTGGTTTTCATCATGACATGTATGTATGCTATGATTCATTTATATATTGATATGTTTCTGACACTACATTTCTTATGTGTAAAAAAACAAATCAGTACTACTGTATAAGATTTAAGGGTATGCTAATACCTAAAACCAAAATTTTGCCTTACTAGTCTGCATCCTAATTAATAACTATTTCATTTCTTAAATTAAAGTTTGAGACTATTTCATAACATTTTAAAACAAAAGACACAGCCTATGATAATTTAAGCTAGGGTTAGGAATCTCTGTTTCTGAAAAATCTAAATCTAAGCAGATCTCTTTATAGAAATGAATAGCAAAGTATCATGTATAATAAGGCACTTATTTTTCTCTAACCATCATGAAAAATCATTTAAGCTAAATAACAGCTAAATGCAATGCAGTGTTCTTGATTTGATTATGGATTGGGAGAAAAAGCTATTTTGGGGACTTTGGGGCAAGTTTGAATCTATGTGGCGATTTGGCTAGGCTACAGTCCCCAACTAGTCAAACACTAATATTGATGTTAGTGTGAAGGTATTTTGTAGATGTTGTTAATGTCTATACTCAGTTGACTTTAAGGGAAGGAGATTATTCTAGATAATCCAGATGTGCTGGATTCTAGTTGATAGGCATTAGGAGGAGAACTGAGGTTTTCCTGAAGAATTCCACCTGCAGACTACAACTCAACCCACGCCTGAGAATTCCAGGCTGCCTGGAATTCCCGGACAGCCTGCCCTGTGGATTTTAGATTTGCTGAGCCAGTCCCCACAATCAATTGTGCAAGCCAATTTCTCGCAATACGTCTCTTAACAAATATATCCCATTGGTTCTGTTGGTCTGTTGGAACCCTGCCTGATACAATTATCCAATAGCATTAAGATATTAAGAGAGTGTATTTGTTTGCAGGAGATGAATATTGAAATATTAGGAGTGAAGTATCATGAGGTCTTTCAAATGGTTCAGAAAAAAAACTCCACCATAATATATGTGGTGAGAGAGAGCAAATATCACAAAATTTTAGCTACTTCTGAGTCTGGGTTAACCAACTATGGCACATGTAAACAAAGTTTTCTTGGAACATGGCCACGCCCATTCCTTTATGTGCACGGCTGCTTTCTTACCACAATAGCAGAGCTGAGTGGTGGCGACAGAGACCACATGGTCTGCAAACCCTAAGATATGTACTGTTTGGCTCTTTACAGAAAAAGTTTGCTAAGCCCTGGTCTAAGTGAAGGGTGTGGGGGTATTCACTGCATTATTATTTCAACATTTCTGTAGGTTTGAAATTTTTCAAAATAAAAAACAGTTTCCCTGGTTTTTTTTTTGTTGTTGTTGTTGAGACAGAGTCCCACTCTGTCGCCCTGGGTAGAGTGCAGTGGTGTTATCCTAGCTTACTGCAACCTCCAACTCCTGGGCTCAAGCGATCCTCCTGCCTCAGTCTCCCGAGCAGCCGGGATTACAGGTGCGTGCTACAATACCCAGCTGACTTTTTTTCTTTTTGGTAGAGGTGGGGTCTCACTCTTGCTCAGGCAGGTTTCAAACTCCTGGCCTCAAGCAATCCTCCTGCCTTGGCCTCCCAGAGTGCGAGTGCTAGCATTAGAGGTGTGAGCCACTGCACCCAGCCTAAAAAACTGAACAAAACCAAAGATATCTCTCCTCCAACAAATATATATTTTTAAAAGCAACACTTGTATACTATTGGGAGACTGCACATTAGTAAAATCTCTATGGAAAACAGTATGGAGATTCCTCAAAGAACTAAAAGTTGACCTACCATTTGATCCAGCAATCCCACACTATTGGGTATCTACCCAAAGGAAAAGAAGTCATTTTATCAAAAAGACACCTGCACTTGAATGTTTATTGCAGCACAATTCACAATTGCAAAGATGTGGAGTCAACCCAAATGCCCATCAATTCATGAGTTGATTAACAAAATACGGCATATGGAGTACTACTCAGCTATGAAGAAGGATGACTTAATGACTTTTGCAACAATTTGGATGGAACTAGAGACTATTAACCTAAGTGAAGTATCTAAAGAATGGAAAAACAAACACCATGTATACTCATTATTAAATTGGAACTAACTGATGCGCACACATGTATAGAGGGAAGTAAATCTCAATGGAAATCAAGCAGGGAGGAGGGGGAGGAGGGGATGCACGAAAACCTACCTAACAGGTACAGTGAACACTCTCTGGGTGACAGGCACACTTTTAACCCTGGCTCAAGTATTACCAAAGTGATCCATGTAACCAAAAACATTTGTACACCGTAATACTTTGAAATAAAAAAAAAAAAAGGACAAAAGACATTTAAAAAAAAAGCAACACTTATACTTGAAAAGGATTTTCCATTTTAAATGATCAGGTCATGGAATTCTATGAATAAATGGAATCCATAATATAAAATATATTAAGAATATTTAAGCTTATTAGAAAAGAAGGAAATCTCAGTTATGACTTCATTGCGACTTTACGTTAGTACGCTGGTGCCTTGCTTGAGAAGCCGGACGGCATACCTATCAACCAACACAGCGCCTCACATCCCATCTGCAGTCTTAAATGGGAGCAGCATTTCAATGAGTATAATGAAAACACAATGTTTCAAAGTTTTTTCAGCAATTTATAAAATAATACTTGAATTTAAGTACCCTTAATGAGCCAAGTGAAAAATTTAAATACCATAGAGCCTTAAACATTAAATAGTGTTATTATTATAAAGGAAAATTCTCTGAAATGTTAGATATATTTTCACAGGATAATAAAAAGGAAAGGACAAAGATACAGATAAAATAGATCCTTAAGCTGGACAAATATGCATTTGTTTTTAAAAGAATGAAACATAAATATGGAAACACTAAGTGAAAATGAGAATTACAGGCCGGGCGAGGTGGCTCATGCCTATAATCCTAGCACTCTGGGAGGCCAAGGCGGGCAGATTGTTTGTGCTCAGGAGTTCAAGACCAGCCTGAGCAAGAGCAAGACCCCGTTTCTACTAAAAATAGAAAGAAATTATATGGACAGCTAAAAATATATATAGAAAAATTAGCCTGGCATGGTGGTGCATGCCTGTAGTCCCAGCTACTCGGGAGGCTGAGGCAGGAGGATCGCTTGAGCCCAGGAGTTTGAGGTTGCTGTGAGCGAGGCTGATGCCACCCACGGCACTCTAGCCCGGGCAACAGAGTGAGACTCTGTCTCAAAAGAAAAAAAAAAAGAAAATGAGAATTACAAAGAAATGTCTGTGGAAAACCATATTCAATATAGTAGCAAATAGCATATTATTTAATGCACATAGAAATATGATACTTGCCTAATATTCCAATAAAATTCTGGATTCTTAGAAAATGAGCTATTTTATACGTTTACTTAATAGCTGAGTTTTTTGCCTCTTAAGCACAAAAAGGTTTTGAATGGGAATCCATAGCAAAACATTTAATATATTAGATAGTCTCATGACTTCTTAAATACATTTTTATTGAACATCTTGATGTTTGAGAGCCACATCATGACTTTGACTGTTGGACTGGAGCTATCATTCAGAAGAAAAGATTCAGGGCACATGTGGGTGTGGAAGGCTATTTCCCCTGTGATAAGCTCCTGGAGTGGCGAGCTTTCTAAGTTCCATGTACATGTGATACAGTTTTGCTTTGCTTTAGCATTGCCTTCTTCGCTGCCTTCCTTTGCTTGCCTAAGGAAAGTCTAACTGTAACAATTCTTTCCCCATTCCTTTCATTTGCCACATTTCATCTGCTACTAGTCTGGCAATTCCTCTGCTTTTATTCCCACATATTGCAAATTTGATTCACAAGCCTGGAAAAACTTTTCTTTTTTTCATTAAAAAAAAAATTTGTTTTAGAGATGGTTTCACTCTGTTGCCCAGGCTGGAGTGCAGTGGTGTGATCATAGCTCACTGCAGCCTCGAATTCCTGGACTCAGGTAATCCTCCCACCTCAACCTTCCAAGCAGCTAGGACTACAGGTGGCCACCATGCCCAGCTAATTTTTTAAATTATTTTTTTGTAGAGATACGGTTTCGCTATATTGCCCAGGCTGGTCTCAAACTCCTGGGCTCAAGAGATTCTCCCACCTTGCCATTGCAAAGTCCTGGGATTACGGGCATGGGCCACTGTGCCTGCCCTGGAAAAACTTTTCTATGAGCAAAGCTTTTGCTTGTCTTTGTAGTCAAAATCACCTAGACTGGTGCTGTCTGCTACAGCAACCATTAGCCACATGTGGCCACTGGACACTTGAAATGTGGTAGCTAGTGCCCCTGAGGAATTGAATTTTTAATTTTATTCAACTTTAGTTAATGAAAATTAAAATTTAAAAACTGACACTTGATTCAGTTATTGGAAAACTTAAGTATGTGTGGAACAACTTGGGTATTAAAACTTATTTTTTCTACTCAAAATTTTATGAAATCTAAATACAGATCAAGTATTTCTAATAAAAGTTTAGCATTCAAATTGAGATATGCTGTAAGTGTAAAATACTGAATGGATTTTGGGGACTTAGAAGTCTTTTCTTCTGTGGAAAAAAAGAATGTAAAACATCTCATGGATTACATGTTGTAATGATAATATTTTAGATAAACTAGGTTAAATACAATATATTATTGAAATTAATTTCACCTGTTTCTTTTCACTCTTAAAATGTGACAAGTAGAAAATCTAAAATTGCATCCGTGGCTTGCATTTTTGTTTCTCTTGGACAACACTGCCTTAAGTCATCTTTAAGAAACATTGTTTCCTGATTTACAACTGTATTCTAAATAGGGAAGTGCAGGTTAACTGAGCATTTGATGGGGTCAGATGGGTATGCAGTATCACATTTACACGTGCTAAGTACATGCACTGAGGGTGTCAAAGTTCAAAATGTTAAGGTTGTTGGACAGTGACCAACTCAAACTCTTTACCAAGGTCACAGAAACATGACCCTGAGGCTATTAATACCAGCCCATCAGCTCGTTGGCAGCAAGTATTCTTTCTGACGAGGTTCCTTACTCTCCCTGGGGCCTAGCACAAGCCTATATACAAGGGGTGCTCAAAGATGTTTGCTGAACATATATGGAATGAATTTTAATTTACTTTATCAGAGACATGGAAAGACTGCAATTTGAGAAAAAGAGAAAAACTCACTGATGCTAGCCACCAATGAAAAGTATTTAGAAAAAGGAAGTTTTATTACTATTACTGAAAGTAGGGATGAAATTTTCCCATACAAAGAAAGTTAGGACAGAAGTAAGTAATTAAGGAAGAAGTAAGCACGCCTATCCTTGGACGCTTACAGCAGCTGTTAATATCACAATATTGCTGCAGGTTCTGAAACAGCATTTCTAATTAAACTACATATTGGAAAGATGAAACATTTTACTTGGCACTTGAATAACCAGTTAGAAGTTTGAAGAATAAAAATCCCACCAGCTGCCATCCACATGATACCTGTTTCCAGGGGGGGCACACAGCTCTGCATAGTATTTGATCTTGGGCTCTGTCCCGCTGGTCCGCATGGTGGCCACACCTCCATTAGCAAAGGTAAAGGTGATCATTTGGCTGCTTTTACTAGTAGGAAGAACCTAGGAATTAAGTTACACATACTATAAATCTAAATAGTAACATGTACTCTTCTGGCCTAATATTTTCCCCTGCATAAATAAGAAAATAAATGCCAAACAAATATATTGGTTAGGGAAGAACATTTTTGAGGAAATCAGAAAAATGTACTCCATACAAATGAAATACTAAATGATACTAATAATTTATGAAAATGTGGTATATATATACAATGAAATACTACTCAGCCTAAAAAAGTAGGGAAATCCTGTCATTTCTGACAACACAGACGAACTTAGAGAACATTATGTTGGGTGAAATAAGCCGGGCACAGAAAGACGAATACCACATGATCTTGCTCATGTGGAATCGAAAAAAGTTGAACCCTTCGAAGCAGAGATAGAATGGTGCTTACCAGGGGCTGGTGGAGGAGGAGGGGAGGGGCAGCTGGAGAGATGCTGGGGACAAAGTTTTGGTTAGATAAGTTAGCAGGAATAAGTTCAAGAGATCTCTTGGACAACGTGGTGACTACAGTTAATAACAATGTATTGTATACTTAAATACTGCTAGGAGAGTAGATTCTAAGTGCTCTTACTACAAATAAATGAAAAGTATGTGAGGTAATGCATGTATTAATTACCTTGAGTTAACCATCACAATGTATACATAGTTACATATACACAAACAGATACAATTTTTACTTGTCAATTAATATAACTAAATTAATTAAAAAAAGAAAATTGGCCGGGCGCGGTGGCTCACGCCTGTAATCCTAGCACTCTGGGAGGCTGAGGCGGGTGGATCGCTTGAGGTCAGGAGTTCGAGACCAGCCTGAGCAAGAGCGAGATCCCGTCTCTACCAAAAATAGAAAGAAATTATCTGGCCAAATAAAAATATATGTAGAAAAAATTAGCCGGGCATGGTGGCACATGCCTGTAGTCCCAGCTACTCGGGAGGCTGAGGCAGTAGGATCGCTTAAGCCCAGGAGTTTGAGGTTGCTGTGAGCTAGGCTGACGCCACGGCACTTGCTCTAGCCCGGGGAACAGAGTGAGACTCTGTCTCGAAAAAAAAAAAAAAAAAAGGAAAAAAAAAAAAAAGAAAAGAAAATTAAGTAACTTTGTGTACTAGCTTTTACCTTCCTAGTTCTATTAAAGTTACTTAAAGTTGTATTAAGATTGAACCACATCATTTCACAAGAAACTGACTTAAATAGACTAGTAATATACTAATGAATACACCCAAACTAGAGCATATTTCACTGTTACAAAATGAAATTTTGCAAAAAAAAAAAAAAAATCAATAAAGAGTTTTTTGTTTTTTGTTTTTTTTTAAGATAAAGCTTCTGGCAGGTGTATTTGTAGCCGACAGCTCCCAAAACTACTAAAATTATGGAAGTATTTAAAAAAGCATAAACACAAGGGCAAAGAGGCAAAGAAAAGATAGCAGTTGGTGGGGCTGCCAACCAATCGTGCAAGTCAGGAAACAGGTGGCGGATCAGAATTGGTCTGATGGGACGTAAGACAATGAAACCTGCGCGTCTGCGGAAGGAGACGTGGACCAGAACCAGGACAAAGTGCTCTGCAGAACCCCAGCCAGGCTCAGGAACCAGGTACAGCAAAGGGCAGGTGTGAGGCAGGGGCAGAAACAGGAACAGCGTTTGAAAGACGCTGTCAGAGACTCCCAGATCCTCACCCCAGCCCGTGCAGTCAGGAAACCACCTCTTCTCCATCTCTGCAGGAGATGGTTTAATTCTCTGGAGACTGAACCAGGAAGGCTCAGGAGTTGGGGACACAAGGCACCATGGAGGGCAGGGTATGGTGAAAACAGAGGGATCAGGTGAAAGTCCCCAGGCTAAGACACCCAGCCCTGCCCCCAGCCCTGCTTCCAGGGCCTCAGCATCCCAACTCCCAGCCCTTGCACGCACTAGTGAGGCCGGGCATTTCCGGGGAAGCCCCCGCAATGGGGGCCCCGTTACCAAGTTGACCTGCTGTCCAACATCCCCTGAGTGAAGCGAGTCATTTGGCCTGCATGTGTACACAAAGCCACACGCACACAGGTTTCAATCCGCTCTTATGTGTCCAAAGGACAATCAAGGATCACCAGACTTTTGGGAAAAGACATTAGATAAAATACAAAGTCCAAAACAAATTAAAAAAAAGAAATTGGAGGAAATAAAGAGAATATAGGAGAAAAAGATCTACATTTTTAAAAGCTGTAATTAATATCCTTAGAGAGATAAGATATTGTGTACATAAAAAAAAGAACAGGACACTATTTTTAATAAATTAGAGAGTAAGAACTGAAATAGTCAAGAGTCGCTGAAAGTCAACGTCGAGGGAGCCTCCCAGAAAGGGAACATGGGGACAGGGACGGACGCCAGGAAAGAGAGGAGAGCAGCAGTGCCTGGCTCCGACAGCGGCGTCTAACCAGGAGCCACTTAAGAACGAACGGGAGAACACAAACACAGGGGAGGGAGTTGCTTAAAAAAAACAACTAACTAGCCCCCTTTCTTGACACATGATCAAAAAACTTCTCAAAACTAAAATAAATAATTCTACAGACCAAGTGCACAGGAAAAAAATGAATAAAAAGAGACCCACACTACAGTGACGTTTTCGAACCTGAAGCTTAGAGAAAAGTTCCTAAATTTTTCCCAGAGACACAAATGAAACCACGTTGCATGGAAAGGACTGAATCCCTGCGGCGTCCACACACTTGCTCCCAGCACGCAGCAGGCTCCAGCTGTCTGAGTGACGGGCGGCCAGAGGCTCCGCAGCCATGCTGGAAACCAAACAGTGGAGCGCAGTTTTCAGCTTTAGAAGCTGGGAGTCAACAGAGTGTGAGGGTAGAATAAGGCATTTGCAAACCTAATGCTTCCAAAATTTTGCCTCCCACTCACTTTTTCTCAGAAAGCTTCTAGAGGATGTGATCTAGGAAAATAAATACAGAAAGAGTAAGCAAGTCATGGGGTCTGGGAGCAAGAGACTCAACCCTGGAGAAGGACAGTCCCAGAATGACCGCTGGCCCAGCCCAGACGGAGGGCCCTGCAGGGAGGCCACTGGAAACAGACCAGGGGGAAAACCCCACTGAGAGGTTTTTGAAGGATTTGGGAAGAACTAGTGATAGTTACACAGAAATCCAGGCAAGCAAGAGAACAAAGCAACTCTTAACTACAGGAAATATAACTCTTTATACATATTAGGGAAACCTAATCAAAATACACTACTTGGCTAGGCAGGCAACGATAATCACTAGTCATAATAATAAAGGCATGGAATCCGATTTAATCAAAAGTTGTGGTACACGTATTGTGAGGACAGAGGAGAAGGGGGAGCATTGAACGCAGAAAGTGTAAGACTTAAATCGTTATCTCAATAATAGAAAATTGATACACTGTAACACTGGTAAGTCAAAACATTACCATAAAAGCACATTATTATTTAGGAATCTGGTCATGAACACCAGGAGAAACAACTGAGAGCGAGGTGGCTGTCTGGGTGGCATGGCAATGAGGTGGCAGAAGGTGGGACTGCCATTTTCATCACAACCTTCTTAAATATGATTTATCTTTTAATAATATATTGGGGGTAGATGAAAATTAAAAACGTAAAAAGGTAAATAGCATAGACCCCATGCTTTCAGAGAACAGGGGAAAACTAACTGGAAAGCAAACAGGTCCTCCAAGTGAGGACCAGGTGCATCAGCACCACCTGGGAACTTGTTAGAAATGCAAAGTCTTGACCCCCACGCCAGACCTCTCAATCCGAAATTCCCAGGCCGGGTGCCAGCACTCAGTTTGAACCAGCCTTCTAGGTGACTGACGCTCGTCCAAATGTGAACGCTGCTGATGGGAAGAAAGAACTGGATCCTGAGTCAAAAGACCCACATTCTTCCTGGACCACAACCAATGAGCTGTGCCACCACAGACAAGTTCTGCGCTTCTGTGCACTGATTTCCTAAGGTGTTAAATGACAGTGTTGGCTTAGATGAGGAGGAAGATCTCTTTTAGTTCTAGCCCATGATTTTTAGCTTTCCATATATTTCTATAGCTTATGTATAATCATGCCTAAATGCCTAAAATCAGCTTCAATTAATTATATGATTAAATAAGTTAATCTACTCAATGATTAACAAAAAGGAAAATAGAAAAAGAGGTTTGGTTGATAAAAGTAAACATTACTTACAGCTTTTTTATCAGGTTGGCTATCATCATAGCCAGTTGTAAGGTCCCTAATGGAAGAAATTTCAAATTTGCCACAAGTTTTTGGATAATTATTTTTTCCATCATAGTTTCTGAGGTTTTCAAATAATTTTTTAATGATGTCTCGATCATGGCAGATAAAATAGGAAGCTTTGGTGATATGGTAGCCATATCTATTAAAAAAATACAAATTTGTGCAACATGAGAAACAAAATAATTTCAGAGTGGACACAGGACATGTGTATCAACCAGTGTGTTCTAAAGAAATGAAACAAATAATCATAACTAACTTCAAAGGAATAATACAGCATTAAAAAAGAGGTCCAACAATCCACCCCAGGGATCACAAGATGACAGCCTGGCCTTCTGCCTGCATTTGCAAATTAAAGTTTTACTGGAGCACAGCCGCCTCGCTCCCACGCTGGCTTCCTGTGGTCTCTGGGTGCTCTGCGCTGCACAGGCAGAGAGGAGTAATTGCTACAAAGACTGAGCAGATATATTTTGAACACATGTCATCTTTTTGACACTGGTCACTTAATGACTAATTCCATCAGTCATTTCTGTGACTAATGTTCTCATTTGTTAAGAATTAATGCAATCACAAATGGTAATCACTAAGAAGTGGTTAAGTATCAGAAGGAAAAGGTAATCTCCTACTTGGTCTTCACAAAAAATAGACTTCATCACCAAAGAGCATTAGAAAGAATATCAGTGCCTCATGCACAAGAACATAATAGAACACTTAAAAGTAAGACTTTAATCAAACAGTCAACAGCAACTTACTCCACATAGATGGCCTTCAGCTGCTGAGACAAAGACAAATTCTTGCTTGCTAGAAAGCTGGCCAGCTCTGCGCTTATGACAGCGGCACTGACTCCATCTTTGTCCAGAACAAAAGGGCAGCACATGTATCCTGCAGAAACACGTCACACACAGCCTCAGGAGCGGGTTCCTGCTCAGCCCCTGTCTAGCCACACATGTGTGTGCGTCTGGCTACCGCACGCCAGAGGCTGCACAGTTTGCGTGTATGCATGTTTCTCATTTATCGTCACATATGAAAGAATTTAGCCCAGTGCCCAGCACACAGCAGGCTTTCAAGAAGTATTTGTTGAAGAGCCTGTGAGGAGGTTTCCTCTCCTGGCCAGTGGGGCTCGTTCACTAGCTTTGTTGCGAGTCCCTCCAGTCACACAAGATTGTTCCCAGTTGTTCTAGTCAACATACACTTCTTCTCTGAATCCCAATATTCTTGTTAGTTACCTTATTCCTTTTTACACCTGGCCTCTTATACTCTTGTGTGGTTACCAACTAGATCTAGATAAGCTGCTGTAGGCTAAGGTCAGGGTCGTCCATTTCTTTCAGAGTCACTGAGTAATAGATATGCAATTAATATTTGATAAACAAATGTAAGAAAAGCTTTTTATTAAAAAACTAAAAAGCTACAGAGAGACAAGTCTGCCAAATCCGACAACAAAAGAGCAGAGGCTGAGCTACTGCCCCTTATTCAGTTCGTTAGACCGTGTGTGTGTTGGTGCTGCAGAGAATGTACAGATGAATGTGCTAATAAATTCAGGGATTCAGAGAAGAAGTGTATGTTGACTAGAACAACTGGGAACAATCTCGTGTGACTGGAGGGACTCGCAACAAAGCTAGTGAACGAGCCCCACTGGCCAGGAGAGGAAACCTCCTCACAGGCTCTTATGCATGTTAGTTTTCACTAAAGTAATAGCTAAAAAATTTTTGGCACAAATATGAATTTCAAATTTCTATTGTGAGCTTTCCTTTTTGCTCGTTTATATCAACAGTTTAAGGCAAGGGTTACTCAGTCATTCAACTGGACTCGGTGTCACTGTCACCTGGACAAAGGATTCTTACATTAATGGCTTGATTATTTGTAAGATACTCCTTTTTGCTGAAAAATACCTGAGATACTAATTTTGGAGCAGGACAGTTCAACACTCAACCTGAGCACTAGAAAAGCGAAGTAAATTGTGTGTTCCTGCGGATCTTTTAAACCCAAATCCAAACCTTTTTCTCATTTACTTACATTCTGTATTAACTGATTTTATGATCCTCATTATCACGTCTTACCAATAGCTTCTTCAAATGCAAATAAGACAGTTTTCCCCTGGTCTATTAGCTGTTTGGCTCTGTTTCCCATCCACTTAAAGCCAGTTAATGTTTCCTGAAGGGACAATCCAAAAGAATAAGAAATGCCTTAGATCTTCTACAGAGCAAAAGAAAGGAAAATGAGCAAGTCCCACAAATACCTTACCTCAAAATGGAAACCCTCCTTTAAGGCAATGGCCCGCAAGATTTTGGAGGAAACAGTGCTGGACAACATGTATGTGTCTTTGAGGGCATTGCGATCCTGGTTCCTTTCTTTCCAAGAAGTAAAGAGCCACCAACCAAGGAGGGCCCCCAACTCATTGCCTGAAAACACTCTCCATTCACCCCTGAAGGAAAAAAAACCTATTCATTTCCGTGATTGTAAGGAAGACACTAGAAGTCACTGGAATAGGACAATTAAGCAAAGAAGTCTTAAAGTATTTTCTGGCAGTCTGTTCTTGTTATGCATCATCTTTAAATAATTGGTCACTAAGGTCCCTACCACTTCATAAACACTTCGTGGCTACTACATATCACCCAATTTGCCTAGACACACATCCTGTCTGAAGGTTCTAATTTTATAGAATTATACTTAAAGTATGTCAGCGATGACACATAATGCTTTTATTTTAATCTTTGGCAAAGGCTTTGGTTTTAAACATAACAGAAATATGCTGGCAAGATCCCCCCATGTATAAAATAAGTGTTGATATCTCAAGTTTTGGACTGGTCAGTATTGCTGACTCTGAGAGGTGATAGCTAAGCATTCCTTAAGATCACGCTCAGCCCCAAAGGGGTCAGAACACCAAAGAACAGATACATGATTTCTGTTCCACTCTGTGGTCCAGGTGACTAGCAGTAAATCTCACATATTGTCATATATCACCTGAGCCTAACTTTCTAAACACTTATATAGAATGGAACGTGTTTTATCATAATCTAAAACCCTACCCCTTCGGCAGTACCCACTGCCCCCAAAGCATCACATAGGCTGTTTGACACCCAAAATTCCTGGGACCCTGCCCACCTTTCAACTTTTCCTCCCACTTACTTACTTTCCTTTGTACAAACTCCATGGTCAGACTTGTCGTAAACACTGTGCCAGTACCCACAGGCATTCCTCTCTGGTCTGCCCAAACTAAATTCACCAGTTCCTTGAAGGCTCAGCTCCTTATCAAACCCATCGGCAAACACTGAACCGCAAAGCCAGCACCAAAGTGCTCTGCCCGCAGTAGGCACTGGGACATCACTTCTATATATTCAATTATAAATGTTTTTCTTCCTCTTCCTCCCCACCACCCCTCCAAATTATAAATTAAGGGAAGATCACAAATAGTAACTTCAATTCCAAATACATACTGGGTCACCTACCCTACAATACACTTGCCAATCAGGGGACGCCCCCACCTTGCCCCGACTAGGTCAGTATCTCACTCTACGTCAGAGGACTCCACAGAAAGTTCAGGGAGATGATCATTTGCAAAATAAATGGGAAATGTTTCCACATAGGTCCGGTGACCCCAGGAACATTTTACCGCTTTATATTTTCTATAATATAAGTAATCACAATTAATTTACCTGTCTTGCTTTTCTGCCACAGCAAGTCTATCAGCATCTGGGTCGTTCGCTAAAACAATTTTGGCCTTGGTCTTGTCAGCCAAAGCAAAAGATAAAGTCTGAAAAAGAGTATGAAAATAAAAGATTACTTAAATCAAGAAATAAGCACATGGTAGTCTTTAAAAACATTCAGTTTTTTAACAATTAAAAGAAAACTTTTCCCAAATGAAGGCTGAATTTTATTTCTGGAGCTGGTCTTGGTTGGTCACACATCACCCTCCTAGGTCAGAGATCCGATAATGGGAGCATCCGTGTGTGGCCCAAACCCGCCTGTGCACACGAGACAGTCCATGTGTGGCTGGACGGCTGTGAGCACTGCCATGTGGTCAGCCTCACAAACAAACCAAACGACTAGCGCTCTGAATATCACGGTACTCCAACCTTTAAAATGCTATAGGTTTGTAACAATGTAAACAATACTTCTTCATATCAGAAAAATGATAATTAAGGAACAAAAGTCATAGTATGATAAAACTCCATTCTATTACTGTTTTTTTTGGCATTAAGGAAGCACAGTAAATTAAACTAAAATTACATTAATTAATTAAATTTAAAGCAGCATTTAGATTTCAGCTCTCAGATCCCAATGCTAGGATATCTAATTTGAAAGATCTTTAAGAAATTAACGACTAACAAATATACATATTTCCAGCGATGAAATTAGTTATTCTTCAGCACAATGAAAACACATAAAAACATATTTTACTTGACAGTAATAGCTTTGAATATAAAAGGTAGATTTTAGAATTTAAAAATATGTGGTTACCAAGACACCTTTACCCTCTTCGGGATTCGGGTATTTCACTGTCGGAAACTCAGGATCAGGATCTTTCTGCTCGGCCACAGCCCCGGGAGGAACGAGGTCAAAAGCCTTGAAAGCCGACTGCACGAAGTTGTGGCCCACCCCGTGGACAGAGGTGTGCACGAACTTCACCTTGGTCTCCCTGTTCACGCTCCTAGAATCAGACACACCAGGGAAAATGAGAAAAGACAGAAATATGGCTCTCGCAACTGGAAGGTCTGCAAAATGTCAAGGAGCCAGAGCCAAAAGAATGTAAGAAATTGGTGTCATAAGAACGTACAACTGAATATCTTTCCAATTCCATTAAAAAAAATCCACTCTCTCTCGAATATACATATCCCCCCCCCCCCTCCGACATACTAAAGTTTTAAATTTTACTCCATAGTCATTTCCAGCACACGTGATTATTTACAGATTCTCTCTTACGGAACAGCTCCCACATGTAGAGGAGGACGCAGCAGAGAACCCCAGGCTCCGGCTCCGGCACGAGGCCGGCGCGGCGGTCGGGCGCCCGCACGGCAGAGCCGGGGCCGACGGTGCAGTTCCAGGGCTCCGCACAGCCCGTGTTAGCTTCCGAAATGATTTTCAAGCTGTTCCTTTAACAGAATGTGATGGGTTATCCCATACACGAACAGATAAAAGATAACACTTTTCTTTGCCAAGTAACAATTCTGTTTGGCAAAGTACCATGATCTAGGGACTTAACGTAGAATAACAAGAAACATCAAAATTGAAAGAAGTTATAGAAAAGTAAACATAAGATTTTTAAAACTTCCAATGCTCTGACCACTAGAATCTTAGGTTATTATCCATTTCTTTTGGAAATGAATAAACAAACAAGGTCTTCTCTAAGAGAATATTGGTTTAAAACAAACATACTCTTGAAAATAAAATGCATCTAGTAAAATAAATATGCAAGATCAGGGAGGACAAATCTGAAAAAAAATCTCTCAGATATTAAAATATATTATAAAGCTATAATAATTAAAACAGTTTGGTACTGTATATAAAAAGGCAGACAAAAGGAACAGAATAGAGAGTTCAGAAGCTGATCCAATTTGAAATGGGAAATGCATATGTGGAGCAGTAAAGCTTAGTGGTTAACATGCTCTGGAATCAGACCCAAATTTAAATCGTGGAACTCTGCCACCTACAAGCCGTGTGACTGATGCCTATTTACTTAATCACACTTTGCTGCAGTTTTCTCACCTACAACATAGTAATGCACCAGAACTTACCCTCAGCATTACCATGAGGATTAAAATGAAACTATATGTGAAGCGCCTCTAGCAATTATCTTACATATAATATAATGAGCACTTGATTAATGTTAGAAATAGTTTCATAAAGGTATCATATCCAATTAGCCAAAAACAGAGATAGATTCTTCAATTTATCATATTGGTACAACCGCAAACCTTTTAGAAAAAACTGAATCCACTTTCCTACTTTGCACCCCACACAAAATTAAAAATTACCAATGACTTGAAAGATTGAAATACGATGAAATGTAAACATGAAAGGTTTTAGAAAAATCATGGGGAATTAAAAAAAAATAACTTTGGTCTAGAGAAAGTCTTCCTAAGTATGACATAAAACCCAGAAGCCATAATTAAAAGATTAATAAATATTATCAAACTTTTAAAAACAGTTCAGCAAAGGTTTTAATAAAAAATTCCAAAGGTGGCCAGGCATGGTGGCTCACGCTTGTAATCCTAGCACTCTGGGAGGCCGAGGTGGGAGGATTGCCTGAGGCCAGGAGACCTGACTGAGCAAAAGAGAGACCCGTCTCTACTAAAAATAGAAAAAGTTAGCTGGGTGTGGTGGTGGTGCCTGTAGTCCCAACTACTTGGGAGGCTGAGGCAGGAGGATTGCTTGAGCCCAGGAGTTTGAGGTTGCTGTGAGCTAGGCTGACGCCAGGGCACTCTAGCCCAGGCATCAGAGCAAAACTCTGTCTCAAAAAAAAAAAAAAATTTTTTTTCAAAGGTAAGGAGAAAAGAGAAAACATTTTAAAATAAATAAATGTAATTAGAATAAATAAAGATAGTTTTCTACATAAACACAGAAGTTCTACAAATACCAAAAAAAAGATGGGCCAGGTGTGGTAGCTCATGTCTTTAATCCCAAAACTTTGGGATTGCTTGAGCCCTGGAGTTCAAGGACCAGCCTGGGCAACATAGTGAGACCCCATATCTGCAAAAAATAGAAAAAATTAGCCAGGCCTGCTGGCATGCCCCTGTAGCCCCAGCTACTCAGGAGGCTGAGGCAGGAAGATTGCTTGAGCCCAGGAGTTCGACGTTGCAATGAGCTATGATGATGCCACTGCACTCCAGCCTAGGCGACAGAGCCAGCTACCTGCTTTTGAGTTTACACTCCTTCAGTGACGTATCATCTACGGGTGCTTTCGTACTATAACAGCAGGGTTGAACAGCTGAGAAAGAATTCACATGGTCCTCGAAGCCAAAAATAATTACTGTGTGCCTTTTTAAGAAAAGTTTGCCAACCCCCAGTCTACAGCCTCTAAAATCAGATGCACTATATGCACCAATTAAAGAGAAAAATTTCATGAAAATTGATAGAATTTGGCTGAATCACATTAACTTAACTCAAGCTCGGTGAAGACACAATCCATTTACCTGTGGAAACAGTATTTAGTAAGGTCTTCAAAGTAGGCTTTACTGACAGGGGCACCTGGGCTGTGAAGAAGCGGACTGCCATCAATTAAAGAATCGTCCCAAGCTTGAGGCCACGGCTCCAGATTTTCTTCAATAGCTTGAGAAATCCCTTTATCGTGAGGAGAGATGATCTGAGCTCCATTATCCCAATAGACCTAGAGAGCCCAGAACACATTCGAAAAGTTTAGAGTTAATGAAAATAAAGCATCCATTACCTACACCCTCAAACAGTAAACGTACAGGACTCCTACAGAAGGACATAAATGTGGAGAGAAAAATAAAAATACCTTATAACCGTTATCCTGCTTTGGATTGTGAGAGGCAGTTATCATGATGCCAGCACAAAGTTTCAAATGTGACACTGTGTAGGGCTGTAATATAGCAGGAAATAAAAGTGAGCAATTTTTAACAAAAAATTAGATATATATACAATAGACATTTGTGCCAACTTGTTCCCTTTCAATAAACACAGTATATAAATATCATAACGTCTCATCCAATATTTTTGTGCCACACCCAAGAAGTATACTCGTACTACCCTTGGAACTAACCGGCTGCTCACAATTCCAGGACGTGTGTACTAACCAGAAAGGTGAGTAATTTCCTAGGTGTCGTCTTCTCATTCTGTCTTCTTTCTACTTGCTAGAGCGAGAAAACGCTTCAAACAAAAAAATGGTCTAAACTTCTATTCCAAGGCTACAGCGCAGTGGCCCGATTATAGCTCACTGCAGCCTCGAACTCCTGGGCTCAAGCAATCCTCCTGTCTCAGCCTCCCAAAGTGCTGAGATTACAGGCGTGAGCCACCGTACCCAGCCTCTGCGTTCTTTTTAGGTTTCCGCTTGGTACAGGAGCTTATAAATTCCATTTATTCCCTCCAACTGCTTCTCCTTCTCCTCCTCTTTCTCATTTGCTTTTAAGGAAAAGGTTGAGAAGAAAGTTGAGGAAATAAAGTGCTCTTACAGGTTGGGCATTTCTCTCTCACTCCAGGGTTAAATATCCCTCCCTTACATTGTGACTTAGCTCCCATCTTTACAAGACGGCCACCCACCGTGGGGGGAGGGGCTGCAAATGAGATTTACTGCACACAGGCAACCTGAGATCCAACCACCGGTCCCCTCCAGCCACCCACCGAGAATCACTGCAGTTTCCTGTCCCCTTGAAAGTTATGTCACATCTCTCAGGTACCCTGGGGCAAAGAAAAGGGGAGAACCACTCCACGGTGTGGAGAAATGATCATGAGACACTCATTTAATTCATTTCTGGCATAAAAACAATAGCTATTAATACTTGGTGCAGAAGACAGGATGCTTGAACACACTGCAATTTTGCCATCAAACAATGAAACTTGGCCAGGCACGGTAGCTCACATCTGTAATCTCAGCACTTTGGGAGGTTGAGGCAGGAGGATTGCTTGAGGTCAGGAGTTCAAGACCAGCCTGGGCAACACAGTGACACCCTGTCTCTATTAAAAAAAAAAAAAAAAAATAGCCAGGTGCAGCGGCGCACACCTGTAGTCCCAGCTCCTTGGAGGGCTGAGACAGAAGGATCCCATGAGCCCAGTTTGAAGTTACAGTGAGGTATAATTGCACCCTGCATTCCAGCCTGGCTGACAGAGAGACACCCTGTCTCTAAAAACAAACAAAAAATCAATGCAACTTGAACTACATTTCGATGTGACATAGAGTGTGTCCTGGGCTATTTACAATCTGGGAGATGTTGCATCTACCTGCCGGTGCACTAGAAATGGCAAACACAAAACAAGAGGGACTGACTTCTGTATTGATACACTCTCATTTCTACTTGATGCAACTAACTGCATCCAAATCGTCTAAAAACATATATTCTCAGCATCAGGCCCAGCTCTTAAAAGGTCTGACAACATCAAAGCAACAGCTTTTCTTTAGATTCTGCTACATGAAGAATTTGATAAAATGTCTTACTCAAACATGCCAAGCATGCTCTCTGTGTGAAGCATGAATAGCATTTAGCATGAAACATTTGTATAAAAGGCAGGTGCCTCAATTTGTCAAAAATATTCATGATAAGACAGGATTTGAGGTGAATTCAGATTTAGACACAAGAAGTTTCCTAATTATGATAGCAGGGGAAAAGTACCACACATCAAATTAAAAAACAAACAGACAAAACATCATTTTGCTAACTTGCTAAAACACCCTTAGAATGCAAGCAAAAGGAAAACTGCATATTTAAAAAACCAATTCTGACAAATCAAAACTTGAATACCAGAGAAAAATTGCTGGGATGTGGGAGAAGCATTCCTGGAGAGAAAAGAGAATGCCTGATAAATGCAAAGTTCTTCTGTCGTTCAAACAGTCCAACCCCAACAGCCCTAAGACTGTAAAATTCAGCCAAGTCTCACCCCTAATCCCGTGACAGGATACGATAAAAGGAAGCAGTCACTTACCACAAAGGGGGTTGGGGTTATATCGCTAAAGAGGTGCACAGGAATCCCCTGGCTGATAAATGTGGTTGCAGCAAGTCGGGCAAACCTGGGAATGCAGAGTGACAGGGAAGAAAAAGAGTCAAGTTGTCAAGACCTCAGGTGACAGGAAGAAGGAAATGAATGCCTGACACTTCCTTAGGTAGAACACAATCTCCAGATCAAGGACGACAGGCAGATTTAGCCTCAGTATTCACTGTGCACATAAGTGTACTGCTCTGACCAGAGGATCTGACCGCCCCGAGGCAGCAGAACATGCTGTGATCTGGGTCTAACTGCAAACGCACATTCACTAACTGCAAATGACAAGCTGCTACCTGGTTTACGCCACATCATGTCTTTGATGTGCCTTCATCCCCCAGAGAGGGCTACAACATTTTTCTTGCTCTATTGAAAAAAATCACATTTTTGAGCCTGCAAAGCTGAAAACTAAAAAGCTCATGCCCTCCTGAGTTCAGTCTGGGGGCTGACGCAATCGGGGGATTTTCCCTGGCCACACTCCCTTCCTCTCGGCCACACATTTACTGCCATCAGGGCTTCTCTCTTAGCGGAAGCTCTGGGTGGGCAAAGATAGGACTCTATGAATTCATCCAGCTCTGCAGAGTTAATGAGACTTTTCATTAATAGTATGTATTTGTATGTTCTCCCAACCTGAGAAACTATTAATACTTATGCTCTGGAATGATAAAAAATTCTCATCATGATAGGGCAAGTGTTTAATTAAAAAGAGGCTCACATAACATGGTTAAAAGCAGGGGTTGCTAAATTACAGCCCAGTTTGTAAATAAAGTTTTATTGGAACACTGCCATGCCCATTCATTTATGTATTGTCTATGGGTGTTTTTGTGCTTCATGGTAAGTTGAGTAGTTGGGACAGAGACCATACAGTGCGCAATGTGTAAGGCATGGACTATCTGCCCTATAAAGAAAAAGTTTGCTGACCTCTGGTGCAAGCGTCCTTATGCTGTTGTGACTCCTCCTCTCATTTTATGATCGCAGGGCAAAGAGATAAAAGTGCATACCGTATAGGTTGTTGGGAGGATTCAGTGAATAAATATATAAGTGCCTGGTTCATAATCAGTACTCAAATGACTGCTGCTATTACTATCCCCATCGTCTTATACCTACAGCTACATAAGAGAGTCCCACCAGCTCAGGAATGTTACAAAAATGCAGCTTGACATGAGAAGTGGGTCATAAGACTTATGAATAGCAGCAGAAAAAAATTACATAAAAAGAAGTAAACGAGAGGGAAAAATAATATTGCCAGTTTAAAAAATGTCTTTCATTTAGATGGGTATTATATTCTAAATCATCTAGATAACATTATCTTCTTAATCTAAGTATAAAACCAGAATTTTACAAAGTTGCAAATAGAATTTACTCATCATTTCACAGTTACGCAAGGTAGCTAACAGATGTATTTAAAGTCAAGATTCAAGATATTGAAATGGTGATTAAAAATAAAACTGCAAAATAGACTACAAAAAAATTGTTTCCTAAAAATGTTTAAATACCTTTTGCTGCTGCCTCCACTGGATGGATGAGCTCGAGCATCAAAACTGATCACGACACCCCTCTGCTTCAGGTCACTGAACTGTCGTTCCAGGTATCTGCAAAATCCCTAAAAATACCCCATGGCTTGAAAGACTATATGTTTAACACATCTTTTATTTATATGATATAGAATAATTAACCAAAAATCAAGTTTTCTCAACTTTCACAGGAGAATGTTATAGCAGAGCGGGGAAAACCTCTCAGTAATTAAACAAACTGAACAGTAAGAAAATAACAGCTTTATTATTGCCTATCTATCTGTATCAGGCACTGTGTTGGGCACTTAGTATCTATTATCTCTAACCCCCGATCAAGTTTGCCAAGAAATGCCATTTTACAGATGGGAAAACAAAGGCTCAGAGAGATACAGTCACTTGCCTAGTTTCAGATACACAAGTAGCAGAGCCTGGGTTTGTACCCAGGTCTGGTAAGAGGTGGCTCAGTGTAGGGCTTAAAAACAAATACTCTAGAATCAGAATCTGTGGATTTGTACTTCACTCTGACCCCTATAAGCAAATTACAAGTTCTTTAATCTCTTGATGCCTTAGTTTCCTCTTCTGGAAAACAGGAATAACAATAGTACCCAACTCATAGGGCTGTTATACGGAGTTAATTAATTAAAACATGCAAAGTGCTGAGAATTCAACACCAAGTAAGTAAGTGTCTGCCATTATGAGCATTATTTTTACTGATACTTTCCTTCAAAGCCTTACAGAACAAAGAGGACTCTGGTTGACTCGGCAAAAATGACAGTTCTTATTATTTATTTCACTTTGGTTAAAGGAAGTGTCATAAATAATATATGTAACTCTAATTTTTGGTAGGCAGACCCAGAATGACTTTAGAATTTTCCTTGACAAACATTGCACTGGGCATGTCTTCTGAGGTTGAGTGACACAAGGAAATAAAGACACGTGTGTATTGTGGGTTCCCCAGAAGGTACTCAGAGGTCTGACACTCTGAGGCTTCCACAGTGACAGCAACCCTCTCGCTCCCTGGTTAACCGCTGTGCCGGACCCAGTGCTCGAGGGGGCAAAAAGCATTCAGCCATAGTCCAAAACCATCTCCAAATTCTCTAAAAATTTCTGGGGCCTGCCAGGGATGAGGACCTGAGAAAATGGCTAAGGGAAAAGGGAATGCTTATTCTAGAGAAAAGACTCAGTGGGAGAAGAGGGAGGCTTTCAGAATTGAAGTATTATAAAACACAAGAATCAAGCTTGGTATATGGCCTCAAAAATTAGAACAAATATGTAAAGGCTACAGAAAGGCAGATTTGGGCCCAAAATAATGAAACCATCTTTTAATGAGAATAGTACAAAATACAGAATGGGCTATTTCAGAGGACAGTGAGTTCTCCATCACCGATGTGACATGGATAGATTAAGTAACTAAGAACACATAGATCACAAATCAAGCATAAAATAGAGCAGAAATTCATTGATAAAAGGAAATTATAACCTCTATGAATGAGGCAAACAAGACAAAAGTTGTCCTCCGGTTTCTATCCTATTTCCTATGAGATGGTCTTGAATCACACACACCTGCTTCCTTAACCTGAGCAGGCAAATCTGGGGGCACACCAGGCTGAGACTTCACACCTGAAGACCAGAGGGAAGGGCACTACACCACAGTGCAAGTCAGCACGGTGGAAAGGGACCACTGGATCTGCACATCAGCACTCTGCCAGCAAGCGCTGCCCAAGGTTATGGTGGAAGCCTAAGTGCTCTGTTCTGGGAGTCTTCTTTCCTCTAATTTTGCAGCCACTCCTAAAATTTTAAAGAGTCACCTGCTGCTTAGATACAACTTTCTTAACTCTTAACATCCTTGTCTCCTGTTATAAGCATCCCAGTATAGGCTAGATAACCACTTTAGAGTGGTGGGGTCGAAGTAGATGATCTTCAAATTATTGATCATTTTGGTTTTATAGGATCCTTAACTACCAAAGGGTCTACTCCCAATTCTTCTAGGGCAAAGGGTGGGTGAGATAGGTCCTAAATGGAAATACATTTCATCATTCTTGGAAACTAGATGTAAATGAACACAAGAAAAAAGTCTCAAGGTTATTCTAGAATCCCTTAGAACCCCCTAACAATTAGGCCTCATAGCAGGTGGGACCAAACGGATTTTCCAAAGATAGCCACAGCAACATATCCCATCCCACATGGTCTTGCAAGGTGATGTTGAAGTTTCTCCAGTGAAAAGTAGGTGTCTGCATGCCCTCTCCTTGAATATGAGCCAGCCTTACTGACTCACTTCTAACAAATAGAATATGGTGGAAGTGACTTTGCGTGACTTTCAAAGCTAGGTCATAAAAGTCAGTACGGTTTCCACCTGGCACATTCCCCCTTTTTCAGGAAGCTCCCTTAGAAACCAGCTACCATCCTGCAAGGAAGCTGAGGCCACATGTGGGTGTTCAGCCCCAGCTAAGATCCCAGCCAAGAGCCAGCAATAACTGCAGACATGTAAATGAAGGAGCCTCCAAATGACTCTAACCTCCAAACTGGCCCAGCTGATGCTGAATGGAGCAGAGATGAGCTGTCCCCACTCAACTCTTCCCAAATGACAGATTTGTGAGCAAAATAAATGTGGCTGTTGTCTTAAATCACTATGTTTTGGATGATGTGTTACACACACAGCCCTAGCGACTGGAACAGGCTTCCCATACTCACTCCACTCTAAGCCTTCCCTCCACGAAGATCTCTAGCTTAGTAAGAGTTTGTGGGCAGGAGTTCCCCTGGCAATTCTGTACCCTTAGGTTATTGGGGTTTTGCCAGAACATGCCTGGCTCTATCTTTCACACTGGGATGTACATGTGAGGCACACATAATCATTATTAGGCAATTTTTCTAGCCTTTACTTTCCCAGAATTAAAGTGACATTCATTTTTAACAAGTCTAAGTTGAAGAAATCATGAGAATAATCTGTTCTATTTCATTTCCCTTACAAACAGTACTTCCAATACTCAGTGGCAGCTCTTCTGGTTTGTCAAAGTTTTCATCTCTATTCCTAAAAGCTGGGTCTAGTCTCTGAAAACAAAATTCACAAATTAAGGCAAGAAAACTCAATAATAGATTCAACCCATACCATAAATTAAAACGAAATAGAACCGGCTTTTGGTAATTTTGGCAGTTAGAAAAGCTTTTCAGTGCTTGCATCCATAGCACCATGTCAAAAATTATTTAAGACCTTAAAAGCTGGCCCGCTTAGTTGGTGCATTTGTACTGGAAAGCTCCATGAGGGAATCTGTCTGTTCTAGTCATTCTTACATCCCCAATGCCTGGTGCATACATAGCAGGCACTCAATGAATCTGTTAAATGAATGAATGAATGGAGGATGCGTGGCTATATGAGTCCTGAGACAAGTGCTGCTTCAACCAACCGTGCAAGCCTTATTTACAGAGTACACGGTGGGGACTCCCTGCGCCCAGCCAAGCTGGTAAGACTCGTTCATGATTAAAACAAATTAGTTCTATCAGATATAAAAGGAACCAGGGGATAAGCTAGGAGTAACTAGGAATTATAAAAATGTGGTACCTGTGTGGTCTGGATGATGGTCAAGTCATTCATACGAGCAATGCCGGCCCCCATAGCAGCTCGAAGGCCTGCTGTCCCAAACTCTACTCGGGCCCCGAAACATTTCTGTAGTTCCTCTGTGTTACCTTCCGCTATCAGTCGTTTCACTAAATCCAAAGTCAAAGGATTCTGCAAAACAGAAATGTATAGACCAGATACAGCCAGACAAGTAAGAGAAAGAAAAGTCTGAAATGTAAAAAACCCTGCAATAATTCTAACCTATGGGGAACAAATGACATACATACATATAAGCTTTTCAATTTTCTGACGCTTTTGAAATTTGAAACATGAAACCAGTTCATTTGACACTAAAATGTAAGTATTCTTTTCTTTCCTACTAAGGTAATAAGCACTTTTGGAGAAATGGTAATAGAGGTTTTTAGCACAGGAGTCTAATGCCCAGAATGGGATTCCAGCCACACCACTTACCAACTAACTCTGTATGCTTGGCAGATTACCTAGCTTCTCCAATTCTTAGTTTCCCCATCTGTAAAATGGAAACAATCTAGAACCTTCCTTACACAGTTTTTAAGGTTTTAGGTGGATTATATCAAATGAATGTAAAGTATTTTTCTCTACTTGGCACTTTATTGTGATTAAATGTTCATTTTCTTCTCTAATGTCCTCATATTTTCCCAGAGATTGATAGATTATACAATCTAAGTCAAAACCTTGGACGGGAGGGATGTCTCATGCCTGTAATCCTAGCACTCTGGGAGGCTGAGGCAGGAGGATGGCTTGAGCTCAGGAATTCAAGAACAGCCTGAGTAAGAGCAAAACCCCGTCTCTACCAAAAATAGAAAAAAATTAGCTGGGCATGGTGGCACAGACCTGTAGTGCCAGATACTTGGGAAGCTGAGGCAGGAGAATCACTTGAGCTCAAGAGTTTGAGCCTTCAATGAGCTATGATGATGCCACTGCACTCTAGCCTGGGCAACAGAGCAAGACTTTGTCTCAAGAAACAACAACAACAACAAAAAAAAAAAACCCTTACTTTTGTAATATTTTATAATTTGTACAAGGCGTTCACATACGTGGTCAAGTCTGAACCTTGCAATGACACCAAGAAGCAGGCAAATTACAAAAACTCCATTTTACAGATGCGGAAGCCTCAGAGACTGAGTGACTTGCTTAGGCTGCATGATAAGCATTAACCTAGTGGCTCTTCTATAACATTAACTGCTTCAAATGGATACTAACATGAATCATTTAAGTTCATTATACATTGCTCTATTTTCTTTGTTCAACAATTGCAGATAATGTTAAGATGGGAGAAAAATAATGACAATCACATTAATTTCATAGAAGACTTTTAAATTATGAGTTCAGGGGAACAACAGAGAAGGTACTTTATGTTCCTGTCTTAGTCATCATCCATTTAGATGAACACCCAGGAAAAATGTGGCCACGCAATTAAACTTTGAATGCTAATGCAATAAAACCTTGGCTTTTGGGGATTAAGTCCACATTTCGAGATTGTGCCAGGCTCAACAAGGATCAAGTAACTCCCACCTTTTTTTCTGTTAAAAGCAATAGGCATTAATCACAGAACACAGTCTTACCTATCAGATTGTCAGGTGGCCCAAAGAAGAGCTCAGATCTGGTACATAAAAGAGGCTCAATAAATGCTCGTGGAGCAAATGAGAAAACACAGACTTCACTGTCACACCCAATATCCAGTGATCCTCTCTTGTTCAGTGTAGATTTGGGAAACCCTAATTGGCCTTTGATATCTATAAAAGACCAAGTAGCCTAAGAGGAACAAAGGAGACAGAGATAAGAAGGAAAAGTCAAGAGGGGAACAGAGATCAGAACCAGCCCTGACAGTGACCAAAACCAACAGCAAAGACAACAGGAATGAAGGCATGGTGGAAATGCAAGGCACCCACTGGGGGGCATCAGATTACAGGGCTGCCATGATTTTAGGGGCTGGGAGGATCACTGGAGGATGAAAGGGCTCCTTCCCACATAGGTGCCTCTCTCAAGCCAAAGAAGAAATTTTTTTTTTTTTTTGGAGACAGAGTCTCACTTTGTGGCCTGGGCTAGAGTGAGTGCCGTGGCGTCAGCCTAGCTCATAGCAACCTCAAACTCCTGGGCTCAAGCAATCCTCCTGCCTCAGCCTTCTGAGTAGCTGGACTACAGGCATGTGACACCATGCCTGGCTAATTTTTTCTATATATATTTTTAGCTGTCCAGATCATTTCTGTCTATTTTTAGTAGAGATGGGGTCTCGATCTTGCTCAGGCTGGTCTCGAACTCCTCACCTCGAGCGATCCGCCAGCCTCGGCCTCCCAGAGTGCTAGGATTACAGGCATGAACCCCGCGCCCGGCCATAAAGAAGAAATTTTGAGAGAGGAAAGAACATGAAGAGTGGTAAAAACTCAAAAATAAAAAACAACAACATCCCCTCATCTTGACCCAGGAAGTACAGTCTTTCTATATATAGATGCAACACTGTGTAGAATTTAGGATTTTTTTTTTTTTTTTGCTTCAAAGGAAAAATTTTATGGAACAATGCATTACCAAGTCTGACTTCAAAAGAATCCTATACTCTGTAAGTTACTAAGTTATCAGAAATGGAAACATTTTCCCCACTAAGAATCACAAAGTTCCGGGAAAAGAAAAACCACCCAAGGAGTTGCCAACAGCATTATGAAAACAGGATTTGCTGCCATTTCATCTACAGGGGCCAGAGAACGGTAAATAAAAACGGAGATCCGTCCCCTGCTGACAGAGCTTGTGCTCTCCTGCATTCACTCATCAAATATTGTAGGGACCTCCTAGTATCATGTGCTGCGCCAGGCATTGCAAACCGTGGAAGTTAGTGACAGCAGACAGGATCAACTACATAATTTGCAGGGGCCCAGTGCAAGGTGAAAATGGGTGACCCCTTGTTCAACAATTAAAAACTTCAAGACAGGACAGGAGAGCATTAAACCAAGAGTGGGCCATTCTAGAAGCACCGGTCCTGCGTAACTGCAGAGGTTTCACACCCCTGAAGTCAGCCCTGGAGACAGACATTGAACAAACCTACAAACAAGTGGGGGTTTTTTTGGGGGGGCGGTTGTTTTTACCAATTGCAGTGAGACCTACAAAGGAAAAAAAAACAAGTTTAAAGAGACTATTAGGGAGAAATAATTTACACTTCATAGCCAGGGAAGGACTCTCTCTGTTGGCTACATTGAGGTTCAGACGGGAAACATGAGTCATAAGGCGGGAAACAAAGTCAGCAGAAGAGAGCAGGGAGGAACATTGGGGGCGGGGGAAGACGACAATCTGCAGGAAGGAACAGGTAGAAAGGGAGGGAGACTCAAGTTAGAGAGGGGAGAGGGAGTGATGTCCAGAGCTGGGTCCCTGATCCCTTCTTGCTCTAGCGTCAAAGAAAGGGAATAAAGAGGAAAACAGCTATGTTGTGTCCAAAGTCAGAGTTCTAAGGGAGACTCCTGAAGCCAGGCGGGCCCACCCGGGAGGACCCACGTTTGTAACCAAGCCCTTGAGAGGGTGGACCGAACCCTGCCCAGAGGCGAAAAGGATAGGCGGGACGGAGCGATTCCGGGTCCATGGGGATACACAGAGGACTACAGAGGACGAGCCAGCGGTCTGAGTGACAGCAAGGTGTGCGCGCCTCAACCAGACAGAGCCAGAGCGCAGCCGCATTTAGATCACTCTGGCTCGCTCCCCAGCCCCGAACTTGCGGTCCCGGCCTAACTCCCAACATGCCACACGCCGGCCGGGCCGCCGGGGCATCTTCCTCCTCGGTGTTCCCGTGGGACCCGCGTGACCCTGCGGGGTGGTAGAGGAGGGAGGGAAGGAAGGAAGCACCGCCACCGCCACCGCCACCCGCCGCAGGAAACCGGGCGCCGCGCAGGGGAGGGAGGCAGAGCACCCGGCACCTCCTCCCGGCGCTTCCAGCTCGCCCCTCACCTTGTCCCAGAGCAGCCACCGGGTCGTCTCCAGGTCCAGCCGGGCGTCCATGCCCGCGCCGCCGCCCCCCGGAGCCGCCGGCGCCGCAGCTGCCATCCCCGCGCTGCCACCGCCAAGTGTGGGGGAGGCGAGGTCGCCCTTCCGGCCGGGCGCGCAGGGGCGCGGCGGGGCGGGGAGCACCGGGGCGGGGCCGCAGCTGCGGGCGCAACGCCGGGCGGCAGCGCGGGGACGGCGACGCGAGCGGGCTGTCGCGGGGACCTGGCAGCCGACAAGGTCTTTGCCTGCATCTCCGAGGTCGCCCCGTGCCGCGGCAGTCCTCTCTGAGGCCCTGCGGGGCGCCGGGCGCGGGCCGGGCGCTGCGATGAGCACGCTCAGACCGGAGCCTGCAAATCACGTGGAAATCCAGCGGGTCAAGAACAGCGAGAAAAAGCTTCATACCGAAGAACGAAGTGGGAAGATTACGACACACAGACCGGCGCAACCAATGGGGAATCCAGAGTCAGAACTACTTGAGTCCGGACAGGTTATTTCCGAGGTGGCGCTGCAGAGCCCTGTTTCGGGTCAACCGGATAGCCATGCGGGAGCTTGACCCCCACCTCACATCACGCACAGAGATTAATTCCAGGGCAATTGTAGCATTAACCGTGAAAGGTAAAATGAAACTTCTAGAAACTAACATAGAGGTACATCTTCCATGTCGTTGGGCATAAAGATGCGGGCACGTGAGCGTGAAAAGGCGTTATGCAGGTGTGTTTCTAGCTGCATTGTTTGTAAAAGCCCCAAACCGGAGATACCCCACATGTCCATGAACACTACAATGGATAAATATATGGTGGTATAGTCATACCAATTCATATAAATAAATTATGGTATATTCATATAGCGACGAAAATGAACTGCTTTATACCCAACATCATGGATGACTCACAAACATTGAGTGAAAGAAGTCAGACCCCACCCCCAAAAAATAATAGAAAAGAAAAAAATCAGTGTTCCCAAGTGCTGTGGGTGGGAGGAGGGGTCGACCACTAAGGGCACAAGGGAATTTGCGGAGTGACGGAACTGTTCTGTATCTTGATAGAGTTCATGGTTGCACAACTCTATGCATTTATCAAAATACCTAGAACTGTAGACTATAAAGGGTAAAGTTCACTGTATGTAAGTTATATTGCAATTTTTTTAAGTCAAGATTAAAAGCTAAAAAGGAAGCAAAACTCATCTATGCGTGTCAGAAGAGTGGTTACCTTTGGGAAGGAGGGAACATGCCTCTGGGATTCCAGGACTGTTCCATTTCCTGGCCTGGGTGGTGGTTACACAGGTGTGTTCACCTGGTAATATTTTGCTGTCTTAATATGAGTTGTGCATTTTCTTTGTGTTCTTCAATTTTAAAAAGAAAATAATATGTAAGGAGGGTCTATGATGTCTGTTTAAGTGCAATGAGAGAGGCATATCCGTCGTATAATTGCGGTAGTCAATACATAATTGCACACTGATCATGCTGGAAGGAAAGCAGGATCCCAGGAGGGTTCAGGTTAACAGAGGCCACCCTAGTCAGGAAGTTTCCCTGAGCACCGGGAGCTTACGAGAGACGTGAGGGAAGAAGGCTGTGGTTGACACTGGGGGAGACAGCCTGGAAAACACTTTTCAGTCAGAGTATGGTCCATCCCCTGAACTGAAAGGCCGGAGGGACTGGAGCACAGAGGAAGAAGAGGAGAAGGAGAGTGTGCAGCCTTGGTTTCACCATCTGTCAGGTTCTCTCTGGGTCTGCTGCACACGGCTGTCTCCTCTCTCTGCACCAGACCAATCCTCTCAGTCACACCAGGGCAGAAATTGCAGGACACTGAGAATCAGAGGCCAGGCTGGTCTCACGCACCCCTGCTTTCCTGTCAAATGCCAGAGTTCTCCCACGTGTGCCAATGTGGCCTCCAGCCTTCTGCCAAGGTAGGAGGGAGGTTGGGGAGGGGGTGTCTCAAATATCCAGCAGTTCTGGGCCTCTGAGTTCAAACTGGTCCCTCCATGCTGGGGGGTGGTTACAGCTGAGTCTCTGCTGTGCTTCAAAAGGTATGAGAGTGGACCAAGGAGCAGATTTCTCCAATATTCCTTTATGGAAATAAGGGTAGAAAGCAAGTATTTTTCAAGCAGAGAGGAACTTTTAACAAGGACATTATGAAATTGTAAATAAATTTTCCTTCCTTACTAAGACTCCAAGATCTTAGGTGCTGCCAAAAAACAATGCACAATAGTCACACTCTGTTACTCCCATCTGCTCCCGGGGTGAAGCAGGTGGTTGTATTAGGAGCTTCTCTACTTGCCTGAGACTTTTCCAGGATCTCCTGTGACAAAGGTGCTGACACCGAGGGCCTGACAATGATGCTCCAGTGACCTGAAGGCGCTGATTTCCTGCATACGACCCCACAGTTATTTCGTGTCTGTGGAAGCCCAGGTGGAATAGATTATTGCACCAGGAAGGGTTCTTAGGGAACAGCTTAGATCTTCTTATTTTGTAGGTAAAGAAATGGAGACTGAAAATTTAAGAGCCATTTTCCAAGACACGCAGCCGGTAATGACCGGGCCAGGATTCTCGCTCTGGGTCTCCGGATTTCCTAGTCCAATGTTCATTCCCTCTCCTGTTCCACTCAGCCCGTTTCTACACATGTCCATTTCAAAGAAAGTTCCATGAACTCTGGTAACCTGTTTCCATGTGATAACAGCAGGCTCTTGATGAAACACAAATATTAACTATGTCTGACATAGATAGCGTTAGGTGATGCTTAAAATAATTTCATTTGTTTGTGCATGCTCCTTGTTGCCTAAGAACTCTTTCACATGTGGGTATCCTGGTTTCCTTGCAAGCCTTCCCAGTGTCCCCAAACACTTGGTCAATGATTCTATCAGTTCCTTTGTATCCAGCCAGAAACAGTCTTAAAACTCTTTTTTTGGAAACTTTTAAATATTTACTAGAATCGATCCACATGTAACCGTCACGCAGCTCAACAATGATCAATCCATGGTCAATCTTGTTTCATTCACCCACTTCCCCCTCCTGTATTAGTTTGAAGAAGATTCCAGACACCATATCATTTGACCTAGAAATATTTTGGCATGCATCTCTGAAACATAAGGACACTTTAAAGATAACCACAAAACCATTATCTCACCTAAAACTTTAAAAATTAAAGTTAATAACTCATTAATATCATCAAATGTCCGTTTAGTGTTCTAATTTCCATACGTCTATGGTGTCTTTTTTTTTTTTTTTTTTTTACAGTTTACTTGAATCAGGAACTAAATAATCTTCCCATTGGTTGATAAGTCTTTTATGTCTCTTTTATTCTGTAGGTTCTGCCTCAATGTCTTTGCAATTTATTTGTTGTTGCAACTAGGTGGTTCATCCTGTCCAGTCTCTTGGTGCCGATTTTGCAGATTGCAACTCCAGTGTTCTTCAGCATGTTCCGCTCTCCCCTGTCTTTCCTGTAGGCTCAATTCCACTATAATTTTCTCTTTGTGAGCTCTGCCTCCCTGGACTCTAACTTCCTGGAGGGCAGGAATGCTGTCCTATTTATCTCTGCTTACCCAGAGCCTAGCACTGTAGAGTGCCCAATAAATGGATAAAGAAATGAATAAAATCAGGTGGCTGTTGGTTCTTTCCTCAGGTAGGATCAGGTTGCCAGGGACTGGATCTCAATTTTACCCTTTATTCTCTGGGCAGCCCTGGGCAGTTATTTAACCTCTCTTGGCCTCGGTTTTCTTATTTCTACAATAGAGCCAATAATAGTGTCCACCTCATGGGGGGATGTGGGATTTAAATGAGAAAATACACGTAAAATGCTTAGCATAGTGCCTGACAGAGAGTAAGTGCTCAATAAATGAATAAATAAATAAATGCATAGCTATTAGTATGGAAGTCCTACTGGCGTGGCATTCTGCATTAGTCAGGATAGGCCAAGCCAAGCTGAAGTAATAAATTAATCACTAAATTTCAGGACTTCAGGAAACTAAGATTTTTTTTCCTTGCTTATTTTACACATCCAGGGTGGTCAATGGATGCTACACTGCAGGAAGTCACTCACGCATCCTCAGCTTCCACCTATAGCCACCCCATCTTAATATGTGGCCTCTGCAGTCACCATGGAAGGAGAAGAGAAAAAGCATGGAGGTCACACAATGGCTCTTAAATGCTTCTGCCTGGAAGTGGCACATGTCACTTCTGCTCATATTTCATTAGCTAGAACTCTTCACATAAACCCACTGAACCCAAAAGGTGCTGGAATATAGGATACCCCTGTGCTCAAGAAGGAGAAGAGAAGTGAGTAGGGATGAGCCCTTGTAGGCACTAGCATGCATTCCGTGGTGCCTGTATTAAATGTTAGGATGGTTGCAAATATCAATGGTTCTAGTATATTTCTAACAAGCAAGGAGTAATTCTTAGTAATTTCAATTACTAGTTGAAATTTAGAACGACCACCTGATAGACCGGTCTGTTTTCACCCACACAATAGAGTGATCCTTTGTAATATAAATCAGATCATGTCCCTCAATTCTCCCATGGCTTCATAACGTACTCCGAATAAAATCTGTGTCTTTTGCCATGGGCTTTGATGTTCTACTTAATCTGTCCCCTGATTGCCTGTCACTTTTCTCCCTCACTCACTGTGGTCGGCCATGCTGTTCTCTGGGCTAGTGCTTCAACATGTCAAGCAAGTGGTCTCAGGTCTCTGCCTACGTTGCTCGCCCCCAGATATTCCAGTGACTAATGTCCGCATTTAATTCAGGCTTCTGCTCAAATGTCAGTCCATCAGAAGGACCGCTTTTCTGTAAAGTGCTGGGCAATGTCTAACAACTGGCTCTCTGGGATAAAAAGCCCTGATTTGTAGTATTTGCCGATTTCCGTGGTATGAATACATCCGTCATGGCTGATTTCAAGCAATATGTGACATCACCAAACCTGGAGTGGGGAAGAGATCACAATAGCACATCATTATGGAATTTTTCCAATGCACAGACATAATAGATATAAATAACTTAAAAAGCACACACAATGGGAAGAGGTAGTAAACAAAATAAAAGGTGGTGAGTTCAAGTATTTATTACCTTTGTTTTTAATATAATGTGTTTACTTTCAAGTCTATACAATTAATTTTCAATAATGGCTGCATTTAACATCTGGCTCACAAAATTCCTAGAAATTTAATAGTGAGTTCTCATGAACTGGCATGAGCTGTTGTCAGCATACCATTGACTGTCCTGTTCATTGTGGCCAAAATGGGATCTTCACCACCCTCTTCTCCTACTTTATTTTTTTCAAAGCATTTATTGCTACTTGCCATGGTATTATATATTTGATTGTTTAAACTATTGTCTATCTTTTCTGCTCTTTTTTCCTGAGTCCCCAGCACCTAGAACAGTGCTTGGTTCATAATAGATGTTCAATAAGTATTTGCTGAAGAAGGAATCACTGGGTTCCTTTACACTCATGAAGAAAAAATAAAAATATAATATAATAATAATATACGACACAAGTACAAAAACTACACAAACCTTTTCTCTAAAACAAGTTAACCTTTCTGAATTTAACAAAGAAGAACGAACCTCTTGTCACTGTTCTCCAGTGCCCCATTTCAAGGCTGCTGAGAGAGCAAGTAAATAATGTGCCAATGGACTTTATCAGTGTGCTCAGTGCTGGCCGTAAACCCAAAGCACACCAACAGCAAGCGTTTCTACAGACCAGCTGGAGTTTAATGGTCTTTCTCGGTGAAAATTTAAATTATCAATTATTTATGCCTATTTTCATTAAATTCATAAAATTGTCTAGCTTTCTCTCATTATCCATTTTAGTAATTCTTTGCACAATTAGGCCTTCTGATCATTAACAATTTAACACCAGGGCTGGCTCCAGGTTCTTCCCTCCTCTTCTTTTTTCCTCCTAAGGGTACCCAGTTGTCTAGCACCCCCCACCCTATCACACCCTTACCTGCACAGCCAGATCTCAGGGCAAGAGTCAGACATTCTCATTAAGGGGCTGGTGTCCAGTTAAGCATCACTGTGTCCTTTTGCCTGAGGCATTTAGGTGCTGGACCAGACACTAATGAGCTCTTGAACCTAAGGAAGCAATATCACCAAATTGCTATATGCTTTAGTTTCTGCTTTGGTCAGACAGATGCCCTACCCATAAAACCCTCTAAGATTTGTGTTTGAAAACTTCAAGTCTCTAAAGTGCTAATATACTCATTCCAGCATGGGACTAAGCCTTGCACTAAAAACTGCATCTCTACAAAGCAAATTTAAGAGACTTAGCGGGAAGGAAAAGGTGTTTTTTGTTTGTTTGTTTGTTTGTTTGTTTTTTGCTTTTTTCTGAGCACCACATCATTCCTGATGTTTCTGAAACATCACTTTTTGGCAACTGAATATTCAGCCTTGCGTTTTAAGTCAGAACCCATAGAACTGAAAGTGTCTGTCTGGGCAGCCACTGGGAAATTACTGTGCTCCAAATGAAGCTGCCTGATACACTGTGTTTTTCTGTTTCATCAAAAATACTTTGATCTACCCCCTTCTCGCCTCTGTCATTTCCAACTCTATGTGCATTAGTATGGAATTTAGTCTGTACTTCCTGAAGTGAACAATATTAGAAAGGAGACTGAGGTGTACTATTAAAAGAAATGCTAACCTCAAATAAAATTATGTATCAAAGATAACCCACAACTCATAATTTAAGGTGGATCATACAGCCTTAAATTTGTTAAAGTACTATTGTGTCTGACTCAAGAAAAAAAATTTAAACCTATGAGCTTTCCCATACTAATTGCTGTGCAACTTTTCTCTAATCCCATTTTCTTTCAATGATTTAAGTACTCAATCTCTCTCTCCCTCTCTCTTCTGCTCTTTCTCTCTCTCTCTCTATTTTCCACCTATAAAGATGACATCATCATTTTAAATGACTCATGCATCCTCTTCCTTGTGGGAGGATTACACATCCACTTTTTGTCCTTTATGAGACAAAACCAGACTTCTTAACCCCTTCTTAATGATAAGAAAACCAATTATTTCTTAGCAAACCCCAGATACCATGTACTTAAAATAATTTAAAAGTTTTTACTATCAAAATTTTCATGTTTTGCTTTACAAAATGTCCTCTGACTGGCACAGAGATAAAGACTTGTGCAAAAAAGGACAAAGAAAAAAAATTTCCAGTTCTTGAATAAGGGTAATTATCACAGTCTAAAAAATAATGTGTCACAGTTTGACTTGATGAAATCTTATTAAAATGTGGTTTGACAGCTATAATTTGCTCTAGACTAGCTCCTTTTGAAATTGAAGGCTTAGGTAATTATATAGTTGGACATCTAAATAATTGAAGCTTTTCAGTAAATTTAATCATTTCTGTATGTCAAATATCCTATTCCCATAGTTTTGTGTCTTAATGTTCACTTATATTTTTATGTATGTATATGTCTTAGTCTGTTCAGGCAACTATGATAAATACCATAGACTAGGTAGCTTATAAACTGCAGAAATGTACTTCTTACTGTTCTAGAGGATGGGAAGTCCAAGATCAAAGTGCTGGCCAATGTGGTGTCTGGTGAGGGCCCACGTTCTCATAGACTGCACCTTCTCATTGTGTCCTCAAATGGTGGAAGGAGTGAAGGGTCTCTCTTTGACTTATTTTATAAGGGGCCTAATTCCATTCATGAGGACTCCACCCCCATGACCTAATTACCTCCAAAAAGCCCCACTTCCTAATATCATCCTCTTGGGGTTAGGATTTCAGCATGAATTTGGGGGACACAAACGTGCAGTCCATAGAAATATGTGTGCATGTATGTACATATTAGTTTTTGGTTTTAGTTATGGAAGAAAAAATTCCATACTCAACCATAAAATGGCTTTTTTTTAAATGGCCTTTTAAAATGTTTTTCAGCTGGGTGCGGTGGCTCATACCTGTAATCCTGGCACTCTGGAAGGCCGAGGGGGGAGGGTTGCTTGAGCTCAGGAGTTTGAGACCAGCCTGAGCAAGAGTAAGACCCTGTCTCTACTAAAAATAGAAAAATTAGCTGGGCGTCGTGGCCGCCTGCAGTTGCAGCTACTTGGGAGGCTGAGCCCAGCAGTTGGAGGTTGCAGTGAGCTATCATGCTGCACTCCAGCCTGGGCAACAGAGCAAGACTCTGTCTCAAAGAAAAAAATGTTGTTTTTCATAAGAATTTGCTAAAACAGTGCATGGTTAATTTAATGTAACATTAATGATATATCTAGTACACAGAAGGCTAGATGTAGGAGATATTATAATGAACGTGATAAAACAGAAAAAAAGGCTCAGAAAGGTTAATTAGTAACTCCAAATCACAGAATCAATCTGATGGATAAACATTAAATATTAGTTTTATTAGTGGCAAAAGCTGGATTGAGGCTTTGCATCAAAAATAGCTAGTTGGCCACAAACATTTGCTTCTGCTTCTTTTAAAACCACACTAAGATGGAAATAAAGGAGTATTTTAGGAAGATTTAAAAATTCCCAGGGACAAAGAGAATGGGAAGAGGTGGAAAACCACAGCAAGTTCTGCAGGCTGGAAAGCAGCTGGCAGAGTGGGAACTGACAGCAGCCTCGAGACGGCTGAATCCCTGCGCTCGGCACGGGCTGGGCCACGTGATCCTGGCCAAGAACTGAGGGAGGTGGCAGCCCAGAGATGGGTGCTGGAGCTGCATGGTTTTTGCCCTGTGTCTCTTCTCTTTGGGGCTCCTCTCTCCTCTCTTTCACTCACACATAAAATCACTTTCAAATTAAAAAAAAAAATAAGAGAAAAAAGAGAGCTGAATCCCACACTGGCAGTGGGAAAGCCAAGAACAGCCAGTTTAGAGACAGAGTCCCCAGAAGATTCAGGAATTGGCAGACCCAGGTTGTCTTGGAAGACAAGGTGAAGGTGGCACTAAAAGCAGAAAGATTGGCTGAGAGTCTGTTTAAGGAGCAGTCAGATCTCTAGACTTCTGGCACTCCGTGTCAGTGGTGACGGCCCCCTGCCACACACACCAGTGAAAGACTGGAGGTTTAGTCTCTGATGTGTAAATTGAGGGTTTCTTGACTGAGGAACCTCAGGTATGGATTAAGATCAGGATGCCAAAGTGAAGACAGGGGGAATAAGTAAAAATTTGTATATTGAGTATTGATACCACCCCATGCATCTTGTTGCTCTATTTTCCTGGAATGCTGGTAGAACTACATGAAGATTATAACCATCCAAGACGAATGAACAAGAACTACTGATTCTGAGAGTTCTCCCAATGCAATGGGCAGCCAAGTCACCTTAGAGTGAAGCCCATGCAGCACACAGAACTTCTAATCAGCTTTTTGTGCCCTACTCTTAAATCTGAGACGACAGCTAAGAATCACTAGATTTTGAGCAAATCCTCCACTATGAAAGACAGAGGCCAAAATAAACAGACAAGAAAAAGGAAATAACCTATACAAAAGGGAGATTATAGGCAGAAAAGAGAAAGAGAAACAAAAGCAAAGTTAATATCTTGGGAAAGATAAGGAAAATTTGTGTTAAATAAGAACAGGATAATTAAAAATAAGAGAAGATTTAGGGAATAGAAAATAGTTTGTGGAAATTAAAAACATAATAGTAAAAATGAAAAATTCCAAAGAATAGATGGAAGAAAAAGTTTAGGAAGTCTTCCTGGAAGTAGAACAAAAAAGAAAAAAAAAAACAAGAAAAGGAAAAATGTTTTTTAAATGAGAAATTAAAGGCATAATTTAAGAATTACAGAAAAGAAGAATAGAGAAAATGGAGGGGAAGGAAGTCATCAAATAAATAATCCTAGAAAAATTCCCAGACATGAGTTTCCAGATTTATTTATTTATTTTTGAGACAGAGTCCCACTCTGTTGCCTGGGCTAGAGTGACTGCCGTGGCATCAGCCTAGCTCACAGCAACCTCAAACTCCTGGGCTCAAGCGATCCTCCTGCCTCAGCCTCCCAAGTAGCTGGGACTACAGGCATGTGCCACCATGCTCGGCTATTTTTTTCTATATATACTCTCAGTTGTCCATATAATTTCTTTCTATTTTTAGTAGAGACGGGGTCTCGCTCTTGCTCAGGCTGGTCTCCAACTCCTGAGCTCAAACGATCCACCTGCCTCGGCCTCCCAGAGTGCTAGGATTACAGGCGTGAGCCACTGCTCCCGGCAAAGTTTCCAGATTTAAAGGGCTCACTGAGTACCTGATACATCTAAGGAGATCCACATTAAGACACATGACAGTGCAATTTCAGAACATTCTACCTAAATGAGGGAGTGAACCCAACAAGATGACATGGGATCCAAGAAACAGGTGATCCGTAAGAGAAAGACGAAGGGCATGTCTAGGGTGGTGTTGCGGGCAGACCAGCAGGGCTCTGTGCAGCTCGCCGACACGTCACTCAGTCCAGACGAGCAGGTGAGAAGGCACCAGGAAAGACAGCTTCAAAAACTTCTACCCTCCAGCCCATGTGTCTGAAAGTACTGAAGAGGAGATTTGCTCAACTGGAGGAAAAGTTGCTAATAAATCAGCATTAAGTACTTAGAAATTTAGGCACATTCTTTAAAAAGGCAGTTAGTTATAAGCTCTAGAGAAATAAAATGTACAGGAAAGGAAAATAAATAATATATGAATTAGCTATCAACAGTGTTTACAAATTACATAGCCACAAAAGGGAAACACTGAATATTGATCTAATCAAACTTAAAACACAGTGGGAGGGGGAACATTGAGAGGAGTGTGTGTGTGCATGTGTGTGTGTGTGTGTGTGTGTCTGTATTAACAAAACATGTAATATCATCTCCTATGATGAGAAATCAATAAATAATGTTTAAAAGTTAAAAATCAATCAAAGCATATCTATATAAGAATACTATTTACAGCTATTGAGTGAAATACCAAAATGTCGGTTAAAAAGAGTGAAATGTAGTGGCATTATATTGAGATGGTGGTGTTGTAGAGGCTGCTGCTTTCCTTAACAAGCCTTTTAGAATTATGTAACTCTTTAAACTATGGATAGTATAACTTTGATGAAAAATATAATTTAAAAAATCTGTATTAAAAAGAGGCTTTGCAGTAAAGCCTAGTGTGCTGCACATCAGTTTGGTCCACTTGGTTTTCTTTCGAGGACTAAAGTCTGAGGCACCGCAAACTTCAAAAGCACCTGAGAAGGCACAGCCAGAACTGCAGGTGGAAAGCCAGGGAGCGTGGAGTCCGGGAAGCCAAGTGGGGCAAGCGTTTCAAGGACGAATGGTCAGCTTTCTCAAATGCTGCTGAAAAGAAAGTCAGAAAGTCCCGAAATTACCATTGGATGAAGATAAATCCTAGGCATTTGCTTGATATTTCCAGCCTACAGAAAAAAGCCATTGCTCTCCTAGTCAGTCGTTCCCAAACCAAAATTACCTGGGGAACCTTAAGAAACAAACAAATCTATCTCATGTATATGCACACGTAGATACACACTCAAAATCTGAGCTATATGTTGGACCTTGGGGCTGTATGAGGTAGAGCTTAGAAATTTGCATTTCAGGAAGTCTCAGTGCTGATTCTCGTGGGCAACAAGGCTTGGGGGACACTGGCTTGGCTGATGAAGTCTAGAGCAGTAGCTGATAGCTGGGCATTGGGCACAGCTTCAAATCTCTCAGATATTCAAACTTCAGATACTTTGTCCTTAATACTTCACAGATCTGAAGCTTCCATTAATATTGGCCTCATATACAGCCTGTTTTTGAGCATCCTATTTTAAAATATTCATTTTGCATTACAGAAAGTGAATGGACTCCTCTTTGTAAGGCATTTTTCTTCTAGAGGGTCATGTTATTTTATTTTATTTTATTTTTTTGAAACAGAGTCTCACTCTGTTGCCTGGGCTAGAGTGAGTGCCGTGGCGTCAGCCTAGCTCACAGCAACCTCAACTCCTGGGCTTAAGCGATTCTACTGCCTCAGCCTCTCGAGTAGCTGGGACTACAGGCATGTGCCACCATGCCCGGCTAATTTTTTCTATATATATTTTTAGTTGGCCAGATCATTTCTTTCTATTTTTAGTAGAGACGGGGTCTCGCTCTTGCTCAGGCTGGTCTCGAACTCCTGAGCTCAAACAATCCACCCACCTCAGCCTCCCAGAGTGCTAGGATTACAGGTGTGAGCCACCGCGCCCGGCCTAGAGGGTCATGTTATTACAAGTGGCATCTATTCTCATGCATAACCACACTTGTCATTCGGTATTATATTAAAGACCTTTCCTTTTGATGATAGTGTTAGACAGGCTTTGAGACAGAGAGGCAAACTGTTATTTAATATTTCAAAGGCTTTTGTAAAAGAACAACGTAGCCATCCAACAGTTCATGGTTCAGTTTTTAATCCTACAGACATCTTTTAAGTCATAAAGTGTTTCTGTATGGCCGGGCGTGGTGGCTCATGCCTGTAATCCTAGCACTCTGGGAGGCCGAGGTGGGAGGATCACTTGAGCTCAGGAGTTTGAGGTTGTGGTGAGCTGTGATAATGCCACTGCACTCGACCTGGGGCAACAGAGTGAGACTGTGACTTTCTGTAACAGTAAGAATAACAAATAATTTTTTGTATTAATATTAATGGTTATTCATTTCTATTATGTAACACAATAGTATAATTTTCTCTGAAAAATTTAAACTATTAATAACATTTTTTATTGTGGTAAAGTATATGTAACATTAAATTTACCATTTTAATCTTTGGTAAGCATATAGTTCTGTGGCACTGAGTATATTCACAGTGTTGTGAATATATCCATTTGGAGAATGAAAACATTTCTTTTTTAATTGTCTAAAAATAATTATGTGTTCAATGTCCATTAAAATTAAATGTTGGTTAAGTTAGTCAAAGCTAATATAAATATTAAGAGAATAGTAAGAAAACAATTTATGGGTATCTTGAAACATGTTATTGTTTCCTTCTTCTTTTCTATTGTATTAGTTTTCTATTGCTAGATAACAAACTACCCTAGAGTTCAGCAGGTTAAAACAACAAATATTTTCCATTCTTTTATCATCTTAAGCCTTCGACTGTGATGACCATCTGACTCTGACATAGCATCTGACTCTGACATTGCGTCTCAGCGCAGACTGGCCCCCGTTCCAGCGCTCAGGGCTGCGTGGGCAGGTGGCTCCACAGGGACACCACAAGGCGAGTGCTGCAGCTACCAGCAGGTTTCAATAGCCTCTTTCTATCTCTGCCTCTATCCCCTCCCTAGCTGTAGCTATGCCAGCATCAATTTAGTGCATTCGTATTAGTGATTCTTGAATACATGTTGAATCCCACATGGAAGGTAATGAAGAGAACTCCCAGAAGCTAAAACTGCCCGGCAGTGAGCCCAGGCCCGAGTCTCTCGGGCAGCCGTGTAGGGGTAGGATGGGTAGAGACCGCTCCAGGCGCGGTTTGCATTCCCATCCCCATCCCCGGGGCAGCAGGTATTCCTGCATGTAAATAGCAGATTCAAAACAAACAGTGCCCATAAAGAGAAGAAACAGAACGTGAGTTACTGCCACTTCATCATTCTCTGTGACCACTTAGAGTTTTTATGTGTGTTTAAATTTTAAAACAGTGAAATGTCATAGAAACGATGAGGTGTAATATTTTTTGGTAAAATGCAAATTTGAGTTATGTGAAGCAGTTTAGTGTATTTGAATAAATATCTTTACAATTGGATTGTATTCATCTTTTTAATTGTCAATGGTTTTAAACTATAAAATTAAGAAATTGAATATTATGACTAATTATTACATATTTGTTGAAATTAATTTTGTCATATAAAAAAAGCAAAGAGTTAAAAAATAATACCTTGTACGTGTCAGGTACAAGGTTCATGGTTCAGGTGCGCTGGGTTTTCCACTGCCGTGAGCTTGACCTCTTCCCAAGACTGCCTCCTTCGATGCTTGTGAGAAAGTAGAGTCAGAACAGGGTAAAGCCCCGACACACTGAACTGAATCCAGTATCTTCTTTCTTAATACCGTATAATTATTTTGTATTAAGTATAAAAGGGGTTTCTCTTTTATACTATTTGAGTCCTTTGGCATTTTTTCCCTAATAGATGACATTTTCTTCTTTTCAGAGCCTGGAACAGATCACATAGTAGATACTAAAATATTTGTTGACATATTGCTGCATGAAGACACATTGGTTATCGTGAGGGCTGCCTGGAAAATGAGACCTAAAATAAGCTCCAAAGCTTACGTTAGGAGGACTGCAGGATAAAGATACAAGCGCATGGCCGCCGTACCGTTTCTACTCACTTTGCTTGGTGCCCTCCTGGGTTTTGCAGGAGGCCGGTGGATGGTTTCAGCCAGATGAGAGCCCTGTGTGGGAAGGCTGGCCACCCCGGGGCATGGCCTTGGTCGAGATACCATGGGAGGATTTTAACTAGACAATGTTAATATTCCAGGGCTGACAGGTTAAACTAAGGAAGATTATCCAAGATTAGCTAAGACCACCACAATTATTATTAATAGTTTACCGCAACTATAGCAAGAATGCTGCAAACTACTACCACAAGTCATATGTACACAGAAAAGTGGCTTCTTTATTTCTATAGCTGATGGGTTTTTCCTGTATCCACCCTGAGAACACTGAGAATACTAACGCACTGGTGATGGGGGTATGTATTGGTCGAGTCACCTTGGAAAACAAATGAAATTTACAATGTACATATTCTATGTTTCAGCCTTTCTGTCTTAATTACATAACGTTTTTCATAAAAGGCCAAACAGTAGATGTTTTGGGCTTCACGGCCCACAGCTCCGTCCCGGCGCTGAGCGCTGGTGCCCGTGCGCAAGCGGCCACAGACAGCCTGTAGGTGAGCAGGTGCGTCTGTGTCGCATTGTCACTTCATGGGCGGATGCTGAAATTTAGATTTCATATAATTTTCACATCACAAAATATTATTCTCTTTCTTTTTCCTTTTTTCAACCATTTAAACTGTGACAATCAGGCAGTGGGCTGGATCTGTCCTGTGGGTTGGAGTTTGCCAATCCCTGTCTTGAAGAAACTGTTGCCCGCGTGTGTAAGAGGCTCGTGCAGAAAGGCTCGCAGCAGTGTTACTCACCACGGCCGCAACACAGAAAGCCTGCCATAGAAGCCTAGATGGTAAGCAGGAATCTGTGATCTGCTGACGGGACGGAACACTGCGCGGCCCCGAAAACACAGGAACCACAGCTGCGTATGTGAGTGTGCTTGGATCTCAAACACTTGATACTGGTCAAGGCAGGAGGTCACGGAATTCATGCAGTTTGATACAGTTACAGTTAAGGCTGAAAAATGGCAAAATTAAACAATATGTAGGTAATAAAACTGTAAAGAAAGGCAAGGAAATTGCCAAGATGAAATTCAGGAAAGCAGTTCCCTTGGGGATGAGAAGAGTTGGCCATACATTGAAAGAAGTGTAGAAGGGCTTCCAAGTTACTGGAATTGCTCTATTTCCTAATTTGAATTCTGGACATGTAGGAGTCCCTTTCCTTCTCATGCTTTAAGCTGTATTATTTATATAAAAATATACACTGTGACTATTTTTTTTTTTTTTTACTAAATTTAATTTAATTAATTATTATTTATTTTTTTTGGAGACAGAGTCTCGCTCTGTTACCCAGGCTAGAGTGCTGTGGCATCAGCCTAACTCACAGCAACCTCAAACTCCTGGGCTCAAGCAATCCTCCTGCCTCAGCCTCCCGAGTAGCTGGGACTACAGGCATGCGCCACCATGCCCAGCTAATTTTTTCTATATATTTTTAGTTCTCCAGATAATTTCCTTCTATTTTTAGTAGAGACGGGGTCTCACTACTGTTCAGGCTGGTCTTGAACTCCTGACCTTGAGGGATCCTCCCGCCTCGCCTCCCAGAGTGCTAGGATTACAGGTGTGAGCCACCACACCCGGCCTAACTTGATTTTTTAGAAAGCATTGCTACTGGAAATCTGAAGTAGTGATATAGTGCTATGTAGTTGATATAATGCTATTTCACAGATTTGTTTGCATATTAGGGGTTTAGCAAATGGATCTTGGTGTTAAAGGAAAGAGTGCCCTCTTCAGGCAATATGTCTCCAATGTTGTTAAAGATTTTGACTAGAAAATGTGGGCTTAAAAATCCCAGGAACTCATAGAACACACGAGTAAGTGGCATTTTGTGAGATATTTTATGTTTATTCTTTTTTTTAATGTCTATTCTTAATAAATCCAAAGTATTTTATTTTTAGAAATCTCCGTTAAAGAATTTTTTCTATTTCCATTTAATAATATGACCTAGTTTAATTAGTTTTTTTTAAATCCTCATTTCCTTTTTATTGTAATTTCTGTTTCTTTTGAATATATGAAACCCCTCAGGCTCCCTTCCTGGAAGATTTACGGTCCAACTGCAGAAATGCTACCATCAGATACCTCTTTTGACCTGTAGTAGCACCAGTGGTGGGAAAGCCTGAATTTCTTGCTTATTGGCAGTAGCTTATATATTTCTTGCAAGTATTTCAGAATTCTATTTCTATTCAAAAAGGAAAAAATCTACTCAGATCTAAGATCTGGTGGGGCTACTCTGGTTAGCCTGAATATTTAACACATGCCTCCATTCATATACAAAAATGATTTAAACAAAAATTATCATTTAGTTAATAATTGCTAAAAAATACAGTTGAAATTGTAGCATTAGTAGCTCAGAATTAATAAATATATCTTTTTGACCAGGCATTACAACCTAGTTAAATAAAACTTGCTCCTTGTGAACTCACTGAACAGACATATGTTTATTATCATAATATTATTGTAACTTTACATCAAACATGATGTTTATTCTCCCATATCATCTTACAGCATCATCATACTCAATCTGTTAAAATAAATCAGCTTTTTACATTATACGTTAGTTTAAAACAGTTGTAAAATATTTCAGTTAATTTATGATTTTCCTTTTATGACCATTCTAAACTTAATTTGTATAAAGTGTTTTATTGGTCCTAAAATTATGCTTCAGAAAAATATTTTTATTTTTTTTTTTATTTTTTTTATTTACAGCCAACATCATACTGAAGAAAAATATTTTTAAACAGTCAAAAATGGGTTCTATTTCTTTTAAAATTTTGTTCTATTTTTATTATATATGGAAGAACAAAAAGTGGAGAGTAGAAATTAGCATCCTAGAATTTTAAAACCGGAAGAGATTTTAAAGTTCATCTTGTCTGATGCCCTCTTTTCAGAGCTGAGTAAACTGAGTTCTAAAAGGTGCCTTGATTTGTCCCACATCACACAATTTTAGTAATTGAGACAGCTCTTTTAACCAGTTTCAAATGAACTTCGTAGATGGTTGGGTTTTGTCTTAATGGAATAGGTTCTGTAGTGTAGAGTCTACCAGCTTGGCATGATTTTACCACCAGGTAGCTGGGAGGCAGTGTTGTGTGGTGGAAAAAGGCCTCCAAGTCAGAGAGACAAAGCTGGGACCTGGCTTATGCCACTTGGTGGCAGATCGTGGGCAAATTACTAGGGATATACATGAGAATAATAATACATAGTCTATAGGGTCATTATGGGGCTTAAAAGAGATGCACAGTGCTTGGACCACAAATAAATCTTCAATTAATAGTAGTTGCTGGCCGGACGAGGTGGCTCACACCTGTAATCCTAGCACTCTGGGAGGCCTGAGGCAGGTGGATTGCTCGAGGTCAGAAGTTTGAGACCAGCCTGAGCAAGAGTGAGACCCTGTCTCTACTAAAAATAGAAAGAAATTATCTGGCCAACTAAAAATATATATAGAAAAAATTAGCCGGGCATGGTGGCGCATGCCTGTAGTCCCAGCTACTCGGGAGGCTGAGGCAGAAGGATCGCTTGAACCCAGGAGTTTGAGGTTGCTGTGAGCTAGGCTGACGCCACAGCACTCTAGCCCGGGCAGTAGAGTGAGACTCTGTCTCAAAAAAAAAACAATAGTAGTTGCCATTATTATTAGCTGTATATATTTTATTAGTAGTGGTATATTTTATTATTAGCTGTCTATTTCTGTATATCATAAGCTATATATTTTTATTGGCAGTATTTTTTATGCTTGTATACATTTTCCATCTGCAATCCATCTCCTTAATTTCTGGCTACATGCCTTAGTTCTCCCTACTTTCCCATATCCCTAGCAGAGTGCTTGTACCATATTTAATTCCCTGGTGCTTCAGTTTCCTCATTTGTAAAAGGAGAGAAGAGTTGAACAAAATAATTTTAAAATGCCTTTTAGCCTTAACTTTCTATGTGCTCATCAGTTGGTTTTTTGAAGCCAAAAATCCCTGATTTTTAAAGGAAATTTTTTAGGTCTAAATTATCTATATTAGCTTCCTCCGGTGATTTCACTCCTCTGATTGCACAATGAAAAATATTGGATTGAAAAATCATTGTCAGGAGTTAAAAAAATTGCTGAGGGGTTGGGTGGGGAATAAATCACTGTTTAATAAATATTGTCAAGCAAGCAGATAGCAGTATGGAGGAAAATTAAATTGGGTCTGTAGTTCACATGATATATCAAAGTAAACTTCAGATGGGTCAGAGAGTTAAATGCTTAATAACAATCTATTAAAGAAAAAAATCTTTTGGAAAACATCCTGCCAATCTAATCCAGCTGTGGAGGAGAGAGAAGTATTTGAGCTTTAAGAAGTATTGCTCTGATCAGGGATGCAATGCATATAATCAAATATGTCAAGTCAAACTCAAATTTTTCATATGCACAATTTACTAAATAGTGAAAGAAATTAACAAGATAGAGGAAACAACTGGGACAACATCTGGTAAAATCTTTACTGTTTCAATATAGCAAGCCCATGAATATAAGAATCAACAGGTAGAATACATTCAGTAGGCAATTAAAGGTGATCTAGAAGAAGAGATAATACATTGTCTCATGGAAAAAGAGTCTGTGCACTATTAGAAAAAAAGGAATATAAAATAAGGTAGCAAAAATTAATAGAAATAATAATATCCAATGTAGCCAGCACTGCATGGTCACCCTCAGAAAATAAAATATGTTTTTCTACCACAGAAGGGTTATCTCTTTCTGGAAATAAGTTTATAATATGTAGCTGCTTCTTTAAAAATTCTTCATGCCCTTTAACCCAGTAATTCTATTTTGGAAGTGTACCCTAAATAAATAAACTTAAAAGCAACAACAAATGTAGCTGGCTCCATTTCTAGTACAAAATAAATAGAAACAGAGAGTTTATTCCAACAAAAAGTTGCAATGTGACACACACGCACATGCACACATAATACACACATTAACATACTCTGTGGACAGAAAAAGTTTATGTGGTCTGTCTGGACCATTGTTAGGTTGTAGACCTAGCCCAGCTCATAGCAGAGAGCCTGGCACTTAAATGAGTAGCTGAGTGAATGTTGAATGGATTCTTTTCTTTTGTAGAGTTTTCTAAGTTTCTGATTTATTTTTTAAAAAGGCAGAAATTTGAACCTAATATTTGCTCTGACGATGACTTGGAATTGTTTTAGTGAAAATAATCTAGAGGGGCAGCAAGGGCAATATACATAACCTAAACTTTTGTACCCCCATAATATGCTGAAATTAAAAAAATTTATAAAAATAAAAAGAAAAGAATCTTAAGGTGAAACAGGGACGCACGAGACAGTAGTCATGTACTGAGTGCAGCTTTCGCAATTCATGCAATGGTTGCTTATTCAATTGAGTTTATATCTCATGGTCTCTATTCATATTTTCCCTGTGAAGCAGAGGGTCAAGTTGTTTGTTGCAAGTTCTTGGGAGCGAGGAGGACCAGAGATGGTGGAGATGGGGTTCGAGAAGAACGTCTAAATGTTGCAGTGGCTGTTTGGGGGACCGGGGCGTGGAGCCAAGCGTTCCTGGAAGGATGATGGCTGAGGTCACAGAGCCTGAGCTTCTGAAATTGTTCCAGTCTGAGAGTGTGATTTTTTTTTTCCTGGTACTGATCCAAAGTTAGGATGTGGGAACAAAGAAAGGAGACAGAGTCAACAAACAAAGGCTGAAGTTTCCAGACAGACGAAAAGAATGACAAAGGGGCAAGTGAGTTGAAGTATTGGAAAATGTGTCAGTTAGTTGGTTGAAGTAATAGACATGACCCCTTAACTTAAGTAGAAAAGGAATAGCTGGCGGATCAAAGGGAAGGCTGATGAACCGGGTTGAAAGAACAGATGGCAACCGAGGGAGATCAGACAGCCACCACAGGAATGACCAGCGAGGACGCCTCTGCCGGGACGGCAGTGGTGTTGCCGGGGCCCCACTACCACCTCTGGACCTGGCTTGTCTGGAAGCTGCAGGCATGACACTTCCTCAACTAGCCATTTGTCTCTGGCAGTTGAGAGTTGAGGCCTCAGACAGGAACATCCAACTGGCTAAGCCTTGGTCATGTGGCCCATGGCTACTTCCAGGAGGGAAAGAGAAGTACCTGGTGTCTTCAGCTTCCACAGTGGGGTGAATCTCTACCTTCCAGCGGACTCTCACTATGAGAATTGTCCATACTTAGAAAGGCAGTGTAGACACCGAAGAGGAAAACAAACAACAACGAAATGCCATTATTCATTGTAGTAAGAGAGCAGCTGGGTGTCTGGACCATTGTTAGGTTGTAGACCTGTCCCAGCTCCTAGCAGAGAGCCGGACACCTAAATGAGTAGGTGAGTTAATGGATTCTTTTCTTTTGTAGAGTTTTCTAAGTTTTTGATTAATTTTTAAAAAGGCAGATAGTTGAACCTAATATTTGCTCTGACAATGACTTAATCTGTCTGCATGACTTCAAGATATGATATAACAGAGCCACCAAAGGCTAAAAAAGAGTCTCACTAGCTTTTTACCCTAACTAGGTATTAATACTGCTTTCTTTGTGTAGACATTAGTCAAACAATTAGAGTTCATGTGTCCACTGTTAGATTTAAAGGGTAGATTTGGACCGGGTCGGATATTGCTGCAGATCACTTGCCTGTTTGCTCCTAGGGCCGTTCTCTGCCCTCTTCCTGCTCTGCTCTGTACTGCCAGGACCCGCCTTTCTCAGGCTTCTTTGCCAAGTGGCTTCTTGCTAGGTTCAGCTGAAGGGCTTGGGGCGATGAGGAAGAGAGTCTCAGTGTTCTCCCCCCCCACCTGCCCCCGCCTTTGTGGCCTGCCCCCCGCCCAACAGCGCCCTCCTTCTCCTCCTTCTGGGGTCTCGCGCTGGAAAGCCCCGGCTCTGCGGCTCTGACAACACCGCTCTTCCCATTGCCCTTCCAGTCCTGGACCTGTAGCTTCTGGGTAGTCTCTCTGTTCCCTATTTGGCTTCTCAGTCCTTTTTATAAATTCCTTTTCTTAAATTTTCATTGTTTGAAAGGTCTAGAGTGTTATCTATTCTCTTGACTGGATCCTGACTGACGCAATATTGATAGCAAAAACTAAATATTGTAGAGTTCGCTTGCTCTTCCTCTGAATTCTAAGGTCATCAGATGCAGACAGAGCTTCCTGTCAGCTGAGAGCGCTTCTGTTCAAGCGGGGAGTTATAATCGGAAGCAGTGTGCGTCTCGCCGTCCATCAAATCCTTTCTTTTTCCTCCTACACGCTCAGCTAGACTTGGTTTCCCAGCCACTCAATGAAGTGCCGACAAAGGGAAGATGGGTAGAATTTATGCCTGGAGTTTCCAGGCCTGAATCACAAAAATCTTCCTTCTCTCTTTCCTAGATTCTGCCAACTGTTCTTTGACACTCAGGCCAACCCTGGAAATATATGTTGAAGAGGTCAGAGCCTCTGTCTGCCTGCGTCCTTGACTGTCTAAGTGGAACAGACTTTTCCCACACAAACTACTACCAAATGCACTTGCTACAAGAGAGAGAAAATTGCTGTTGAGTCACTGAGATGTGGGGGCTTGTCTGTCACAGCATCCGGTGTTGCCTTAACTAATACGTGACATGAGAAAATGCTTGAGAGTGGAGGTACATGGGTTGAAATCCGAGCTCTGCCACTTACTAGCTGTGTGACTTTGAGTGAGTCACTAAATCTCCCTAAGCCTCAGTTTCCTTGGCTATAAAATGGGAATAATAATAGTCTATTCCATCTTGACGCCGTAAGAAATTACTATAGGCTGGGCGCGGTGGCTCATGTCTGTAATCCTAGCACTCTGGGAGGCCGAGGCAGGAGGATCATTTGAGCTGAGAAGTTTGAGACCAGCCTGAGCAAGAGTGAGACCCTGTCCTACTAAAAATAGAAAGAAATTAGCTGGAAAACTAAAAACATATAGAAAAAATTAGCCGGGCATGGTGGTGCATGACTGTAGTCCCAGCTACTTGGGAGGCTGAGGCAGGAGGATTGCTGGAGCCCAGGAGTTCGAGGTTGCTGTGAGCTAGGCTGATGCCACGGCACTTTAGCCCGGGCAACGGAGTGAGACTCTGTCTCAAAAAAAAAAAAAAAGAAAGTACTATAGAACTATGTATAGTTCTATACATAATATCTATATGTGTAATTCCATACATAATCACTATATTATACTGTATGTAATTAGTTGGGAACTCAATAACCATTAGCCATTTTTGTTACTACTCACCTAGATATAGATTAGACCTTAAAAATAGCTTTACTTGCTCTGTGTGCTATTTTAAGTAGGTAGTGTGTCACATAACTGGAAGATGCATCAATGTAAGTTGAGCAAAGTCCTATTTTTAGATAAATGGAACTTCATGATACAGTCAATCACATGGCCATTGAACTTGCTTCCTGGGGTTGTCATCAGATTTTCCCATTGCAGTTGCTGGAAAATAACGCGGCTGATTCCACCTTCCTAGGGAAACTTCCATGTGCAACTGAAAGGACTGAATAGGCCACACCTCACCTGACCTCCCACGTAGGACTGATGAGTCCTTTCTCCTCTTCACTGCACACTTGACACCATAGGACATTTGTTACTGCCCAGCTTGCATCCTTGTATCAGCATCTAGGAAATAATGAAAGAAAGTTTAACAAAGGGGCTGTTTACAGGTCAAGGGGATCCAAGAGGAATGAAAAAGCTCTTCCTAGGCTACACTGTAGGGAGCCACTATCAACCCCAGGCCTGCAAAACCCAGGAAGGAAGAGTTCCTGTAGCTCTGGGCGGAGGCTGCCTCTCAGTAGCTGCAGCCACTGCCAAGCCTCAGCACGGTGGGGAGGGAGCCGGGAATAACAAGCTTCATCTTTCTCTTCTTGCACTCTTCTTTTCCTGCTGCGCTTTCTATTGACTGAACCCAGCTAAAGACAGAGGGCAAGGGAGCCCAGCTGATGCTGTCCATAAAACTTAGCTGCCAGGGGCACTGGGCAAGGTGGAGAAAAGTGGAGAATGGATCTGGAGGGACGAAAGGGAATGTCCTGTACCTCGCCCCTGTGGGATCGTGAGATTCTTATCGGGAGGGAGTTCCTGCCTTATTGCCTTTGCATCTTCAGCGCTCAGCAAAGGACACTCTAATGGATGTTCGTTAAATAAATGAATGAATGAACAAATGAATGTGGAGAATAAAGGTGCTTGCATTTTTAAATTTTAAGAAAAATGTATAGTGTCCCCATATCCTTAATTTACCATGGGGACAATGGAACTTCCTACAGGAACTGAGGCTCTGACTGACTGGGGTCAGTCCATGTTTCGGGAGCCAGCGCAGGCCAGGCCCTGAGATCCCAGCTTCCTGGTGCACTGGCAGCTGCTGAGGTCGCTCCCTGCCATGGTCACAGTGTCCTCCAGCGCAGACCAGCTCTCCCGGGCTGTGGTGCTGTTTCTGAAACTCTTCAAAAAGTCAAAGGCGTCCACAGATGCGCAGCTGCTGCTCCTTATCCTAAATATCCTGGGTCTTTTCCCTGATAGCCCTGGAGCTGCACAGAAACTTGCACTTTAATGTTCGGGCGTTTCTTTACTGCAGGTGCAGCACTTTCAATTGCTCAAGGTCTGTCAGCCAACGGATAAACACTGTTCGCTAACAATGGCACTCAGAGAGCACACAGAGAGCAATGCCTGTTTCAGACATCTCCACTCAGGGCCGGGCAATAGCTCTCGGCAGATGCTCTACAGTGTCTTGTACTTCCCTCCCGAACAGCGGCCCGTTCCATGGGATGTGTTCTTTCCTTTTTGGTTCAGAAAAATATTTTAGAGATAAATAGCGTATAATAAATCCACACTATACCAGGGCTGTGGGAAATAGGATAGGCATTTACTGGCAAAAGAGAAACTTTTTTGGAAAGTTATAAAAACTCACATCATGAATAGTAGACATTGTTTTATTATGAAACTTCAAATTTTCTAAGAGATAATGTTTATATATATATATATATATATTTTTTTTTTTGAGACAGAGTCTCACTCTGTTGCCTGGGCTAGAGTGAGTGCCGTGGCGTCAGCCTAGCTCACAGCAACCTCAAACTCCTGGGCTTAAGCGATCCTACTGCCTCAGCCTCCCGAGTAGCTGGGACTACAGGCATGCGCCACCATGCCCGGCTAATTTTTTCTATATATATTTTTAGTTGGCCAGATTATTTCCTTCTATTTTTAGTAGAGACGGGGTCTCGCTCTTGCTCAGGCTGGTCTCGAACTCCTGAGCTCAAACCATCCGCCTGCTTCGGCCTCCCAAGTGCTAGGATTACAGGCTTGAGCCACCGCGCCCGGTCTATATATTTTAAATGAATTTATTTTGAGACAAGTCTTTGGTCCTAGTATCAAGTATGCATTTAAGAGGCAAATACACACTAGGTATATGGAAAATGTGTTTTCTGTGGCTGTTCTGGTTGGCTTAGCTGTGCCATTTGCTCTGAAGATCATTAGAAGGAAAATAGTATAGGAAACAGAAATTTGGTCAGAAGGATGTGGGGAAAAAAAGAAGGAAAGACTTCTTGTCTGAAGAATACAAGCCCCTTTAAACTATCTTTTATTTTTTCCAAAGCCAGTCAAATTTAGCAGTGGGGGGTTGAATACCAACTTTAGTGGCACCAATGTTAATAAGTTCTGATAACCCACTGCCATTGGACCACACCCTTTAAATTACCAGGCCCAGAGAGGCACTGGAACGAAACAGCAGCCACACCACTCTCCTTGGCGCTAAATAGCTATCTTTTGAAGCTACGTGGGCTCAGAGTGATTGACGCCAACTGGCCACAACACGCCGTACGCTGGACACCAGAGTTCACACCTTGCAGTTCAACAGTGGAGAGGCCACCAGTGTGATCAACGTCATCCCTGCAAACCAGTGAGAATTCCTGTCAAACCGCTTTGTATCAACCCACTTCTTGTTCCCTTTGCCTTTAAGAGTCTGCTTGAAACAAAAGCTGGTGAAACCCTCCCCAAGGCAAGTGGGAAGTGTGTCCTGGGCAGCTGTCCTCATTTTGGTTCAAGTAAACTCTTAAAATTACATTTTGTCCCTCAGCCTCTTCCTTTTAGGTCAAAAAGGCTATCACCTAATACCTCCAGGTATGTGTGGCTTTAGGAACAGATTTTTTAAAGCCTTAATTTTTAACAGTCACCACTAATCATTAACTTCATTCACATTTTCTACATTGAGTGTGTCACTGAAGGTCATGGATCAAGTTTCTTTTTGGTTAGGACTTAGTCATGTGAAATTTGGCCAAGTTTATCTATGATTTTTATTGCAGGAAAGGTTTTCTCAGGGAGATGAGATGATTTTCCTTCAGTTCATGATGGCCAGTTTAGGAATCTGAGGACTTAAAATAGTATGTTTACATTGTCTTAAATATATACATTTATGATCTATATTTTATTCACTTTTTACTGGATGCCTTTTTATTTGAGCCCTATACCTGGTGCTCCAGGATGTCACGAAAGTGACATGGTCCCTGCCCCAAAAAAGCTTCTCTTGTAGGAGAGAAAATAAATGTTTAATAACTATATGGACCAAAATGTGAGAGCCATCACAAACATGGATTTGATTATTTACTGTGTGAGTGAAAGAGAGAACAGACGTAGAATTCTGAAGGCAGAGAGCTGATTGAAGACAAATTCAATCCGAATTTCCTTTTTAGAAGAAGAGGAGCTTCTGAAAAGGAGAAATAGATGAGACTGGTAGAATTTGAAATAATGAGGATCAGTAGAGGAAATGATGTGGGCCCAGGTACCCAGAGAATATGACTTCTCTGTCAAGCAAGGGATCGGAAAGTATGTCAACCCAGAGGGAAGAGGTTAACTACAGCAGTGCGGTGATGGCTGTCTAATTGTTATGGGCCAATCATGAATTATTATGTTTGTAGTCTTTCCTAGGTAGAATGCTCAGATTGTGATGAAGAACAAGTCCAAAACTGGATTAATCATTCTACTTTAGACAGGATGCTAAGCTGGTTGGGCATGGTGGCTCATGCCTGTAATTCCAGCACTTCAGGAGGCCAAGGCTGGAGGATTGCATGAGGCCGGGAGTTCAAGACCAGCCTGCACAACATAGCCAGACCCCATCTGTACAAAAAATAAATTTAAAAAAAAGAAGGGTAACAATAGAAGATGTTTGAATAACTTGAAGAAGAAGAAGAGGAGGAGGAGGAAGAAGAAGGAGAAAGGATGTTAATGGATTATTTTGTTTAAAGACTTAAAAAACAAAAATGTGATACAAAAGAAGGTAGGCAAGAAAATCAATATTGGCAAGTATTTCTAAATATGCAGTTACTGTCATTGGATTGTAAGAACATATTTTGTCCTATTATATTACAATAGAATTAATCACAGATGCTGTCAACAAATAACAAAACAAATAAATTAAAAATACATCAGTACAACTAAGAACTAAACATGAGTCTAAGAAGTCTCAAAGTACTCTTTCTTTCTCTCTTTCTTAATTTCTACTCATCTTTGAGTTTCTCAACCTCAGCACTATTAGGTTTTGGGCAGGATAATTCTTTGATGTTTGAGACTGTCCTGTTCATTGTAGAATGTTTAGCAGCATCTCTGGCCTCTACTCGCTGGATGCCAGCAGCATAGCCCTACCCTCACCCCCCAACAGCCCAGCTGTGACAACAAAAAATATCTCCAGGCATTGCCAAATGTCCCCTGGGGTGGGGGTGGGCGCAAAATCATCTAAACGTATTTTTTTCAAAAATAAGTACTGAACAGGTTTGACAAAGGACCTGGGGTTGGCACAGAGACAGTAAGATGTTTTTGGACATTTGTGTGTAGGGGCCAAGGGAAAGCTTTCCCTTCACCCTCTGAAATTTTACTGACAAATCAACTTAGAAAAGGAGATTAACAGGAAAAATGGCATGCAGATTTATTAACGTGCACATGAGGTAGAACTGCAGAGTGATTACCCCGTATCTCAAAGGGTCCCAGATACTTATATGGCCTTGTTTCAGAGGGGCGGGGAGAGATGGGGGATGTGAGTAGTTCTGTTAAGGGGCAATAAATGATTACCAGGGAGGATGGATGGATCAAGGAAAGAGATTAACTTGTAAATGATTCTGTTTGGAGATTGAAAGGGCCTGAGAGACATTATCTTGGGAAGAGCCTGTTCAGGTGTGGTTGCATTCTTGGTCTTACTGCAATAAATAAGGAGATAACAGGGAGGGGAAGGAAAAACAATTGTTCTCCTCTGCGGTCAGTCTGGTCTTTATGTAGCTAGGGGAAAAGTCTCTTCCAGTATCTGTTGATCTCTAAGAGCCTTTAATTCAAAATATTCATTATACCAGGGAGCCATATTTTGGGGTGAAGTTCCCTGCGCTCCTTCAGTTGTCAGGAAGTACATTCTCGATTATTCCAAGTAGTCTCAATTATTACTAGTAGAGAAAACACAAACTGGTATTGCTGAAGAAGCTACCCACTGTCTTGAGCTCTCTCTCCAAGCCAAGTCTGGGATGTTCTCTCTCTCTCTCTCTTTTTTTTTTTTTTTTTTTTAATTTCAGCATTTTATGAGGGTACAAATGTTTAGGTTACACATATTGTTTTTGCCCCACCTGAGTCAGAGCTTCAAGCGTGTCCATCCCCCAGACGGTGCACATTGCACCCATTAGGTGTGAATATACCCATCCCCTCCTCCCCCTCCCACCTGCCCCACACCCGATGAATGTTACTGCTATGTGTGATTAAGATATATGTGGGCTGTTCTTACGAGCTGCCCTCTGCTGGCCGTGTGCTGGAACTTTCTGAGCCCAGCCAGGTACAGACTCGTTTTCATCTGGTGAGTGTTTTGTGGCTGGTCAAGCTCAGGGCAGGGCCTTAGTGCAGCTGGGGAAGGCAGATGGCCTTTCTCCAGGGTTTGCAGTGCCATCTCACAATGAATGTGCAAGATATTGGGAGCATGCTCAATGAATAAGCCCCATGGAAATGACCTTCCTTGCCTGGAGGGACACAGCAAATTGCTCAGCCTTCCATGGGCAGCACTCTCCACTCAGAGGGAGTCAAAACCGTGATTGATTCTCACTGCTGTGCAGAATTACCTCATCAATACTGGCAGTGTCGTCCTGTTCTCCATCTCTCGGGCTGTAAGCACTGGTATCCTTTTTGGAAACGCTTTACGTTTTATATAGGAAAGTAGAGGATATTTTTATCTGAACACCTGGCATGAGAATTTCCTTTAAGGGAAGAGCTGACTTTATTGGGGAAAAAAAAATTTGGTAAATTCTTGAGATGGAGGAAGCGATGTCTAAGTTACATTTAAGCAAAAAAGGTCATCCTGATTACAAACGTTCTATGGGGAACGAGGTGAGAATTCTGCTTTGCTTTTCAGAGGAGATGGGGAGATGAATGAGGGAAGGGGAAGAGAGAGAGAGGGAGTGAGGGACAAGCAACATGGTGGAAGGTTGTGTAATCCTCACCTCCCTGGGGCCCCCAAAATATCACTAGAGAGGAAGCAAGTTCTTCTCTATCTGTTAGAGATGTATTAGGCTGACAGTAATAGAATACTGGACTGACAGTGGCCTAAATGAATGGGAGTTTATTTAAAATCAGTGATTTTGTAACAGAGTGGTTGCCCCTCCTCCCATACATATGGAAGGGTGACATTCACAGGGGAGAATATGTAGCAGAAGAAACGGCTGGAAAAAATGGCAAAAATGTTTTTTGTCTCTTTGAAACATCAACCACTCCTTTTGGAGAACTAGGACCTGCAACCCTGTCTCAGGCCAGTGGTCGGGAGGGGCAGGGGACTGTATCTTTGTGCCACAGGAGATGGCTCAAGGGAATTGTCTGGGTGGAGGTCACCAAATCATCTTAGCCAAAGATAGGATTAATCTGGGCCGAGGTCATGAGATTATTTTAGCTGAAAATGGGATTAACCTGGGTGGAGGTCCCAAGATTATCTTAACCAAAGATGGGATCAATCAGTGTTGAGCCTAAGAATACTGAGTTATAGAAATGCCCCCTGCATTCTTGGAGACAAGATTTGATTTCAGAGGTCAAATAAGGGTTTGCCTTAAAGAAAAAATAAATGTGTTAGTTCAAAAGCTGCCTCGCCTCAGGTGGGTGTCTCACTGGTCAGTGATAGCTGCATTTCAAAGATACAGCTGTAAGCTGGGCCTATGGTTCTCACCTGTTTTGAAAGACAGGACAGGTCTTATTTAGAGCCATGGGTGGTCAGAGGCTGACCACCAAAGACCACCTGAGATGAGAGCTGATGTTATAGATATGCTAATCCCCAAGCCAGGCCTTGACAAG
>CM052437.1:93322943-93415663 GCA_028533085.1 Varecia variegata | reverse complement strand
CCTATCATAAAACTTAGATGTTTGCCCTAAGAAGACTTTGTAACTCGTTGTTCCCCTAGATAGAGCTAGTTAAAGAATCTGTAGTAGCCTTTTAGGAGACTTTGACCCTAAACCAAACTGCCTGTTAGTATGTAAATCCCATTGCCCTTGGCAACGGGAGCCTGTATCTGCCCTATAAAATACCTGTGTGGAGTTTCAGTCCTTGTTATATTTCCGCGGGAGAAATATATCCATCCAGACTCCTCCTTTGTCTATTTTCATAAACCTTTACTTTATAAACTATTTCTTTGGCTCTGTGTATTATTATTATTCTTTTATATTCTGTTTCCTACTATTTTTTCATCCTTTGCGACGACCCCTGCCTGAGAGACCCGGTCGGAGGAAAAACCTCTCTGCGGGGAGCGTAGCTAACTCCCCGCAAATCAGAACCTTTAAAATCTCTGTAATTCTGCTCAGAAGCGGGACATCGGTACTTTGAGATGGGAGTCTGCCAACGTCCTCATTTGCTGGCAAATTAATAAACTCCTCTTTCCTTCTTCTCAAACCACTTGTCCTCGTTCTTTTCGTTCCAGCCTTGGGGACAAGTGCCAAGCTTTTGGTAACAGTTTATAGTTGTTGGCATGGATTCAGCTGTTCAATGATGCCATCAGTTTCCATTTCCACTTTATCAAACACTTTCCATTTCCACTTTATCATCCTTGTTTTGTTGGCTTTTGTGCTCAAGCTTGCCACATTGTGGTCTCAGGGTAGCTGCTGTGGGCTCACACACATGGAGCCCATATTCAAGGCAGGAAGAGGGAAAAAGAGGGAAAAGGTCTTTTCTGTAATAGATAATGAGATAACAGGCAGGGGAAGGTGGTGTTCTTTTAAGAAGGTAAAATCTTTCCCAGAAACTCCCTTAGCAAGTTTCTATTTGTATCACATGGCCTCCCTGAACACAAGAGCTGACAGGAAGTAATTTCACTTTCATACCTTCTTTAATAGAGGCAGGAAAGGGAGAAGGCACAGTGCTGGATCAGCCAGCCTACAGCATCTGCCACATCCACTGAACTCATGAATGAGGACTGTGTAGAACTAGTTTGGGAAATGAAAGAGAGAGATGAGTCTCCTCTCGGGAGGGGATCTGGTATTTTTACCAAAAGCCTGACACTTGCCCCCAAGGCTGCATCAGAAGGACAAGGACAAATTGTTTGAGGAGAAGGAAAGAGAAGTTTATTAATTTGCCAGCAAATGAGGAGGCTGGCAGACTCCTGTCTCAAAGTACCAATGTCCTCCTTGTGAGCAGAAGTACAGAGCTTGTAAAGGTTCTGATTCATCCCAACTTCGGCTAAGACAATCTTGTGACCTCCACCCAGCTAATTCCCTTGAGCTGTCTCTCCTGTGGCACAAAGAACCAAGGACATTGTCCTGCCCCTCCTGACTGCTGGCCTAAGGCAGGGATGTAGGTTTCAGTTCTCAAAAAGGGTGAGGGGGTTTTGAAGAGACAGAACACATTTTTGCCCTTTTTCAGGCCATTTTCTCTGTTACAGTATGAGCAGAAGCAGTTCATGAGAAAGGAAGAAGTCACAGAGCAGGAGAAGAAGGAGATTGCAGCTTTGGAGAATGGATAGAAATCCAGGCTGGTAAGAGATTTGGGCTTTCACAGGCTGTGGGCTGAGGGGATGAGCAGGTCATGGCTGATGTCTGGGTTCTACTGGATTCTAGTTAATCACCAATCCCTGCTAATTCTTCCTCTCTTATGGTCTTCAAATTTGTCACTTTCATATGGCCCCCTTTTTAAATTCACTGCTGTCTTCCATGCCACTCTTGAAATTTCCATAGTTGCCTTGTTTCTGTCTTCAGCTTTTTCTCTTTCTAATTCAGCCTCATTTATCTTGTTGATGTCTAGTAATTGCCCTATACTTAAAATGGCTGCAAAATCACTGTCATGGAGAAACAGCGTAATTAGTAAATTACTGGAAAATGAAATGTCTTGGGTGGTGGTAAGAAATTAACAACAGAATTAGTTACGATAATACTGGGGCTGTGATGCTCCCTCATTTGCTCCTTTTTTTTTTTGAGACCGAGTCTCGCTCTGTCACCTGGGCTAGAGTGCCATGGTGTCAGCCTAGCTCACAGCAACCTCAAACTCCTGGGCTCAAGCGATCCTCCTGCCTCAGCCTCCCAAGTAGCTGAGACTACAGGCACACACCACCAAGTCTGGCTAATTTTTCTATTTTTAGTAGAGATGGGGTCTCACTCTTGCACAGGCTGGTCTTGAATTCCTGACGTCAAGTGATCCTCCCACCTTGGCCTCCCAGAATGCTAGTATTACAGGTGTGAGCCACCGTGCCCAGCCCCTCATTTGCTCCTGAGAGCTCACTCCTTGGACACAGAAGCCCTTCAGTATCTGTTCCTCAGTCCCTGCCATAGCAGCATGTAGTTCCTTTGGATTCCCAGGTACCAGAGAAGACCCACCCAATAATTTATGGTGCAAATCATTAGCAAAGTTCCAGTAGATAAGTTACATCTCTGCAAAACAAGCCACAGAAATGTAATTCGATTAAAACAAACTTTGAACAATAGCCATAAATAGAAAATGTGTTTTAGAATATTTCATTTGTCATGGGACAATGGTTAAAATATCTTGCTAAGTGGAAAAAGTGGGCTCCAAAATAGCTAGCTTGTATGATGTGTTTTTTCACACACACACACACACACACACAGAGAGCGAGCGAGTGAGAGAGGCATTGCATCATATGTGTATCTTAGGCACCAGCTTTAGAGTTTAATTTGCAAAAAGATGTGGCTCTGTTATTTTATTTAATCTGCACAATAAACACATCTAGTACTATGTATCAAGTTTATAGTTGCTTAATATTAAAACGTAGCAGAATAAATACTGTCAGGAAGCACAGTTACTTTAGCATTCTCCTCCCCGCTCGACAGCTTATTTTAAGATATTACTCTTATTTCTTCAGTTAGGCTAGTTGAGCACTTTTCAAACCTTTGTATGTGTAAGAAGCACTTTCTAGGGCTATGGCCACAAAATTGTGTACACCCTACCTTATGAGGACAGTTCAGGGATAATTTGCAGGTTTTCTTCTCTCATTACCTGGGTTTATAATCAAACCTTGAGCCACATGCTACTTTACCATATTTACATCCTAAAAATAATCCAAATGGATATAATATACATGAGAAAGTAGAGAGTGTTTTTTTGTGGCAATGGGAAGTTTTTAAAAATAAAAAACTTTTTAAAAATTTTTTAGTATTTTTTTTATTTCAGCATATTATGGGGGTACAAAAGTTTAGGTTACATATATTGCCCTTGCCACCCCCCCAAATCAGAGCTTCAAGTGTGTCCATCCCCCAGGCAGTGCGCATCACACTCATTATGTAGGTATACACCCATCCCCTCCCCCGCCCCACATCTGCCCGACACCCGATCAATGTTATTCCTAAATGTACTCTTAGGTGACGATCAGTGAAACCAATTTGATGGTGAGTACATGTGGTGCTTAAAATAAAAAACTTTTACTTTATTCTTACCTGTATTTTTAAATTTTTCTACAGTGAGGCCATATTACTTTTTCTAATCAGAACAAGTCAGTTAAAAATAATCAAATGCTAAACGTTCATCAACAATGATCGGTTCACTTGTTCCCCCAGTGACCTTCTTGGCAGCCTGAAGACGGAGCTCCTTGTGGAAAGCAGCAAACCGGACCCTGCACAAGCTCATGGACACCCAGATCTGCTGCTTCCCACTCCAAGACAGGTAGGGTGACAATATTGGGAATAAATCAATGCAGCTGTATTTAGGGGCAAACCAACCACCTCACTGATCTAAATGGGTTACAGCACTGATCATAAACTCCCAGAGCCCCTGTGTTCTGTGACTCTCGTTTGATGGTAAACTTTGTGACTTGCACACAAATCACAGTCCTAGCACTGTCTGTGTTTTGCTAACAGAAGCCCAGTTTTCGCTGACCACACAGTATCGTTTCTCCGTAGAAGTAAGAATTCTGATTTTTCCAATGATTAATTGAGTCTTACGGGAAGAGTACTTTGTGTGATAGAAGAATTTGGTTTAGCTTTATCATGCAGAGCATCTGATAAGACAAATTAGTAACTCTGCCTATTTTAAAGTATTTAGAAACACCAGTTTAGCCACTCCGTGTTGTTCCACCAGTGTGCAAACATGCTCTGTGTTCCCAGGTTTCTCAGAGCCTCCCCACCCCTGCCTTTAGGGTATAGAACAAGATACCCTTTCTCTGTGCTTGTTTGGTGCTTTCATCTTGGCACATGTGCTCAGAACTCATAGGTAACATCTAAAAGGATAAAGAAATATAAACAAAGCATCCTCCTTAATGAAACAAACCTTCATTAAACAACGTTGTGTTTGAGGTCGAGAAGTCTGTTTGTCTTGCAGGAAACAATGAAGATCATCGGGCCACCCAGGGACATCGTCTACCCAGGAAATGGCTGTGCTCCAGCCAACCTCCTTCTTCTCTTTACCTGTGTCTCAGCTTGGACAGCTTTGAAAGTCTAGAAGCAGCCATAAAAAGGCCTGCGCAGGAAGTTCCCAGATTCCACTGAGAAAGGGGACACAGTAAAAAGGAGGTCATTTATTTTTGTATGCCCCTTTGTCTTTTTGTCCCCTCCTGGCTTATTGTCCCCATCAGCCAGCATAAAACTGTGGGGAGTGTAAGGCTGGTGGCAGGTACCCCTCCCTTCCCTAATGAAAAAAGAAGAGACCCCCTCCTATTCCTCAATACCCGCCCCAAAACTGAAACAAAGAAATTCCTTACTCCTGGAGCCGACATCTCCTGGCCGAAGAAGCTCCCATCCCCAACCCTAAAAACGTATATAAACCCACTCAGATTTCTGGGCGGGGCGGCTTCTCGAGTTCCACTCATGGGACTGGGAGGCTCACCTGGGTCCCTCTCTCTAGGGACTCGTTACCCCCACCTGGGAGCGCCCCAATAAAGCCTCTTTACTTATCCCTTTCAACTCTGCTCGTCTTTCTTTCTCTGGCACTGGCCACTCCAAAAAACCTTACAGGGAGGAGCAAAAGCTCGTCACCGTAAGATCCCTCTAGATGTGAAACGATAGAGGCGTTGAAGTTTCCGCTTTTCTCTTTCAGGGGTGAATGAAAACAAACAAGATGATTCAAGTATGTAAGGGACATTGTACACGTCAGAGACCGTAACTCTATAGAGTTCGTTATATTAGCATCTAAATGCATGAGCATCAGTGTAGGTTCTTGTTTTTGTTCTGTTCTGTTTTGTTTTAGTTCAACCTAATGAGAGGTCTTCCCTTCCTAAGTGGTATCACTCCATTTGCATAGTGCAAAAACTCTGAGCAAGATTCCTTTTCCATTGGATGGGTCGTGGGAGGTACACAAAGCACAAAACAGGTCCTGTGAACCCAGTGAGATGGCGGAGGGCATTCTTTAGGTGGCTACAAAAGGTCATGAAGAACAGCCATCCGCCCAGCCCCAGAGCCCCTAATGAGATTTCTATGATGCTTTAATTCACCATTAAGCTTCTATGAGATACACTTTGAGAAAGGGTAGAATGGAAGGTTTTCATGGGCAGCTTTCTTTTTTTTGGCAGCAGTAATTGTTTGATTCTTCATTTGTATTCATTCAAGCTCATTGACCTCCACATACTTGTAAATGTACAAACCATTTTCAAATGGAAGTCAATTATGACTTTCTGCATGTGCACTCTGTTTCTCTGTAATTTGAGCTTTTTCTCATTGGGGATAGAGCTATTCAAAATCCTTATTATGAACCTGTTCTCTCCTGTCTTGTCAGAGCCCACTATCACCGCTCACTTAATCTGTCGGCGGGATGGTGACCATGACGGTTGAGATCCCGTCGAACGGGTCAGTGGACACCCATCCTGGGCACGTCTGCAGGTCATGAGCGCCGGCAGTGATCAGTGACAGTCCAGCCAAGCAGCACACAAGTGCCACTGAGCCAGGCCTGGCGTGAGCAGATAAAGAGGGACTGGCGAGTGGTATTAATATATTCTAAGGGGAAGGAGAGGTAGAAACGAGTATTTGCTAAGCATTCACCATACACTTGGCACCGGGCTGGCTGTTGTGGAAATACACAAAGAAGTTACAGGCCACGGCCGCTGCCCCAGGGAGCATGCAAGCTAACGGCGGAGCAAAATGCACGCAGACAGACACGTGCCTGCTCAGACACATGCACTGCCTCACCGTTTTATTGGGATAAATCACAAATGGTCACTATGGCTACTGCTAATTGCCAACATTTATGGAGCATTTTCCATCTGCCAAGTACAATTTTAAATGCTTTACATATTTTAACCCAATTCAATCCTTTCAATTTGATTAGATTGGCCCTATTATTATCCCCATTTTATGGTGTGGAAAGTGAGGAAGAGAGTTCAGCTGGTGAGCAGTAGAGCCGGGGTTTCAACCCTGGCAGTCTTGCTATGAACCTGTACCATTTGCCCTGTGGACTACACTGCCTTTGTGTGTCTCATGCACACATGAGACGTAGGTTATAACACAAAACTACAATCGGACAGCCTTCATTTTCTGAATTCTTACTGTCCAATATCAGGAACTGAGTAACGTGCATGTGTGTGTATTTATTTATGTTAACATACTGCTCAGAGCCGTCACTGTCCATAATCCTAATACTTGCTATTTGAAACTCAGGAATCAAATATATTTAGATGATATGGTATCCCTTGATACCCAAACTCACTATCTAAACTCTCACCATTCAACCTCAGAAATGGAATAATTTGGAGAGGAGTGATGCTTGTATGAGTCAATAATTGGAGCAAATAATGAATGTGATAGGAGATGGTGGCTGAAATAAAGTCCTCAAGGATAAATAGATGTTAGGCAGAGATGAAGGAGAAGGCCAGAGTTTCTGAGACACACAGGCAGGGAGTAACAACGTGTGTTCGGAACGAGAAGATCTGAGAGCCCGTGTCTGGAGAAGGGCGAGAGAAGCCAGAGCGGGAGGCAGGGGCTGAGTTATCGTGACGTCAGTTGGGCTTTATCTTGTAGACAATGATGTGTCACTGGGTAATTTTAAACAGGTGAGTGACATGATCAGATTTGTGAATTAAAAAAATCACTGTGACTTTGGTATTTCAAAAGGTTCAGGCTGGATGCAGTGCCTCACACCTGTAATCCCAGCACTTTTGGAGGTCAAGGCAGGAGGATCGCTTGAGACCAGAAGTTCCAGACCAGCCTGGGCAACACGGTGAGACCCCATCTCTAGAAAAAATAATTAAAGAAAAAAATAGCTGGACATGGTGGCGCATGCCTGTAGTTCTAGGTACTTGGGAGGCTGTGGTGAGAGGATCACTTGAGCCCAGGAGTTCAAGGTTGCGGTGGCTATGATCACACCATTGGACTCCAGCTCTGGGTCAACAGAGTGAAACCCTATCTCTTAAAAAAAGGAAGTGTTCAATGTTAAGTAGCTTCTGTGTGTTCGAGAATACTATGTGGAAGGAATGGTGTCTGTGCTGGGAAACTACAAAGCCTAATGGTGAGACGTTATTGCTGGGTGGTTATGTTGGTGTCAATACCTTAAGAGAACAGTGGGAACAACAGCAACTAGGAACAATGGAGCTGCCACATGGACACATCCCCAAATATGCAGACAATGTGTGGGTACCTGTGCAGCATTAAATCACTTGTTGATACTTCATCTGTACAAAATAAATCGTAAAGCTACATTTTGTTTATAAATGGTATAGACATTATCTACATTTATAAAGGGCTTTGAGTTCTTCAAAACAACATGGTAGTTTGCTTCTTAAAGGCCGACAGAGAGCATCTTCTACTGCTTCAGCTCTCTCTGACTATGCTCTGTCTGACCACTAGAACCTCTTTTAATGGGCTCACCTGATTAGGCCAGGCACACGCAAGATAATCTCCCTTTGGAGTATCTTAAAGTCAACTGATTGGGGACCTTAATTACAGCTGAGAAATCCTTTCACCTATGCCATAGGAAGTCTCCTAAGCACAGGAGTGATATCCGGCACAGAGTGGCCATCGTGGGGACCATTTTAAGATTCTGTCCACCACAGGTACCCGCACAAAGGAAAGCCAACCTCTTACAGGAAGGAGGCTGCACTTGGCCGCCCCTGTTGACCTCTGTTAAATGCCTTCCTCTCCCCAGATCCTGGCATTCACGGCCCCGGTTCATGACTTCTTGACCCCAGATATGCAAATAATAAAATGTGCCACTAGTGAACATAACTGGCTTTAATCTGGCAACTCTTTGTGACAAGGGGTAAAAGATCAGCTAGGAAAAGTAAAAACAAAAACAAAAACAAACCCCAAAACCAAAAGGAGCTTCCCGTGATGAACTTGTCCTGACACAGTATTAGCTATGAGGAAATTTGAAGAATTTTGGATAGGGAAGACCTGATGTGTGGCGGATTTGGGGAAGGGTTGTAAGAATACCGGAAGGCCGACCTGCCCCCAAACACGTCTGCATACTTCGTCAGTTTAAGAGCTTTCCCACTGGCAGAGTTGATTTGGATTAAGACCCTAGAAAGGGTCTTAATCCCTGAAAGGTACAAATATGTTTCTTAGGCGGGTAGCACACCAACCCATGCTAGGGCCCCCGTCAACAGTGACCATGTTAGAAAAGAAGTGTTTATCAGACTTTTGTGGGGTGACTCTAAAAAAAATATTAATATAAAAATTAAATAACACATGCATGGAGAGGAAAAAATTCAGGCAGTATAGAGGATTATAAAATGAAAAGTAATCTTTTCCTACCACCTCTGACTCTTCACTCCAGTGGTCAACATGGGTCAACATTTTTTTGTATATCTTTTCTGAATTACATATAATTTCATTTTTTTAAAACAGAAAAGGGGATATTATAGAAGCCTGCTCTGAATTTGCAGGTATTCTAACCTAACAATATACCTCTGCCGCCTCCTTTTCAGTGGCTTCACAGACAGGTCTCTTCTTGGCGATGTTGAAGTGGATGGGGAGCTGGGGTGGAGAAGAGCAGTTGCGCTGGGTCCCAGGAGGGAAGGGAGACAGGACCCAGAGGAGCAGCTCGTCTACTTCCCTCCTCTTCAACACTGAAGTGTGCAAAGACCTTTAAAAAGACCTACGAGGCGGCATTCTCAGATGAATGGTGCTGCCGAGGGGACAGTGGAGGGGAACTGGTCAGAGAGATTGTGTTCATTTACAGGAAGAGAAATGTTTTAAATTTAATTACAAATAATGACACTACAGTCTTCTAAACTATTATTAAAACATTTTGTCTATGGTTTAATCTTGTGTGAGAGGATCTAAATTTAGCCTTAACTCCATGTGTGCAAATAATATTAATAAAATGTGCCACTAATGAACATTCTGGTATATCTTATAATTATTTACATTTCCATAGTTGCTCCCTGTATTTAATCAGGGTTCTCCAGGGAAACAGAACCACTGTGTGCATATATACATGTAATTATATCTATTCACATATGTAATGAGAATTGGCACATGCTGTCATGGAGGCCAAGAAGTCCTGTGATCTGTCGTCTGCAAGCTAGAGAACCGGGGGGACTGGAGGTGTAAGTTCCCGTCTGAGAGCAGAGGCCCGGGAGCGAGGAGCCTGGATGCCTGACGGCAGGAGACACGGATGTCCCAGCTCACACAGGAGGGTGAATTTGCCCTTTTTATTCTCTTCAGGCCCTCAGTGGACGGATGCTGCCTGCCCACTTTGGTGAGGATGATTTTCTTTGCTCAGTCTGCTCATTCAAATGCTAATCTCTTCCCAGTGCACCCAGAAATATGCTTTACCAGCTATCTGGGCATCCCTTAGCCCAGTCAAGCTGACATAAAATTAGCCATCATACTCTATACTCTGCCATAAAAATGGGTGTAAATGGGAACACTTTCAAAATTAGTTGCTTTTTTTTAGAAGGGCTGCTGGAGTGGCAGTGATTCCTAAGTGCTCACCTAATCTTGTTTCCCTTTCCTCCAGGGTATAGAACCAGACTACCTCCCTCTCTGTGAAGCTGGAAATCAGAGGGTTCTAATGCCCTAGGCAATGGCGGAGACACAAGGGTGAAGGAGCCTGAGTCCCGAGCCATTGCTTAGGAAAGAGCCACGCAGGAGGGCCAACTGACCACAAACACTCACACTGGACTATTCTGTGAAGGAAAAGTGAGCGTCAGTGAGCTGGGCTGATTGTCACAGCAGTGAGCCCCCCTGAAGAGCACAGCTGGGGTCCACACACCTATGCTGCATAGCTCCGCCTGCCGCAGCTGCTTCTTAACTGACGCCTGGAGGAGTGTCATCAATCTATTTGTTTTTTGTGACTTTTGTTACTTTTTTTATTTCAAGAAAATGCACAATCCATATTCCATGACTACTAGAACTATAGACAAAAATTATAAGAAAATATTTATTACATTAGGGGGATTAAATAGTATTTAATTTCTTTTTTTGACTACATAAACTTTTAAAGTTTTGGGACAATATCTACATAGATCTACTTGTAACAAAAAATTAATTTACAATTTCACTTCGTTGAAATATTCTTTTAAAATTAGTAAGTTAGAAATCCAATTGATTTTCTTTTCTTTTCTTTTTTTTTTTTTTTTGAGACAGAGTCTCACTCTGTTGCCCGGGCTAGAGTGAGTGCCGTGGCGTCAGCCTAGCTCACAGCAACCTCAAACTCCTGGGCTCAAGCGATCCTTCTGCCTCAGCCTCCTGAGTAGCTGGGACTACAGGCATGCATGAGCATGCCCAGCTAATTTTTTCTGTATATATTTTTAGTTGTTCAACTAATTTCTTTCTATTTTTAGTAGAGATGGGTCTCTCTCTTGCTCAGGCTGGTCTTGAACTCCTGACCTCAGGTGATCCTCATGCCTCGGCCTCCCAGAGTAGCTGGGACTACAGGCATGCGCCACCATGCCCAGCTAATTTTTTCTATATATATTTTTAGTTGTCCAGCTAATTTCTTTCTGTTTTTTTAGTAGAGACAGGGTCTCGCTCTTGCTCAGGCTGGTCTCGAACTCCTGAGCTCAAACAATCCACCTGCCTCGGCCTCCCAGAGTGCTAGGATTACAGGCATGAGCCACCGCGCCCGGCCTGATGTTCTTTTTATTAATCAAATATAATCAATTTATATAAACATTTCCCCAGACTAAAGCCCACGTATATTGGGAGGCCATATCGTAGGAGCCAGGAGATTAGTTGCTGTTTATCGAGTTGTCCCCAACACTTTCAAGTTTACCTTCCTTACCTAGGAGCAGTGAGGTTGTTGCTTAGAGTCTAGCTGTTTCCAGTCAGTCACTGTGTGATTGTCAGTGACCTTACTGTATGACACCTTATTTTGAACACTGAATTAAAAAAGAATCAATAGTATACTTCAAGTTTATTTAATAAAATTGCATGATATTTCATATGCAAACATTTTGGAAACTTAAGGTAACTTTATTATTTCATGCACTTTATTGATTGAAATCAAGATAGGCTAACTCAGACCAAAAGTATTCATATTTCCACAGGAATAAATTATTATTAAAAAAATGAGGAAATAAAAACAAAGCAAATAATGATATAAACACTGAATAGATCAGAAAAACAATGTTTGAGTTATGATCATTTAGATGTGAAACAAGAGTGATCAAATGTAAGAAAAATGAACAGGAGGGAAGTTAAATAAGGGAGATGTGAGCTGAAAGAAAACACAATCAATATAGATGGGCATGTCTTGTAAGTTATCAACTTAACGCAAAAGAATAAAATAAAAACTTGATTCAAACTAAAAGAGACAAGACATATGTTTAAACTGAGGAAGATTAGTAAGAACAGAAAAGAATGTGAAGAGTAATAAATGTTTAAGAAAACAAGGAAAAGCAGCTTTAAAATCCCACAGTATATTTGACTTCAAATTCCACTTTCAACTATGCGTGTGACCTTGGATCAATTAATTGCTACTCTGAATTTTAAGTGTCCCCAGCTGTCCATACCTTGTAAGATGCGGGCGAGGCTGCATTTCTCTCTGTTTCCCTCTTCCTTTCTACACGGATGAGCCCTGATGCGTGTCCCAGTCTCTCCAGTCACTCTCCGTCACAGAGGGAGCCACTCTGCCCTAGGCAGGTCTCTCTCCTTCCGTGGTCGCTGAGTGGCAGCTGCCTTGCAGTTAGATGTGGTCGTGACTGAGTTCTCACCGATGCGGTGTGAGTGGACACTATGTGGGCCACTTTGAGCTACTGCCTAGGACACTGGTGTGCCTCCTCCGTGCTCTCCTTCCCTTTCCCCGGCTAGGACCCGTGGAGGGCCTGACTCCGTCACGTGGGTGAGTCCAAGGCCCCCAGGCCCTGAATAACTGCATGGAGCAGAGCTCCTAAAACCTCCCACTGTTACATGGGAAAGCAATGAACTTCTAGCTTCTTTAAGCTCCAGATTAATCGTTGCACCCCTTTCTTACAGCATCCTAGTCCTATTCTAACAAATACGCGCCATCTAGACAGACGTCAGTCTGCCTCCTCCCTCATGTGTTTCCTCCACTGCCGACTGCAGATTTTGAGTATTTCCACCCACTAAGAAAATGGAGTCAGATTTTATTTTATTTGACATTCTTGAACAACTGGATATTTTTTCCAAATATAAAATGGCATTATTTAACTTTTCCTGTACAACCTCCTCCTGGAAAAAAAATCTAGTAACTTTCTTACGGCTTTAAAGCACAGTGTACGGACAGAAAACCTGAGGCACAGGGTGGCGACAGTTGGGAGATGACTGCCTTGGCAGAGAAGGTTTGTTGCTCCAGTTCCCAAGAGGAGGGGCACGCCGCGCCATGGGCATCAGGGCTGCTCGGGAGGGGAGGGAGTAACTGCGGGCAGTGGAAGGGTAGGGGGCGAGCAGTGTCAGCGCTGGCCAACTTGAACAGCTTCGGCGGGCTCAGAAGAACAGGGGCGATCTGCCGTGGTCTGGTGCCTGGCCCTGGGGAGATTGATGGATAATGGAGCGTGACAGCCCCATCAAGGAGATGCTGAGGTCTGGGCCCCGGATGGTTTATATCTGAAGAACACGCTAGTGGGCGAGTTGTTCACTGTCTGTAGGAATTGGCTATCCCTGAGAGATGTCCCTCTAGGGTCAGCATGGCCCTAGATGTCAAAGCATCCAAACATAGGAAATAAAAGGCATGGTTAATATACCTACCTACTACCCTCAAGGCTTTAAAAACTCTCTGCCTACAAAATAGTAAGCTCTCAATAAGTGGTAAATGTCATTTTTATTGCATGCCCTTTTGCTTTAGCACACAAAAATATGAAGATTCTACCCTCAAACACTTAATAATCAAGCTGCATGGATACTACACGAACACAAAATGTAATACAAAGCAGTATAAGGACCAGAACAGTAATATGAACAATGAGAGCTAGGGAGGTTCTGAGATGCTAGATGACTCTTGGCTGGGGTGATTTGAGTAGACACAGAAAGAGCTCAGATGGAGCTCTCGAAGAAACAGTAGGACTTTGATAAGGAGAGAAAAAGGCAGAAGAACATTGCACTAGAATGTGGACTCCAGGAGACCATATCTGGCCTGTTCATCACCGTTACCACCAGCACCTAGCACAGTGCCTGGCACAAGATGGACAGTCTTGTAAATCTTGGTTGAATGAAAATGAATTCTGGGTCTGGAAGGGAGATGGATGCATGATTGAGGGACTTTAATGAGACCAATTTGCATAATGAAGAAATGCGTTTGGAAAGGTAGGCTGGAGGCCTGTGTTGATCTGGGTTCCCCAAGCAGCAGACACCAAGAGGGGATTGTGTGTGCAAGGATTTTACTAAAGGAAGCACCTGAGACAAGGTAGGGGATGGGGACCCAGGCAAGGGTAGGAGACATCAGACCACGCATGAGTAAAGGAGAGAGAAAGGGAAGGGTGGGTGGGAGCATCCTAGAAGCAGGATAAGGAAGGTCATCGGGGAGACCTAAAGGCAAAGCCAGCTGTCAGGTGTTTGGCAAATTGCCCAAGACCAAATATCAGCATCAGGACTAGAACCCAAATCTCCTGCATTCTTGGGGTCAGCTCTCTTTCCTTGTTTTGATGGGTAAATATAAACATTCAGAGGTCAAATGGCTTTCCCAGAATTGAAGGAGAATTTTATTTCAATCTAATCCAAGTTCAGTGATAAAGCATAGAACTTACTGGAAAATTATGTAAAAAGATAACCTATAAACCGTATGGCTTTCTGGGAACAGATCCAGGTTGGCACCTAGCAAATCACCTGAAGAACGTCGGTGCCAAATTCCTGCTCTGTATTTGCAACTACCTTTCAGCAAGGAGAAGCCATGTGACATGATGGAAAAGGCACGGAACAGGCTGACCTCCCTGGGCTCAGTCTCCTCGTGGGCAAAGTAAGAGTTTAGACCACACGTATGCAAAAGTCACCCAGCTAGATGCCTGAGGGTTCTAAGAACCCAGATAGGTGTGAGCATTAGAGCCAGGAAGATCCTGAGTCTTGTGGGTGGAGGGGGTGGAGCCTGAGATGATGTTTTGGAGTCGTGCTGAAGGTGTGATGGAAGCATCGCCTTGTGCTCAAATACGTTTTAGGTGCCCAGTTCTGTATTAGGCTCTTGGAGTAAAACGATGAGTAAGACACGGTACCTGACCTTGAGGAACTCAACAGTTTAGTTAGAAGACTTGGCGAGATGCAGTGTGGGGCAGGGAAAGGAAGAGAGGGCTTGGGCAGGAGTCCTGTGGAACCACATAATCTCTGGATTGGTTTATTCAAATGGAAAACCTACTCCCCGGGGTTGCAGGGAAGAGTAGAAAGAGCATGGAGAAGCTGACCAGAGCGGACTGGAAGAAGAGCAACGGCTCGCACAAGGGTTTGCTGTTATCACTAGTGCGACAGAGGTGAAGGTCTCTGAGTGTGAGTGTCTCCCCTCCCCCTGTCCTCCCCGGGACACCCCTCCCTGGCATTCTAGATACGGAGACACTTCCTTGGCCTGCTCGACAACGGACTCTTTGCAAATGGCTATGACTATTTTGTAATTCTGACGAACGCCTCACGGTACCAAGCTGTAGAGGCAAAAATGCACAGGGCGTGGGGTCAGGTATAGTGTGGGTTTGCTGTTGCTGCTGTAACGTATTACCACAGAGAACACAGACTTATGCTCTTGCCGTTCTGGAGGGCAGAAGTGTGAAATCCATCTCACTGGGCTAAAGACAAGGAGTCAGCAGGGCTGGTTCCTTCTGGAGGCTCTAGGGGAGAATCTGTTCCCTTGCTTTTCCTGCTTCTAGGGTCCATTCCACTCTCTGGCTCACTGCCCTGTGTCCATCTTCAAAGCCAGCGTCAGAGGATCATCTCTCCTCTCTGACTTCTGCTTGCATTCCTACAACCTCTCTCTGACCCTAGCTCTACTGCCTCCTTCTTAAAAGGACACTGTGTTTACGCCGGGCTCAGCTGTTCTCCGCATCGCACGCAAGAAGCTTGATCATCTCCACAAAGTCCTTTTTGCCATTTAAGGCACATGTCCACAGGTTCTGGGGATCAGAACGTGGGCATCTTTGGGTGGCCATTATTCAGAGCATCACAGGTACCCAGGAAAGGACAAAGGAATTTCCAGGAAGGAAAGACTTGAAATCGGGCAGGCTGATCGCAGACAGTGACCACAGAGGAAGTGGTCAGAAATGCAATGAAGGCAAACCACGCGGTGACAGCACCCATGTGAGACCCTCGTCTCAGAAACTCCTCCTGGGAAAGACACGGGCTTATCTGCCTGGCGGCCTCCTGTCACCCTTATCTTCTTTGGGGTGTCTCTCAATTCCCATTCTCAGCACTCTGTGTCTATCCGTCTATCCTTTCCCCCCTTCCTCTCTAGCCACGGAGCTGTCATGAGACCTCAGTTATGAGACTTTGTCGTGAGGCTTTGTTGTCATGTAGACCTGATTTTTGAATTTTGGTTCAGTCACTCCCAAACTTCACAACCTTAATTTAATCACTTAATCTCTTTGCACCTGAAATACCTTATTTATTGCAACAGGTGTAATGTCAGTTACTTCGGGAGGTTTTTGCAAAATGTAATATGAATAACGCTTTGAGAAAAGACCTGACTCCCGTCAATGCCGGCTTTCCTCTCTCTTTCCTTTTTTTTCTTGCTCTCTCTTTCTTATCCTCCTATCTTTTTAGGTTCAGCAAATCTTTCTCAAGGACCTCCTCTCTGCCTGTCACTATTCTAGAAACTTCCACATGTATTGCTCATTGGTTTCTCACAACAGCCTTATGAGACAGATTTATTTCCTCTTTCTGATGGGCACAGTGAGCTTCGGGGAGTTGAGGAAACTTCCCAGTCCGTGTAGTAGGAGGAGGCAGAGCTGGGATCCCGGCCTGAGACTTCTGACCCCACACCTGGCTGTGACCTGGAACCATGGTATACAGTTTGTTGCTGAAAAATTAAAGTTTTAATTTCTCAATACTTATTTCCAAAAGTAGAACACTCAGAACGTTTAATTTTTTTTTCTTATAAAACAATCACAAGAAAAACGTTTTACGGCAGAGCCTTTGAGTATGGCTCTTGGTTTCATCCTGGGTGTCCCCCCAGTTCCTGCTGCGAGCAGCACAGCAGCTGGCGCGAAGTTCTGCTCTTTCCCCTGAGGTGCACGGCAGGTGCCGGCCCACAGCCCTGAGTAGGTCCTTTCTGCTGGTCTGGTCGTGTGAAGGGAAGTGGGTGACTGCAGGACACAGAGCCGCAATCGTTAGCAGGAGCGGAAGCAGGAGGCGTCACGGTTGCAGCTGTGCCCAGGGGCACACCAGGAGCTGGGACACACACCAGCCACCCTGAGCATTGGCCTGTGCCAATGAGACGTGGTACACAGGGTGGCTCCGGGCTTTACCTCACCTAAAGGAGAATAGAAAAAAGTGTTCTCTTTGGACAGATGGAACCTTGAGAACACAAAACTTGACCAGCAGAAGGCTCTTTGAGCCAATTAGAAAAAGCTGACCCTTCCTCTGGGGTGGGCATAGTCCCATGCCCAGGCACAAAGCTTGCCACGCAGAACACCGGTGGCATTTCCGTCCCCACCTGCCCCAAGTTTTGGTAGTACATCAGAGGGGTAGCGACCTCGTCTCTGGGTTTGAGTCCTAGCTCCACCACTGAGTGCTGTGTGACCTTAGGCAACTGACTTCATTTCTCTGGGACTTGTGTTCATTATCTATACATGGGAGAGAGCAAGGTTCTTGTGAGGGAGGACACAATGATTCAGCACACACGCAGGGTAGAACGGCTCCTGCCCTAGGCGGTACCTCATGGGTGTGAGCCAGCATTGTTCTTGGTAGAGCTGCAAACCCACCTCCTGGGAGGAAAACAAGTCCCTAGTTCTCTCCTCTCCCAATCCCAGGTATCAGTCCTCTTGTTACCCTACTTTTCCACTCCTGTCTTAGAAACATCCTCTCTGATATCTCACCCTAACTGACCCCTTCATGATAACAGCAAATCCCTCTAGGAACTAAGCTTGCGTGTATGCATGCTCAACACATATTTGTTTTTGTTTTTGTTGTTTAAGACAGGATCTTGTTCTATCACCCATGCTGGAGTGCAGTGGAGCAATCATAGCTCACTGCAGCCTCCAACTCCTAGGCTCAAGTGATCCTCCCACCTCAGCCTCCTGAGTAGCTGGGATTATAGGTATGTGCCACTATGCCTAGCTTATTAAATAAATTTTTTTTGTAGAGATGAGGGTCTCACTATATTGCCCAGGGTGGTCTCAAACTCCTGGCCTCAAGCAATCCTCCTGCTTTGGCCTCCCAAAGCACTGGGATTACAGGCACAAGCCACTGTGCCCAGCCTCAACACATATTCGATTAAGAACTTAGTCTGTCTTGCTGAGTGTATTTTTTCAGTTAAAAGCTAAGCTATCAAAACAAAGACACCTAAAATTGCAGTGGTTTAAAGAAGATAGAAGTTTACAATTTAGCATTACCACCAGTGACTGTTTTGGAACAGATGAGTAGAACCTTCACCCTCAGACTATTTTTCCAATAAGGTAGCCTGTACCTCCCCTAGTCGAAGTATTCATGTGCCAGTTATGTTGTCATGTACAGAACATGGGGTGCTTTTACATGATCTTTGAATGTATGGTAATATTTAGATACACTGGGCTCTAATAAATCTATTATGTAATAGAACTTGTATACAGTTCTCTTTGTCATATCCTACACACAACACATCCCACTGGCTCCTAGCTCGCTTTCCCCCTTCCTCCTATCAATCAATGCATTCTGTTAAGAAATCCAACACTCTAATGTGTGAGTGTGTGTGTGTTTTGCAGTGTTGAATCAAAATGCCTACAGTCAAGAAAAGCCTATTTTTACTCTGAGACCTAATTTGGTAGCTCTCTGCAACAGTTTTCTTTTCTGTGTCTGTTAGAGTTGACAATAAACATTCATGTGGTAGAAGATGACAACAAAGAGAATGTCAATAATTGTGATTGTTGATCGTTATTAGCTACAAATGGAGCTGGCAAAATAAGCTCATTATCTATGAGAAATGGCATAAATGTTGACTGTACACAAAAAGTGTAATGTACATACAGACATCGCATTTAATAAAGTCTTTATTTTGCCATCTGTTCTTTAATTTTTCACTTAAAAATCTCTGACACATGAGCATTTGTGCTGGGGATAATTGGTGACGCTCTCGTGTTCATTCCCCAGAGCACCTGGAGGCAGAGTTTCTCCCCGAGGTTCTAGCGTCCCACCAGCAGCTGCCTGCTGTGGAGGTGGACCCATCTCCCCGCTCTGCAACGGGCACCCCTTCCCAGGCACGCTGTGACTCAGTGTGGCCCTATTCACGTTGGAGCTGTCTTTGGAGACACTGTCCCAGAAACAAATAAAGCAATACAGAATGCTCCACTGTTCTAGGAACATGAGGAAATTTGTATTCATTTACACATCACTCATTTATTTACTCATTTGTTCAGCAAATGTTGATTGTCTACTTACTGTCTTACACAGTGCATTGGTCAAGAAGGTTAAGCAGAAATAACAAAGAAATTTTAAAATTCAGTAGCTTAGGAAAGAAAGAAGCCTTTGCTCTTGCCAACCACAGTCCAGGAAGTCCACGTTGGCAGAACAGCTTGGCTACATGTGGTCATTCAGGGATCTTGCTGCTCCTCCATCCCATAGACTATGTCCTTGTGATGTGTGCGGTTTATGGAAATATTTAAAGGATGCTTCCCTTTCCCTTTCCACAAAAGAAGACCCATATTGTCCAATACACTTCGGCAGCGTTTGCACCCCACTCGGAAACATGTTGAAGTTAAGAAATGCCATAAAAGTGTTCATATGAACTTTATTACTGAATATGTTGTTTTTTTAAGAAAAGTTTAAAAATAAAGGAAAACATGCTTATATCCCAAAGGGCAGGGAGTGTACACAGGGTGCTTGCATCGGAGAGAAACCTACAGAGGCACGGGTGAGTGTCTAAGCTAATACTCCTCCCTACTGAACCCCAGACCCCCAGTGACAGTTTGCATGACAGTCCAGCCTGCTCTGCTACCACTGAACATGAAACACTGATCTCATTTATCTTTTTGAAGAAAGCTAAACTGGGTTTTGCAGACTGTGACATGCAGTTCGGAGGAGCTTCCAACCTGTCCCCGTGGATAAGAGAAAGAAATCTTGCCAGCTGAGGTCACTGACATACCGCCTGGGAGTCAGCAGTGGATTCCATCCCCTCCCTACCCACTCTCTCCCCATTTGCCTCGTTGAAGGAAAATGTGTCAGTGTTGCATTAATCCTGTGTGTGTGTGTGTGTGTGTGTGTGTGTGGTCAGGAGGTTTGTTGATATGCCTACCCTTTGACATCCTGAACATCTGGGTTTTACTGTAGGAAGGGGCACCTATTTCTAAGATAATACTTAAAATAAACTAGCCCTTCTCTGTATGGTCAAAGCTAAGTCAAGAGCTTCCAGGAAGGGGAAAAGCAATTTCCTCTAAACAAAAGGGATGAGAATGTGGTCACATGGCAGCACCAAGCTGCAAGAGATGCTGGGAAATGTAGTCTCTGGCTGGCAGCCCTGTGCTGAACTGAAACTTCATTATGTGAGAGAAAGCGAGGAAAGACTGTGGTAGAGCAGTTGCTCAATATGATGTGGGTTCAAGTGCTCCCCCAGAATTCATTCACATTTGCCCCCACCTTCTATCAGAGACAGAGGGGTGTGTGTGTGTGTCTGTGTGCATATATATACACTTTTTTTTTTTCTTGAGGCAGAGTCTCACTCTGTTGCCTGGGCTAGAGTGAGTGCCGTGGCGTCAGCCTAGCTCACAGCAACCTCAAACTCCTGGGCTCAAGCAATCCTCCTGCCTCAGCCTCCCGAGTAGCTGGGACTACAGGCATGCGCCACCATGCCCGGCTAATTTTTTCTGTTTTTAGTAGAGACAGGGTCTTGCTTTTGCTCAGGCTGGTCTTGAACTCCTGATCTCAAGTGATCCTCCCACCTTGGCCTCCCAGAGTGCTAGGATTACAGGCGTGAGCCACTGAGTTTGGCCATGTTTATGTTTGTTTGTTTTGTTTTGAGGCAGAATCTCGCTCTGTCACTTGGGCTGGAGTGCAGTGCGGTCATCACAGCTCACTGCAACCTCAGACTCCTGGGCTCAAGCGATCCTCCTATCTCAGCCTCCCGAGTAGCTGGGACAACAGGAGCACACCACTGCACCTGGCTAATTCGATATGTTTATGTTGTAAAAGTTCCACTGAGCACAGTGAGACAACCCAGCCAGAGCAGAATGTTCATGCTTTTTCCTGCTCCCTGAAAGAGGTGATTGCCCCATCACTTCCAGGGCAAGTTCCATCCTGCCATTCACTTCTTTCTTCCTTGAGTCCTGATTCTGTGTTGCCGTGAGGCAAACATTGCTGCGATGCATTTCAAACATGCTGGTTGGCCCCAAGGGCTGCGTTTCCTAGCACATGTTGATAATGAGCCCAGAATTGCATGACTGGACATCAGGATGCCAGTAATTCTAGCACACATGTGACTCAGATCCTACATGGCTTTGGGTACCTCTATGTTAATCTTGGAGGAAATTATCTCAAGGCAATAGCGATAGTTATCATGTATCAGCATCTACTGTCATCAGAGCTTTGTGCTTGATACTTTATATACATCTTCTTTAATCTCCAAAACTGTGTTTTTAGACAGTTTCCTGGGATCACCTCACAAATAAGCTGCTTGCACCAACGCATTATATTTGGCTTTACTCAAGAGAACTCAAACCATGACAGTCAGCTTCGATTAATCAATATTTATTCCCCTGGGGCTGGGTGAGACCTGTGTAACACACGGGTACCCAATGTTACAGAACACCAGGGCCCTGAAAGAAAGGAATAGAGGAATAATCGTGGGACGGGCAACTAGTCTTTCTATATACTGATCAATGAGTTGTTAGCTATTCCCATACTCTTGAATACATCTTTCCTTCGTTTTACAATTGTCTTGGAATAAAGTCGGTGTTTCTGCCAGGTTAAGGCTGCCAAGATGGTCACAGGGCCTGCTCTTCTCAGAGTCAGTCCAGAGAGCGGGCTCTGCATGGGCCCAGTGCTCCCACTCAAGTGGGACCCTTTGTTCTGCAGCCTGCGTGCCTGTGACCAGGCTAGGGGCCACTGGACCTATTTGGACCTATTTAAGTTTGGACTTGGCAAGGTGAACAGCCAACTGCACGTGTCCATGCCACTTAGTTGTCTGGGAAAGTCTCTTCTTCAGTGCTTACTGTGTTCCATTGTAATCATCTGTTTTTCAGGCTGCTTTGGTGGTCCCGAGCCAGGGCTTTTGTTAACCCGTCTAGGGGCTTTGCTCAATTTGTAAAACACTTCCCCCTCTGGTTAGCTGCAGCCTCGTAGAAACAGCTTGGCCAGTAGAAGCCTTTTTGCAATGCAGCTAGGGTAATGGCCATGGTTTATGAACCGAGCCCAGGCTGAATTGCAAGCCTTATCCTCCCTAACTGCTGCCATCCCTCCACCCATACATAGGCCAGGCACCTTTGTGCAGTGCTCATGCTGCACAACCATACACAGCAGCCCTGTCAGGGCTATGTCTTCATCTCTGGCTTCCAATTGCCTAGCTCAGTGCTTGAGCATGACCTTGAGAAAGTTACTTAGTCTCTTTTAGTCTAATTTCCTCATCCGTAATACATGAGGTTTTTTTTTTTGTTTTTTTTTTTTTTGTAATATAGTGGTTAACAAGACGTTATCTCATAGGATTTTTATGAGAATCAAATAGTCAGAACATGAAGAACGAGGTCTCTGTGGTCAGGTTGTGTTGGGTCCAAATTCCAGCTCTGTCATTTACTAAGGGGTGTGGCTTTGGGAAGGTTTCTAAATCCTTTTAACCTCAATTTTCTCACCTGGGGATGATAATAGCGTTCACCTCATGGTATACTGGGAAGATCAAATAAGATTTGGAATACATATTTTAGAATCTGGCACAAATCAAGCATTCAATCGAGTTTAGATGTTATCACGCGATTACTTTTATGTACACCCCTAGTGCAGTTCCTGACGTCCAGTAAGCGATCAGAAATGGTGACAACCAGGCGATACATCAATGGCTGCGCAACAAAGTGAAGCAGATGTTCAGTCCTAAGAGCAGACTGACCTTTGTCCACACGACTCCTTTTGGCAACTCCCCTGCCCCCACCCCAAGGGGGCCTAGAGTAACTCTCAGGCTGTTGTCCCAGGGGTGGTGGCCTTGGGGCCCACACTAGTCACTCTTAGTGCTCCGGCTCTGAGCACAGCAATTTGTTCAGGGGTGGGCAAGGACCAGGTATGACCACTTGCAGTCACCTTTGAACAATGATGTGTGTTTGCTGGAGGAGGAGGGTCCCTGTCTCTGGAATTGTGGGCAACAGTGCTTGAGGCGTGGGGTGTCAAATTGCCCCCTTTGTGGAGAGAGGCTGCCCCTGCCCATCACCAAAGAAGAAACAGAGCTGAGTGATGGAAAAGAGTGATAAAGCCTTAACATCACTGTTTTACTCCTGGATCTAGCCATACCTGAACCTATCGCTGCACTTGGACTTCCCAGCTAAATGATCCTATTACTTCCCTTTTGACTGAAGCTATTTTGACTTAGGCTTCTATCATTTGCAACAGAAAGGACCATCTTACTCAAGGTTCTGTATATAAATGTAACTGGAAAGTAACATGATTGAATGACTGATAACTAGCAGTAACAATATTCATAACAGTAGACAACACTTACTGAGGCTTACTGGATGCCAGGCACTGTCTTAAGTGCTTTGCACATATTAACTCATTGAGGCCTTGACGACTGTTTGAGGCAGGCATGTTACTCAGATGAGAAAACTGAGTTTCATAAAGGTTTCTCAGCTAGTGATTCCAGAGTCAGGATTCAAACTTACACACCCATGGGAGCAATGGATCATCCAACGTGCTGACCTGATAATGTTTTTTCAAATGATGCTAACAGTTTCTAAAATATTTTTGAACAGTGTTTTAAATGAATTATTATCAGAACCAGTTTATTTCAGAAAATAAATATTGCCATGCATAATCACGCTTTGTGTTTGGCCGGAAGGGCATTCCCGTGCTTGCTTAATTACTTTATTTACTGTGTGTGACCCTTCGTGATATTTAGCTGTTCACACAAATCAGATATGCCCTGAAAGAACAAAGGTATGTGACCATTGAGGAGGAATGTAAAGTAGGCTCTGAAGGTGATTCTAAAGGGCAGACTTCCAAAGCTGTGTTGTGCAAGGTATGCTTTTGAGGGGGACATTTGGATGCATCAATTATAGTATGCTATTTAAAAAAAATCCATCAGATCACATTATGCTCACACATTATTTTTTCCTTTACGTATTTACCTAACAAAAGCAAGGTATTATGGCACTTGCGTTAGGGAATCTGATGACTCTAGCTGGTGTCCGGAAGGTGACCTGGTACCTCAGCTGACCTTGAGGAAAGCCATTGAAATACCTCCAGAGACGTAAGGTGGAGATTGAGAACAAAGCCACCCACTGATGCGGCTTGTGCCTAGGTGGGTGCTTTCAGAGGTCAACAGAAGAAACTCTGAGAAAAAGCTGGAGGAATGACTTCAACCTCAAACGCTTCCACAGACCAAATCTTGAAGAGGCATTTTCTGGCATGCAGAGATTACGACTATAGTTATGTCTCCAAATTTTATGGAAATCATTTAAAACACTCAAAAAGTTGAAAGATGAGTACAATATATACCTACCACATTTATTCAACACTGTTAGCATTTTGACAACATTTTGCTTTGTTTGAATATGTGTGTGTGTATATATGTACATATAAATATATATATATTTTGCTAAAGCTTTTGAAAATAAGTTTCAGACACTGAGATCTTTTATTCCTAAATAATTCAGCTAATAATAAGGAAATTCTTCAATATAACAGGATACCATTATCACACTTGAGACAAATAACAACTATTGCCTAATATCATCTAATATCCAGTCCATACCCAAATTTGCCCCAAAATGACCCTAAAGTAACTTTTATAGCTATTTCTTTTCTATCTTCCCTCAAAAAAAAAAAAACCCAAAACCCCCCAGAACCCCGTAAGGTCCAATCAAGGCATTGCATTTGGTTGCTATGTCTATTATCTTGTATGTTACAATAATTATATATTAAAAAATTATCCAACGTTATCCTTTTGAAGAGACCAGGCCAGCTGTCTTGTAGAATGTTCCACATTCTGGATTTACCTGCTTGTTGTCCTGTGGTGTCATTCACCTTTTTTCGGTCACCCAGGATTTCCTGTCAGCTGGAAGTTAAGTCCAGAGGTTTGACAAGATTTAGGCTAAACATCTTTGTCATGAATACTGCACAGGTGACCCTGGGTATTTCATGTTGCATCCAAACAGGAGTCACATGGTGTCAGGGTGTCCAGCTATGACTGACACTAAATGTGATCACTAGATTAAAGTGGTAACTGCCAGAACTTTCCATTGAAAGGCTATTTTTTCCCTCCTTTTTTGCACTTACTAATAGAAACCTGTGGGGAGATAATGCTGCACCATGCGCGTAGCCTTTCTTAACTGTAGCAATTTTTCACTGAATGGTTTAGTCCTACGGATGACAACTTACCTACGGTGCATGCGTAAGAGCAACTCAAGACGGCTCCATAGCACTCTTTCTAAAATATCTGCAACAAACTTTTTTTATATATATTTCTTATGAATCCTAGGTCACAAGTGTTCATTTGGCTGTTCTTCAAAAACAGCATAAACTTGCTCAATGCTGATAGAGAAGTTCTGCAAATATGTGTAAACATTTCCTGTTGGGGACAGCTGGAAACATTCAGCTTTGCTATGACAGCCTCCTTCACTTTGCAGCAGCAGCCAGAGTTTTCAAAACCATCCATGAAATAGGTAGGCTGCCAGGCTATCTGCCAAGGATCCATTGTGTTCTCTTGATATAGGGAGGTTTCAACCCTGATTGACACATTAGAATCCTCTGGGGAGTTTTAAAACTACATCCTGGTCCTACCCTAGACCATTTGGACCAGAATCTTTGCGGGTGGAGCCAAGGATAGGTATGCTCTGAAAGCTCCCAGGTGATTCTATGGGGCAGCCCAGCTTAGTTACAGGACGCCAGGTGAGTTCAATGTACAGCTACCTTTGGATCCACTGGTCAGGCAACTGTCTTCTGAAGAGGCAGTTGTGGTTTGCTTGAAAGAACATGGACTCTGGAATCAAACAGTTCTGCTGCTAACTACGTGTATAATTTCTTAGCCTAAATGTCCTCACTAAGGAAAGAGGGATGTTAATGTTAATTCACAGTTTTGTTTTCTGGACTGAAAGATAATATATTTGGTAGCACACAATATACCCCTCGTATTAGTTTCCTATTGCTGCAGGAACTAGGTACCACAAAGTTAGTGGCTTAAAATAACACGTTTGTTATCTTATGGTGCTGGAGGCCAAAAATACAAAACGGGTCTCACTGGGCTGAAATCGGTGTTGGCAGAACTGCATTCTTTTCTGGAGGCCCTAGGGGAGGTTCTGTGTTCTTGCCTTTTCCAACGTCTGGAGGCCACCTGCATTCCGTGGTTAATGTCCTCCTTCCATCTTCCAGGTCAGCGTGGCCTGCGGTCTTTCTCATGTGGCCTCACTCTGGCTCTTCTGCCTCCCTCTTCCACATTTGAGGACCCTTGTGATTACACTGTGATTACACTGGACCCATCCAGATTAATCCAAGAGAAACTTCCTGTTGTAAAATGGTTGATTAGCAACCTTAACGCCATTTCCTACCTTCATTCTCTTTTGCCATGTAAGGTGACATATTCACAACAGGTTCTGGGCATTGAGATGTGGACATCTTTGGGAGGCATTATTTTGTGTGTCACACCCTCAATACCTTTCCCCTTTGATCAGGATACAAAATGTAAGTGTAGGTTCATGTCAACTGATGACCTATAAATACATGAGAACCTCGTTAATGGTTTATTAGCATGATACCAATTAAATAATACCTGTTGTCAGCCCTCTTTTATTATTTGTCCTACTACTAGATCCCATCTCAGCTGTCTGTTGAGGGGATAGGTGTAGGCACCCCTGTTTGTGTCACATGATCCTTCTGCACAGTCACAGCTGATTGGACCGGGGGGGGGGGGGGCCACCTGATCCCTAGGGAACCAATGAATTGACTTGTCAGCACTTCATTAGAATTTTTCCTAAGAATTTGGGGTAAGAGGTACAGATAACGGTAGTTGTTGCTGCATTCTGGAGCCAAATCAGACTGTAGGGTTAGAACTGGAATTGGCAACATGGTGTCGATAATTTAATGCCATATGCATGTCAGAACCTGAAAGGAGCAGGGATCACGAGGCCACAGAGGAAGACGGACTGCAGAGACGACAGGTGCACATTTACAGGGAGAAGCTAAGATGTAAGACTTTGCAGCCCCCCAAAGCAAGATGCTTCCAATTTTTAGAAAATGTCTGTTCCCATAGCCTTGGCTATCTTTTGGAAAATAATGTTTATAACAAGATATTGAAAACTACAACTTGTGACAGCAAAGAGAATTAAGGAGATAAATTATTAGTCTGAAGGTTTTTATGAAGTCATCATAGCTTTCTCTTATGTAGGAGAGAGGGAAAATGGAGTACAAAAGTGAAAAATAATCTTAAAATCTTATCATCCTAATGTTCCTGACGTTTATCTTTTATAAAAAACAACATGGAAAATTCTATAGGTAAGGTAAGTGCCTCCGTGAGAAATGTTTTTGGCTAAAATTAGCAGTAAAACCAATTAATGGCAGCTAGACTCAAAGGGCATTTAATTTTATTGAACAAGAAGCCTGGAGGCGTCTCCAGGGTTTGTTCGGAGGCTTCATGATGTCATCAAGGATCCCTGCCTGGTCCAAAGGAGGACATTCTCAGCTTCCCACTCTTGCTCTCATCGCCTGCTGGCCGCGGGCTGGGCAGTGACGGCGCCTCCCTGCTGTCGGGTCGCTAGCACACTGCCCCCAACACGCAAGCAATGAAATGGCCGAAAGGAAGAAAAAGAGGAAAAACAAAACTTAGGAAACCACAGGCTTCTTGATTTTGCAAGAAAGGAGCTCTAGCTATGCCTATTGCGACAGCCCTGGCTGAAGCTGCTGGTACCACGACAGAAATACGTTCTCCCGTATTCTGAAGGAACCTTCCGGTTGAAAGCCTTGCCTGGGATTTACTCTCGGCTGTTTATCTTCAAATGCCATTTGAGAAATTCTTGTGGGTGGCAACGGGCGGCGCCAGTTAATGCCACCAGAAGTTCTAAGCACTGAACAGATTTTGGTGTCACTCTTTTTCCCTCCAATTCTACCCCAAGTAATTAATTTGAAATAAAAACAAAGTCCAACTTATAACTACCAAAGTCTTCCAACTTATAACTACCAAAGTCTTCCCCAAAGTCTACCACCCACTTCAATGTTTTTTTGTTTTTTTTTAAAGGAACAAGATTGTTTTTAGATGAGTGTTTTTCACATTCGAAGGAACCCTGGGGGTTCTAGGCAATGCCATGTAGGGAGGCGGTAAGGCTTCAGAAGAAAGCTCCAGCCACCCCCATCCCTTTAACCAGAGAAGCGCCTCTTTTTATCTGCTTTATATGTTGTGATTCTGGGTAACTATTTTATTTGAAGAAAAGATTTCTCCACTTTAAGCTGTTTGAAACCACTCTTTTAAATGAACGGCTGTTGCATAATATCTTGGTATAGTGCTTATGTTCTCTAAACTGAATTTAGACATACTACTATTAAATCAAATAATGGAGGACTTTTACCCATTCAGAGAAAAAAAATAAAATAGATTATTTTAAAGCCAGGTATGGTGGCACACACCTGTAGCCCCAGCTACTCAGGAAGCTGAGGCAGAAGGATTACCTGAGCCTGGGAGTTCAGGGCTATGGTGCACAATGATCATGCCTGTGAATAGCCACTGCACTCCAGCCTGGGCAACATAGTGAGACCCTCCATTGGGGTTTTCTGTAAAGAAAAAAAAATTTTTACTTTTGTATATTTCTCTAATAAATTGCTCTTAAATCTTTAATACTTGCTATAGCTTATCTATATTAGATTCTTTTTTAAAAGTTTATTTTACTTCAGAATATTACAGGTACAAACATTTTGGTTACATAAATTGTTTTTGTACAGTTTGATTCAAAGTTATAAGTGTGCCCATCACCCAGCTACTGTATATGGTGCCTGTTAGGTGTGAATTTACTCATCCCCTCCTCCCCCCTCCCACCTGCTTGATTTCTGATGAGTTTTATTTCCATATGTGCACATAAGTGTTGTTCAATTAGTTCAATTTAATAATGAGTACCAGTAGTGTTTGTTTTTCCATTTTTATGACAATTCACTTAGAAGAATGGTCTACAGTTCCATCCAGGTTAATACAAGAGGTACCATTAGTTCACTATTTATACATGACATTTTATTAATCCATTCATGTATTTGTTTAAATTAAGTTTTGATTTTTATTTTGGATAAATTACTAGGTAGCATATTTTACAGAATGTAAATTAATTTTATTTATTTATTTATTTATTGGCTTCTTTTTTTATTATTATTTCAGCATATTGTGGGGGTATAAAAGTTTAGGTTATGTATATTGCCCTTGCCCCCCCAGTGCCCCGAGTCAGAGCTTCAAATGTGTCCATCCCCCAGACAGTGCGCATCGCACTCATTATGTATGTATACACCCATCCCTTCCCCACCCACATCTGCCCGACACCCGATTAATGTTATTCCTAAATGTGCTCTTAGGTGATGATCAGTGAAACCAATTTGATGGTGAGTACATGTGGTGCTTGTTTTTCCATTCTTGGGATACTTCACTTAGTAGAATGGGTTCCAGCTCTATCCAGGAAAATACAAGAGGTGCTATATCACCATTGTTTCTTATAGCTGAGTAGAACTCCATGGTATACATATACCACATTTCATTAACCCACTCATGTATTGATGGGCACTTGGGTTGTTTCCACATCTTTGAAATTGTGAATTGTGCTGCTATAAACATTCAGGTTCAGGTGTCTGTTTTTTATAGAATATCCTCTTTTCCTTTGGGTAAATACCTAGTAGTGGGATTGCCGAATCACATGGTAGGTCTACTTTTAATTCTTTGAGTTATCTCCATACTACTTTCCATAGAGATTGTACTAGTTTGCAGTCCCACTAACACCATTGAGTGTTCCTATCTCTCCACATCCATGCCAGCATTTGTTGTTTTGGGATTTTTTTGATAAAAGCCATTTTCCCTGGAGTTAGGTAATATCTCATTGTGGTTTTGATTTGCATTTCCCTAATGATTAGAGACATTGAGCATTTTTGTAATATGTTTCTTGACCATTAGTCTATCTTCTTTTGAAAAGTTTCTATTCTTGTCTTTTGCCCATTTTTTAATGGGTTTTTTTGATTTTTTTTCTTGCTGATTTGCTTGAGTTCTTTGTAGATTCTGGTTATCAGCCCTTTATCAAATGGATGTATAGTATGCAAATATTTTCTCCCATTCTGTAGGTTGTTTATTCTCTCTATCAATTATTTTCTTGGCTCTGCAGAAGCTTTTTAATTTGATCAGGTCCCATTTATTTATTTTTGTTGTTGCTGTGATTGCTTTTGGGTTCATCTTCATAAATTCTTTGCCTAGGCTGATGTCTAAAAGAGTTTTTCCAACATTTTCTTCTAGAATTATTATAATTTCATGCCATATTTGAAATCTATTATCCATTGTGAATTAATTTTTGTGAGAGGTGGGTGATGTGGACCCTGTTTCAGTCTTCTACATATGGCTATCCAGTTTTCCCAGCACCATTTATTGAATAGGGATTCTTTTCCCCAGCATATGTTTCCACAGTATATGTTTTTTCTGCTTTGTAAAAGGTCAAATGGCAATATGAGTAAGGATGGTTTTATGTCTGGGTTCTCTGTTCTGATCCATTGGTCTATGTCTCTGTTCTTATGCCAGTACCATCCTGTTTTGGTTACTATATCTTTGTAGTATAGCTTGATGTCTGGTAAAGTGATGCCTCCTGATTTGTTCTTTTTGCTTAAGGTTGCCTTGGCTAGTTGGGCTCTTTTCTGGTTCCATACAAAGCATAGAATTATTTTTCTCTAGATCTGTGAAAAATGACATTGGTATTTTAATGGGGATTGCACTGAATCTGTAAATCACTTTGGGTAGTATAGACATTTTAACAAGGTTGATTCTGCCAATCCATGAGCATGACATGTTTTTCCATTTGTTTACATTCTCTGTGATTTCCTTCCTCAGTGTTTCATAGATCTCCCTGTGGAGGTCTTTCACCTCCTTGGTTTAATATATTCCCAGGTATTTTATTTTCTTTGTTGCTGTTGTGAAAGGTATTGAGTCTTCGATTTGATTCTCAGCTTGAATGTTGTTGGCGTATACGCATGCTACTGATTTGTGTACATTTATTTTGTAACCTGAAACTTTGCTAAATTTATTTATCAAATCAGGAGTCTCCTAGAAGAATCTTTGGGGTTTTCTAGATATAAGATCATTTTATCAGCAAAGAGCGATAGTTTGACCTCTTCTTTCCCCATTTGGATGCCCTTGATTTCCTTCTCTTGCCTGATTGCTTGGGTTAGGACTTCCAGCACTATGTTGAATAGAAGTGGCCACAGTGGGCAACCTTGTCTGGTTCCAATTCTAAGTGGGAATGCTTTCAATTTTTCCCTCTTCAGTATGATGTTGGCTCTGGGTTTGTCACATATGGCTTTTTATAATTTTGAAGTGTGTTCCATCTATGCCTATTTTGTTAAGAGTTCTTATAAAAGGTGCTGAATATTGTCAAATGCTTTTTCTGCATCCATTGAGAGGATCATATGGTCTTTATTTTTGCTTCAATTTATATGGTGAATCACATTTATAAATTTGTGTATGTTGAGCCATCCTTGCATCTCTGGGATGAAGTCCACCTGGTTGTGATTTATTTTATTTATTTATTTATTTATTTTCATTATTATTATTTTTTTTTTTGAGACAGCGTCTCGCTTTGTTGCCTGGGCTAGAGTGAGTGCCTTGGCGTCAGCCTAGCTCACAGCAACCTCAAACTCCTGGGCTTAAGCAATCCTTCTGCCTCAGCCTCCCGAGTAGCTGGGACTACAAGCATGCGCCACCATGCCCGGCTAATTTTTTTCTATATATATTTTAGTTGGCCAGATAATTTGTTTCTATTTTTAGTAGAGACGGGGTCTCACTCTTGCTCAGGCTGGTCTCGAACTCCTGACCTTGAGCAATCCACCCGCCTCGGCCTCCCAGAGTGCTAGGATTACAGGCGTGAGCCACTGCACCCGGCCTGTGATTTATTTTTTTGATGTGCAGCTGACATCAGTTTGATAGGATTTTATTGAGAATTTTTACATTTATATTCATAAGGGATATTGGTCTGTAGTTTTCTTTTTTTGTTGTGTCCTTTCCTGGCTTTGGTATCAAGGTGATATTGGCTTTGTAGAACACGCTGGGGAAGATTCCTTCCTTTTCGATGTTATAAAATAATTTCTGCTATATAGGTACCAGTTCTTCTTTGCAGGTCTGGTAAAATTTGGCTGTGAAACTATCTGGTCTGGGACTTTTTTTTGTTGAAAGATTTTTTTATTACTGCCTCAATTTTGTTACTTGTTATTGGTCTGTTCAGGAGTTTTATTTCTTCCTGATTGAGCCTAGGGAGGTTGTATGTTTTCAGAAATGTGTCCATTTCTTCCATGTTTTCAATTTTATGTGCATAGAGATTTTTGTAGTATTTAGAGATGATATTTTGTATTTGCATGGCATCAGTTATAATATCTCCTTTTTCATTTCTGATTGAGCTTATTAGGGTTCATTCTTTTCTGTCTCTGGTTAATCTAGTGAGAGGCCTGTCAATTTTGTTTATCTTTTCAAAGAATCAACTTTTTGTTTTATCAATCTTCTGTATAATTCTTTTGGAATTGATTTTATTTAGGTATGCTCTAACCTTAGTTAATTCTTTTCTTTTGCTGGGTTTGGGGTTGGTTTGCTCTTCCTTTTCCAATTCCTTGATATGATTCATTAGTTTGTTGATTTGTGATCTTTCTGTCTTTTGGACATAGGCATTTAAAGCTATGAATTTTCCTCTGAGGACTGCTTTTGCAGAATCCCACAGATTTTGGTAACTTGTGTCCCCTTTATCATTTAGTTTGAAGAATCTTTTGATTTCCATCTTAACTTCTTCCTTGACCCAATGATCATTCAGCAGTAGGTTGTTTAATTTCTATGACTTTGTGTACAGGTGAGTGTTTCTCTTGGAATTGATTTCTAATTTTATTCCGCTGTGATCTGAGAAGATACATGGTATAATTTCTATTTTTTTCAAATTTGTTGAGACATGTTTTGTGGCCTGTGATCTGATCAACCTTAGAGAATGTTCAATGAGGGAGAAATAAAGACTTTCTCAAACAAGCAAACACTGAGGGAATTTGTCAAGAGCAGATCTGCCCTGAAGGAAGTACACAGATCAGCATTATATACCGATCAGCACAATAGACATCTACCAGTGTAAAACCATCCAGAAGCTAGAGTTCAGAGCCCAGATACCACAATGGCTCAAGAGATAAAACAAAACAATACAGTTTTACACAACAGTATGAACAGAAATCCACCCACTTATCAATTCTTTCAATAAATGTGAATGGCTTGAACTCCCCACTGAAGAGACACAGGCTGGCTAAGTGTGTTTAAAAAATATAAGTCAAGTATCTTCTGTCCCCAGGAAATGCATCTAGCTCACAAGAACTCATTCAGACTCAGGTAAAGAGATGGAAAACAATATTCTATGCAAATGGAAACCAAAAGAAAGCTGGTATAGCCATTCTCTTATTAGATAACATAGGCTTCAAATCAACACACGTAAAGAAAGACAAAGATGGTGATTATATAATGGTGAAGGGAACAATTCAACAAGAAGACATAACAATCCTAAATATCTATGTAACTAACAGAGGTGCACTCAGATTCATAAAACAAATCCTACTTGATCTAAACAAAATGATAAACAGCAGCATGGTAATAGCTGGGACTTCAGTACCCCGCTAACAGAACAGGACAGATCCTCCAAACAGAAAATAAACAAAGACACAATGGACTGAAACAGGATTATAAAACACATGGGCCTAATAGATATTTGCTTTATTTTTTAAATAACAATATCAACTTTTTCAACTCCCCCTGCCTTTTTCTTTGGTGATTGCAGCTTTTCTGATGCCATAATGTATATGCTTCGTCTCTATTCTGAGTAAAACGGCACTGCTCGTCTGCTCATGGGGGATCTCTAGCCTTGTATGCCATCACTAGAACCCAAGACAACATAAAAAATAGTTGATCAGCTCAATGCTTTGAGAGTTAATTCAGACCATCAAAGGGTAACACTCCCAACACATAGCTCTAATCAATTTTGGTGACTAAGTCAACATATGTAAAATGCATAAAATACTGCTTGACATACAGTGTTCTCTATATAAAGTGTTTGTTGATGTTGTTGTTATAGATCTCAAAATGCTTGTGAAATGAGAAGAGACTACACAATTTACACAAAGATATAATGCTGGAGAGAAAGCAGTGGAGAGAGGGGAAGGGTAAGAAAACTCACAGTCTTTGAGCATCCTCCCGATTCCAGGTGCAGGAAAGACAATATGCATACGTGTGTTATTACATTTAATCCTTACAGCCAACCCCACAAAGGAAGTATTATTACTGCAACTTGACTAGTGAGGAGATTGAAGCCCACAAATTTGGAGAGACTTGAGCAAGACAAGTTAGTTAGCAGCAAAGCTAACGCAGGTCTGTCTCACTTAACTGAGCCATGCTTTCCTTTTTGGGGACAGATTTGTAGGGCAAAATATTTGCTATATGGGTAGAAGCTTCAGTTGTTCATAAAAAGGGCATCGAATCCACTTAAGCTGGATTGCTGTTTATGTTCCTAGATGTAAGTATGGTGTAGCTTTTATTGATAACTGTTGTTGATTATTTACAGTTTGGGAGTTACAAAGGTAAAAAATATTATTCTTGTCCGTAGAGAACAGTGGACCAGTGGAGACACAAACGCAAACAAATGATTAATATCTAACATGATAACTACTACAATGGTCACATACTCAAAGTAGAGTTACATTATGGAAGAAGTTCCTACCTGAAGGGAATTGGAGAAAGATTCATAGAGGACATATAGACACCAGCTTAAGGACTGATAGAAGTTTGCCAAGCAGATAGACTGTTTCAGAGCATTTCAGGCAGAGAGGACAGTCTGAAAAGGCAAGGAGTTTTAAGAGAGCTCTGGGAATTATTAGTAGTTCAAAATTGCCAGCTTGTGAAATTTAAAAGTGAAAGACAGAAAATAATCCCTATGGAAAAGTAAGTGCTAGATGCTTGTAAAAAGTGTTTAGCTTTAATCTTTTTAGGATAAAAATAATAATTCTATAGCAATGTGATGCTACCAAATAAGAGATGATATAAAAGTACAGATCCTCAAATCAATTAATATTTTAAATATTCATGCAAGCAAAAAATTGGAGATGACCTAAATGTCCACCAGTAGAGGATTGCTTAAATACATTTTGAATATGAATAACTGAAAAACTATGCAACTATTTAAAAAGAACGAGGCAGATCAATGGTGTCAGGTCAGGTTCTCTAGGAAGTAAAGCTAACAGTTCATTGTCAGGTACAAGCCCAGGGTGGTGAGGGTGAGGCAAAAGGGAAGTGAGTCAAGAGAAGATGCAATGCAACGTGTTACCAGGCAGACTAGATCAGCAAATTGTAAAGAGCAACAGTGTTGCACTCAGCAGAAGGGTATAGTAAGTATCTCTGAAGCATCTCAGAGTAGTACCTGGAAGAGAGAAAGGAGGGAAAACGTAACTGCTTGACTCCTCCTCTCTTCTGTTTCCCACTGGTTGAGATTCATTCATACTTCCCAGTTACGTCATCTGGCCCACAGGAAGCAGAGACCTTGTAGTGTGATGTTTTATCCAGACCAAAAGCTGAGGATTATGTATAATATTCTAACATTGGATAAAATAAAGAATATGTATGTATGTTTATTTCTGCATGGAATACCTCTGGAAGGAGACACAAGAAATCAATTGTAGTATTTGCCTTTGGAAGAGGCAATTGCATGGTAGGGGTATTACTGGGTGAGAGGAAGATTCATTTTTCACTATATGTCTTTTTGTGCATTTTTAATTTGGTACTATATCAAGCTATTACCTATTAAAGTAAAAACTTACATTATACTGTGTCTTTGTTTGTGCTATCATAACAAAATACTACAGACTGGGTAATTTACAAATGATAGAAATTCATTTCTTATAGTTCTGGGGGATGCAAAGTCCAAGATCGAGGCAGCAGCTGGCTCGGTTTCCAGTTCTGGGCTGTCCTCTGCTTCCAAGATGGCACCTTGCTGCTGCATCCTGCAGAGGAGATGGACTCCGTGTCCTCACATGGCAGAGGGGATGGCAGGAATCAAGTGCGCTCATGCAAGGCCTTTTATAAGGGCCCTAATCCCATCCATGAGGGCTCCACCCTCATGACTTAATCACCTCCTAAAAGCCTTACCTTTTAATACTGTCACATTAGTGATTAAGTTTTAGCACATGAATTTTGGGAGACATTCAGAACACATTTTTAATGTTAGGAAGAGCATACTGGCAGTATTAATAGTAAAGAGGACTTTGAGGGAGATCATGAAACTCAACAGATACCTATGAGCATCAGGATACTGGGAGGATTCCAAAATGAATGTGCAGCCCCAGCCCCGCCCTGACGGTGTTTAGGATCCCGTCAAGGACACAGACCTCAGACGAGCGCTAAGGTGACCACGTGCACTGCGCAGCCCCGGCCAAGTCAACACAGCCAATCTGTGGCAGGAGCACATAGTCCTTAGTGCTGAAGAAGTTATTTTAAGAGTTTTTTAACTTGATAAACAATATTTGTACATATTTATGGGGTACATATGGTATTTTGATATACATACACAGAACATGTAATGGTCAAGTCGGGGTATTTAGAATATCCATCACCTCGAACATTGAGCATTTCTTTATGACGGGAGCATTTCAAGTCTTCTAACCATTTTGAAATATACAACATGTTATTGCTGACTATGGTCACCCTGCTGTGCCGTTGGATGCTAGAACTTATTCCTGCTATCTAACTATGCACTTGCAGGCATTAACCTACCTCTTCTCCTCCCCTGCCCCCAGTACACCTTTCCCAGCCTCTGGTAACTCTCACTCTATGAAGGTGTTATTTTTGTGGCAAAACACCTGCATAGCAGGCCTCGGTTTCTCATTTTCAAATTATCGAAGTTGAATTAGTATAGGGGCCCACAAACTTTTTCTGTAAAGGGCCATTAGTAAATATTTTAGGCTTTGCAGGCCAGACTGTCTCTGTTACGGCTACTCTACTCAACTCTGCTGTTGCGGCACAGAAGCAGCTGTAGATGACATGTACACAAACGAGCGTGGCTATTTTCCAGTAAAACTTTACTGGAAGCTGTGGAAGTCTATTGGGAGTCCCAATAGAACTTTGAATTTCATATAATTTTTATCTGTCATAAAATATTATTCTTCTTTTAATTTTTTTCAACCCTTTAAAAATATAAAATCCATTCTTAGCTTGCAGGCTGTACAAATACAGGTAGTAGGCCCTATATGGGCTGTGGGCTGTATTATACTCACCCTTTAGTTAGTATATTGCTCTCATGTTAAAATTCCGACTCTGTTCATATAAAATCTCAACACCCCTCCAACCAATAGTTGGCACTGTGATCTAGACTACGAAAGCTTTATGGTTCTATTGCTGATTGCTTGATTTGCATTTCATTTTAGTTTAACTTTGTGTTTGTTCTCCCTACTGCAATGTGTGCTGATTTGCAATGGACCCCTGGACTGCAATGAAGGTCACACAAGAAGATTTAATTCCTATGTGATTGCTTGTTAATTCATTTCTGGATGTTAAAACCACTTTTATGAGCCCCACACAATATGCCATATGGAATATCATTATCTGCTCCTTAGAGCTTCTGTTGTTGCCATCTGTCTGTGGCTTCCTATGCGGTTTCTTTGGCAGTGGGGGATTCATCTATCAGAAATGCTTCTATAAAGCCAGTTTTGATAACCCAATGCTAAACAACATCATCTCTGAAGTTGGATGTATATTTTCAAGGTTTATGCATTTGAAGCACATTAATAATGATCCCTCCTGTGAGGTCACAGTTGGAATTACAACAGTGAAATGTCCATCACCAGGGTAACACCCAGATACTAGCACTGCCAGCACTGTGAATCTCTCCACAAGCAAACCTTTCAATTCTCCCATTTTGAGAACTCTGATATGTTAGTCAGAACCTTGGCATTCTGCCTAAAATAGCCCTCTGTTCTCAAACACCCAGAATTTTCCATCCTTATTGGCAGGAGCCATGTTTGTCCATTTTGTTTTTGTGTCTTACTATCTAATACAACACCTAGCACTTAGTAAGAGTTCAACAAATTTGTGTTGAGTTGAACTGAAATGTTGAATTACACCCTTCAAGTTTCTAGGTCATATCTCCTTGCAATATCAATGACAAGAATTTCATTCAATGTGACACTGGTTATTGGTTGCAAACAATTGCTTATTATATTGTCTTGGTCAGTTGATTATGCATGTGTATAAAACACATTTTTATATTATGAAGATGAATGAGATACTCAGAATAAAGCATTTTTATATCTTCAGATGAATACATATTCTAGATTGCTTAGGATCACCAGGCATGGATGAAAGGGCCTTGACCTCTGAGTGAGAAGATCTTGGTTTGAATCCTAGCTCTTTACAAACTCTAAAATAGTGAAAAAGACCACTTACCATCTCAGATCTTTTTTGGTCTCTGTGAGATAGGAACAATAATCCCTGCCCTGCTACCTCAAAGAACTGATATAAGAATTGACCAAGACAGTGTAGATGACAAAATTTACAAATCAAAACTCACAAGTGCAAATACAGATTTTGTTCTTTCGTGTGCATATTTATGGATGGTCTACCACGGGTAAAGCACTAGGGAATACAGATGTGAAAAAAAGACAGAAGTCATGTTTTAAAAAATGAGTGCACACATACAGAGATTTCAGGGGCAGCCTTCAATGTGGGAATCAGGGAAGGTCATGTTGACATGCAGATTCCTGTGACTTGCCAGAGGCATTCTGCTGGGGTAGGTCTGGGTTTGAACAAGGGGCCATAGGGATTTAATAACTTCCCCAGGAGATTCTGATGCAGGTGGTTCATGGACCAGGCTTTGAGAATACCAACTTATGGCTTAGCAGGGAAAACAGAAAAGAAAATCAATAACTAATTTCTTATCAATGTTAGATCCCCAAAATGGGATTGCAATGGTTTGTTAAGGTGGCCCTCACAGGCTGCGAGGAAGTGGGAGACCAGGGAGATGATGAGATCCAGAAGGGTACAACAATGGTACAATCGGTGTGTTCTCCGTTACTTCTCAGATTTTCAGTGCTTGCCACTGGTGACTGTAATTCTAGATCTCTTTCAAGAGTTGGCATATTTTTTAGTTGGGTTGTATGTGTCAAAAAGAAACAACAACAAAAGCAATGGCCTGTACAAGATAGAAGTTTCTCTTAGTTGAAAACAAGGTTCAGAGATAAGTGGCCCAGGGCTGGGTTGGTAGCTCCACAAAGTTTCTAGGGACTGGCCAGGGGACCTTCAGTTCACCACTCTATCATCCCTAGGGTGTGGCCCCCTCAACCTTGTGGTCCAAGGTGACAACTGTGGCACCTCCAGTCACAATATCGTTCCAAGCAGCAAGATAAAGAAAAGATAGGGCAAAGGCAGAAGCAGCCGCCTTTCAAGGAGGCTTCGAGAAAGCTTCCATGCCCTTCTACTTGTATCTCATTGGCCAACACTTAGTAATGTTGGCTCGCCTGCCTGTAAAGAGATGCAGAAATGTATTGGTTATTCCCCAGGAAGCCATATGCCAGGATAAAAGTCAGGATTTCAAGTGGAAAGGAACATGGAGAGAATGAATACTGAGGGAACTCAGGCCCAGATGGGATCCTGAGGTCTGAAGCTTGTTTCCCTGGGCCTGGGCCTCTGCGAACAGTGACTCCGGCCACTGCCTGATGTCAAAGTGCCATAAGCACTGGCACAGCAGAGAAGAGCTGGTGGTGCTGGTGGGCACCTGGGGGCAGACTGTAGTCAGGGATTGCTAGATGCAGATTTGTAAGTCTGTGGCATCCAAGGTCCCCATGACTGCTGTCTTCTGAAGTTCATGTCCGTCACAATGCCTGCCTCTGTAAGACTGAGATGGGTCTCTTTTGGACAGGATTCAAATGCCAGATTTGAGACTAAGTAGCTTCAGTTGTCAATGGGGCTGCTGAAGGATTTTGTATCTATTTTTCTAAAATCTAGACAATTTCTGATTTAGCTACATCCTCTCTGGGGTTATTTTACCCATCAATTGATGTATTGAAAAGTGCTTCTAAACCTTTAAGTGAGATTCACATGTAAATTATTTTGAAAAAAAATCCATCAAGCATACGTTAAGGATTAATGAAAGTGTTTGAATTATTTAAATCAAGTTCACACACCTTAAACTTTAATTTAAAATTTTCTATTAGCAGGTGATATGAATAATTAACATTTCTCATTTAATCTGAGGGAAATTACTCCCACTGAATTTTTAATAAAACATCCAAACTATAAATATCTCAGCTATTGCCTCCGGTGCTTGCTGATTACTATAGCTCATTAACGCTAGAAATCATACCTCTCAAAACAGATCATTTTTGAGAATCTTGTCATGTCTCCTTTATATCAAATTCAGGTATCTTCTCTTTCTTCACTGACAACCTTTTCTTATCTGTATCTTTTAGGGACAGCTGAACACATATTACCATGTTGATTGGACTCACTTTTTAATTAATTAAAGAGACAGGGTCTTGCTCTGTTGCCCAGGCTGGAGTGCAGTGGTGTGACCATAGCTCATTGCAGCCTTGACCTCCTGTGCTCAAGTGATCCTCCTGCCTCAGTCTCCTGAGTAGTTGGGGCTACGGGTGTGCACTACCACATCTGGCTAATTTTTTATGTTTTATAGAGACAGAGTCTCACTGTGTTGCCCAGGCGGGCCTCAAACTCCTGGCCTCAAGTGATCCTCCTGCCTCAGCCTCCCAAAGAACTGGGATTACAGGTGTGAGCCATGGTGCCTGGCCTGGGCTCACTTTAAACAATGATCAATCACAGGGGAACCCTTTAGCGTGCCTCTGCCCTTGGTCCCTCCAGATGACTATTCCTACCTTCTGTCTCCTGAAACCTCCAGTAGCTCTTCGCTGTAGGCTCGTTAGCTGGATCTTGCTCTCCAAATCGCTAAGAAATTAGAAGCCATCAGAAGAGAGCTTGCTCTGCAGTAACACACCTGTCTGTTCTGACGCACTTGACCTTCTCTCCTGTTACAGCGAAGAACGTTTGTGTTTCTAGCCAAGGCCAACCCGCCACTTGTCCACTGTCTCCCATCCCCTCTCATCTACTCAAGGGCTCCAGCCAAGGGGACTATGTACCAGCTCTCCCCCTAAGCTCCCTTAAAGTTGTGGAGTCACTGGTCCAGAAACTCAAATATTTCAGAATGTTAAAATCAGAGAGAGAGATAATGTCCCATATGGGTCACCAACAAAAACCCCGTCAGCAGCACATTTGGATCATTTTATAACCTGAAACAAGCAAAGAAAGCAATTTCAAAAATTACATAAAAAGATAACCACTCTCCCCTTCCAAGTTAGAACAACAGAGACATTTCTTAGTGTGTGAGCATCTCTCATCCCTGGGAAGATTTAGAATTAAGAAGAGAAAAATGTCCAAGAGAATGAAGCATTTCATGTTCATATTGCAATGTGGAGGGATCAATACCCATTTGGGGGGAAGAAAGGGACACGACCGTCTCCATCTCTCTCTCTTCCTCTGGCTCCCGGAAAGCGTGAGGAGGTTGGGGTCAGATTTGAATGGACATGGGATTTAAACCCTACCACCATCACTTCTTAGAGCTGTGATCTGTCATAAGTTCTTTGAACTGTTTAAGTCTCAATTTCCTCACCTATGTAATACTACCCCCCGACAGCATTGTTAGAAGGACTAGAGAATACACGTAGAATGTCAGTACCGAATAAGTGCTTTATAAATAGTAGCTGCTCTAGTTATCTGTTGCTGAGTAACGAACCACTCCAAAACTTCGTGATGTAAAACAACAACCTTTTTACTATCCTCATGGACTCTGTGGATCAGGAAATCAAAAATGGCACAGGAGGAACGACTTCTATTCTCCATGGTGTCTGGGGTCTCAGTTGGAAAGACTTGAATGGCTGGGGGCTGGAGGACCTACTTCTAAGCTGGCTTTTCCACTCATACATCTAGTGCCTGGGCTGGGTTCGCTAAAGAATGGGCTCAGCTAGGATTGTTGACTGGGGCACTTACTGCTGGGCTTCCTTAGAGCCTGGCAACCTCCAGGTAGTCAAACTTCTTACTAGCAGCTCACAATTGTTAGTCAGTATCAAACACTACCAAGGCAGTTTCAAAACATGGCCCAAAATTCTTGGATGTCCTTCCAACAAGTCTTTGAAGGACAGTGTGCATGAAAACTATAAAAACATCCAGAAGTCTACCATTACTACATGAATAAAGTAGTAGTAGGAGGAATGATACAATAAAAATACCCGAATTCCTTGAGATGAGCAATGTGTGAATTGGGGATTTGAAGATTTTAGTTATGGGTTCTTAATTTTTCTTGGCTCATAATGATTCTTGGGTAGGTCTGTTCCAAACCCTCCCCTCACATCATATTATGTGGCTCCTGCCTCCTGGGACAGTTTCTGCCCCTGTTCTGGCCAAGATGACCATTGGCAAGCTTCACTCCTGCCCCAGCTAGTTCTCTGACTTCCTGGTCCATAAATCTTCTTGGCTACTTCTTTGATTCCTTTCTGTCTTCAGTCCAGGCCATCTGTTTTCTTCTGAGGTTGCAATACCAGGAGGCCAGGCAGCACAGGTAAGCTACAGAGATTTGTGTGCACATGCAGAGCATGACGATGGAGTGCAGATTGCTCAGCATTTATTATGAGGTTAGCACCAAGTACAATTGTACATTTGTTTCTTAGAATAAAAAAATATCTTGAAGACACTGAAGACTTGACTTTAAAAGTAGAGTGCTTTTATTTTACATATGCACACATACATTTGTATATATGTAATGGTTCTTTTAAGAAGAATGTCATTCACTCTACTATTTTTCTGCTTTTTGGCAGCATCCCTGGCTTACTCATCACTAGCCAGTTAACCATTAAAGGGCATACCTGCTGTGGTTTATGGAAAGATCCAATAGCTTTGAAGGGTTAAGATATTTCCCTCTCTGCCTGCTGACCTTAGTGAGGGTAGAGGACAATGGGAATGTGGCCAAGGTCACGGGCATTTGATACATGGGCCTCCCAATCACCTGACACCCTCGATTCTCCTGGCTCTAACTATTTTTCAGGTGACTACTTGTTGTTTACCCAAAAGAATCAGAAGACAGAGTGGATGAGGACAGCTGAGGGCGAACTCAGCCCCTGTACTTTTCAAGAGACTAATTTGGCTGTGGGGAGCCTAGAATTCAACAGGAACTTTTCCCCCAGCTTTGCGTTTTGGGTTCTTTTGCACACATCTTTTGTGTCTTGGCTTGATAAGAGCCTTCACTCTGAGCCCTCCTTTTTCACTTTGTAATTTTTATGACAATTATAATTGAGTGTTATAAATTCTATCCCTTCAATCCTGTGGACTTTCAGACACTGTCTCTCTGTTTGAGGTTAGGTTTGGTGGGAGAGCTGACGCATGCAGGGCTGTGCTTGCAGGATGGAGCTGACTGCTGTGAGCTGCGTGTGGGGGTTTGTTCCGCTGAGTGGACTGTGCAGGCCAAGGGCAAACACTGCATTGCTTACAGGTTTTTAGAAGCTGTATATGTTGGAGCAGGAATGGAGGGTCGAGAAACAGTAAAATAGAGAGCAGAGACCTGCATGAGGGGACAGAGAAGGAAGAGACTGCAAAGAGTACAGAGAGGGCTCATGGAGGAGTGTGATTAGGCTTAGCTGGAGGAGGTGTGGGGGACCTCTGTAATCTCCCTGTAAAATCCACAGTTAGATTTTTAAACAAAATAATCCTTTTGTGTTAGAACAGTTTTACATTTACAGAAAAGTTGTGAAAACAGTGCAGAGAGTTCCCAAACCCGCTACCCCACAAGCAGTTTCCGCTACTGGTGATATCCTGCATTAGCACGTTAGCATGGTGCCTTTGCCACAGTTAATGAACCAATATTGGTGCATTATTGTTAACTAAAGTCCATACTTCATTTAGATTTCTTTAGTTGTGTGTGCGTGTGTGTGTGTGTGTGTGTGTGTGTGTGTTACCGTAATGTTCTTTCTCTGTCACAGCCTCCTATCCAGGAAACCACTTTACGTTTATGAACAGTTGTTTTGTCTCGGTGGGCTCCTCTTGCCTGTGACAATTTCTCAGGCTTCCCCTGCTTTTGATGACCTTGAGGGTTTGGAGGAGTACTGGTCAGGTGTTTTTTAGAATGTCCGTCTGTTGGAATTTGTCTGATTTTTTTTTTCATGATTAATCTGGAGTTACGGGTTTCGATGAGGAAGGTTACAAAGGTAAAGTGATGTTCTCATCACATCATAGCAAAGGTATGTGCCTCAATATGACTAATCACTGTTGAAGTTGACCTTGATTATCTGTTTATCAGGTTTCTCCACTTAAAGTGGTTTTAACCCTCTCCCCTTCCACACTGTCCTCTGAGAGGAAGTCGTGATGTGAAGTCCACACTTAAGGCAGGGAGCCACGCGCCACCTCCTCAGAGGTAGATTATCTACCTAAATTATTTGGGATTCTGCACAAGAGCTTTGTCTCTTCTCCCCATTTATCTATTTATTCAATCATTTACTTATATCAGTATGAGCTCACAGATGTTTATTTTCTACTTTGGGTTATAATCCAATATTACTTTATTTTCTTGCTTAAATTGTTCCAGCTTTGGCCCTTGCGAGTTCTGTCGTTGGCTGTTGCACCTGTCTGGCTCCTTAATTGTGTGTGTGTGTTTAACACTTTCTTACTTTCTGGTAGTACAAGGTGCTTCAGGATCATTTTGTATATTTCCTGCCCCTGTCCTGGAATCTGCCATTTTTCTAAGGAGCCCTGGTTTCTTCATTGGAGAGTGGTGTTAGAAATCAACGTCGGGGGCCAGGCGCAGTGGCTCACGCCTGTAATCCTAGCACTTGGGAGGCCGAGGCAGGCGGATCGTTTGAGCTCAGGAGTTCGAGACCAACCTTAGCAAGAGCGAGACCGCTTCTCTACTAAAAATAGAAAGAAATTATCTGGCCAACTAAAAATATATATAAAAAAAAATTACCCTGGCATGGTGGCGCATGCCTGTAGTCCCAGCTACTCGGGAGGCTGAGGCAGGAGGATTGCTCAAGCCCAGGAGTTTGAGGTTGCTGTGAGCTAGGAGAACACCACGGCACTCTAGCCTGGGCAACAGAGTGAGACTCTGTCTCAAAAAAAAAAAAAAAAAAAAAGAAATCAACATCAGGGCACTAGGTGTGCTTGCTGCTACTTGGGTGTCATTGCCTCCAGGCCCTCTCAGCTGACAGAGCAAGGACATATATATACCTGTGTATATACACACATATGTAAACATTTCTATATGTAACTATCTGCTATGATTTAAATGTCTGTCCCCTGTTGAAATTTATCACCGTTGTAACAGTATGAGAGGCGGGACCATTAAGGGGTGATTAGGCCCCGAGGGCTCTCCCATCATGGGCAGGATCAGTGTTATTATAAAAGGGCGAGTCTGGCCCACTTTCTTTGCCCTCTCACCTTCTGCCATATGATGGCGCATTAAGAAGGCCCTCACCAGATGCCAGCACCTTGATATGGGACTTTCTGGCCTCCAGAACCATGAGCTAATAGATGTCTGTTTATTACAAGTTACCCAGTCTCAGGTATTCTCTTACAGCAGCACAAAACAGACTAAGACACCATCTATATCTATATTAAGCTTAACGTCGGTTTATACTCAATGTCTTGAACTCTAAATTCTTACCACGTGGATGATTCCAGCCTCCTCCCTTTGATTATCTGTAAATTCCCACTTTAGCAGTGAGAAACCATCCATTCACTAAATTGTTCCATTTCAGTTTAGATGTATACTGGTATCAGAGGTGTTAATCTGCACCTTGGTGGAAAACAACTTTTTCATCTAGAGTACGGTGCTCATGTGGTTTCTTTTGCCCTTAGTCTTATAGACTCCTCTCACACCCTTCTCCAACAACCCCTGCAGTGAAATTGTTTCATGCCCTTGTAATACAGTTCCATCCTGGATTCCATCTGAGGATCCTCCATCCTCCTAAGTGGCTTTTTAAAAATTTGCATACATCAAAGTTCGCTCTCTGTGCTGTAAAGTTCTATGGGTTTTGACAAATGCATAATGTCATGTCTCCACCATTACAGTATCATGCGAACAGTTTCACTGCCCTAAATATCCTGGGTGCCTCACTTGCTCAAGCTCCCACCCCCAATCCATGGAAACCATTGCTCTTTTGACTGTGGCTATGGTTTGGTTTTGATGTCAGGTTTCTGGGCATAAGGTACAAGGGGGAACGTGTCAAAATGCTGAATCTGGCTCCATGATGGACGGGGAGGAAAGCAGTCAGCGGCACTGGGAGCCCAGGGGTAGGAACCACTTCTGCAGTGATGCTTGCACTCAAAACCAGAGCAGAACCCACTTACTCTTGGATAGTCGTTTTATTTCCCATTGATTCAAAAAGATTTTATTGAATTCCTACTATGTGCTAGGTGCGAAGAAGACAATGAAGAATGAGACAGGGTTTCTGTTCTTTTAGAACATGCACTTTAATTTGTAAGTGCTGAGATGAAGGAAAGCATTTTGTTTTCTCACCCAATTAAAAATATATCCAACATCTCCCTGAAGCTTTATGACTTATTTTATGGGTAGGACCGTGAGAGAAGTTAAGAAATGTCTTATAAAGATAATTATAAACGAACAGGGACTCAAGATTGGCCTGGGTATTTAAAACGCCCTGACCTAGATACATCTGCCACCCTGAGGCCCCGGCGTGCCTTTGCAGCACCTGCCCGTCAGCCCTGGCCTGTCCCTCCCTCCAGGCTGCCCTGTCTCCTCTTCCCGCCTCCGCCTCCGACCCGAGCTCGCCAGGCCTGGGCAGGACACGGGCGGTGTCAGAGCTCTCCGCGTCAGTTCTGGGGCGCACCCAGGAAGGGAACACACTCCCCTGGGGTCGGTACCTCCACCTCGCAGTGCTCCTTACGTCGCGGGGTCACCTTGTGCTGTTTTTCCAGTGCAGCTTGAAGGGACACCCAGGAAGTGGAAGAATACAAAGAAATCCAGCCTACTTCAGGGCAAAGGCCTTTGCCAGGGGTCAGCCGAGGGCCGTTTTTCTGCAAACTCGCACACTCGGTCCCGCCTCTCGAACTCCCGGCGGCGAGGCGTGGGCTCCGCCGGGCAGCGGGAGTTTCCCCGCCCAGGGAGACTGGCCCGGGTTCTTCACTCTGGGCGTCCGCCGCCTGGAGCAGTCGCGCTCTCTCTGCAGCCTCGTTTGTCTTGCTCGTTTGCGGATAAAGACCCTGAGTGTGCTGTCCACCCACAGGCTCCAGTTTTAACAAACCCTGCAACTGCCGGTCCTTGCGGGGCTCTGGCTGACGGCCGCAAAGCTCAGCCCAGGTGGGACTAGATAACGGGTACTTTGTCTATTCGGTGGTCTGTTGCACAAGTCCTCTGTGTCAGGGGCAGGACTGGTGGGTCGCATTGCAGTGCCGCAGGCCTGGACGCACCCGCCCCCGCGCAGCGGCGTCTCTCCCGAGGGCTCGCGCACGTGCCTGTGACCAGTTCCCTCAGGCAGAGTGACAGCAAGCCTGAGGGAAAAAGCGTGGATTCTGAAGTGTGGCTCTGCCTCTTTACAGCAGTGTGACCCTGGCCGGTTGTCACCGCTCTGTGCCTCAGTTTCGCTGTCTGTAAAATAAGGATAATTATAGCACCCCGTCATAAGAGTTTGGGGAGTGTTAAATAAGTGTAGCCATGGGAAGCCTTTAGAACACAATTACTACATGTAATTACTGGTACGTACTAAGCACTCAAAAATATTTACAGTTATTAAGTATTTACTATGTACCAGGCTAAGTGCTTTACATTCATTATAGAATTCGATGATGATGCAGCTTTATGAGGTAGATACCATCACTGCTACCAGTTCACGGATGGGCAGCGAGAGACTGAGAGGGACCAATCACTTGCCCAAGGGCACAGGAAGTGGCAGAGGCAGGCAGGTGATTCCAGAGCCTTTGCCCTCAACTGTTCCTACAGGTAGGTGTCCACATTTCACGGAAGCTGAAACTCCCGGACGCTGGCATTTCCCTCAGGAAGTGTCATTGGAAAGCTCTCACACAGCCCTAACACCACTGTCAAGTAAGTTAAGTTTAAGACACCACTGATTTTATGAGGCTTTCTGATCTCGGAGATGTTCAAGTGTGAAAAATCAGTATGTATTTATAGTTGATAAAATTGGTAAAATAGGATAGTGTTATATAACTATTTCTGATTACATTCCATGAGTCAGGTATGAAGTCCTCTAAATATTTTAATGTACATAATCAACATAAAAAGTCTATGAGGTAAGAACTATTATTATCTTTATTTTCTGGATGAAGAAACAGAGGCAAATAAAAGTCAAATAACTTGCTTAGATCCCATAGCCAGTGGCAGGTTCAGAATTTGAGCCCAAACTGTCTGGTTCCACAGCTCATGCCCTTCGCTGCCATAAGCTTGTGGTTTGGCATGGGAGGACCCAGGCACACAGAGATATGGAGAGCCCTGCAGGTGGAGGGGACAACGTGAACCAAGTCCTGGAGGCCCGAAGAAGATGAGTCCACACACACACACAAAGTGTTTCCCTTTGACTGAAGAGATAACAGGAGAAAAATGAAAGGAGGTAGAAATCCAAACGTCAAGCCAAGAACTCTAGATGGATCTAAGAGATATAAAGCCTCTAGACTTCAGTTTAGGTAAGTGTGTGTGTCTTAGCGTGCAATCTATGTGTGTACATCAACCCCGCTAACTGTAGCAATGTCCTCACAGAGCACTCGGCCCGTTTCCTAGAGACGCAGCCAAGAGCAGCACTGTAAGCTTTTCTATCAGTGTGTGTGTTTGAACAGCGACTCCCGTGTGACGGCCAGTGCACTGTCCTGAGCACAGTTCTCACGGGGAAAGGGGCAGACAACTGTAAGTGTTTGTTATATTTTCAGCTGCCTTTGTGTGGAGACATGATAGGCATGATTTTTTATTATCTTCTTTTTATTTTTACTTTTTGTCTTTTCCAAACACAACAAGTATTACTTTTACAATCATAAAAGTGATGCTATGCTGAGCACTCAAGCTTTATCTAGGCAGGTAATTAAACATTCTATGTTGTTTGCAATATCTTATAAGCAACTTCAATTACATCATGATAAGTGCCTTACATCTATTGATATACTATTTTTTTTTCCTAAGGAGCTTCGACATCATCTATTTAGACCTCATGAGAATCTCTGGAGATAGTATTTTTGCCCATCACTGAGAGCTGTAAAGAACAGAAGATGGAAAGGCTGGCAGATTTTCATCCTTTCTGAGAGACTGAAAAATGTCATTCTGGGGATCGGCAATGATTCATCCAAGGCTAAGCAGAAAGTACAAGAATTGGGATGAGTCCTAAGAAGCGGTAACTTCTATTGAATAAGCAGATGTCTAGACATGGTGTGCAGAATGTCCACATCTGTATAAAGTGATTACTCAGAGACAGCCAATCAACAAACACTGACCACATTTGCAGAATAACATGTGAACTTTCACAAGGACATGATCGAAACTCAAATGCAGATGGAAGGGGTTGTTAAAAAATATTATTCTGGATTCTAGTGCATGATTACCTTTATTTGTTGGAAAATCCACCAATTTATTTGAGGTTAGGACAGTCAATCAAAGATCCCCATTGTCATTGTATCTAGATTGAAATATATTAATAAATCAGTATCTCTAACAGAGATATCTTGTATTAAAATTTTAAAAGTTTTCTTATAATCTTGGCATTAAAACAATAGATACAGACTTGATTTTCACTTACAATATAGCAAGAAAACTAAGAATTAATCATTTGAATCCTTGATGATAATATTTTTTGCTTGGTAATAATAATTATATTTGTTGTTACTCTCCAAGTGCCTGGGATACCTGAGTTCAACAACTTATACTAGAATTTACCATGGAAAACTAGAGTATAAGCAAGTGAAAGTAATTTCCACATATTGTTTAATTTGAGATGATAATATGCTAACATAGATTCATATGGTTCTAAACAGGTCTATAGTACATGTTAAAATTGTTATTTTTCTTATTTTGCAAAACTTAGAAGTGAGCCACTGCATTTCTAGAATATGAAATGTATGGTATGATCATAGTGTATACAGATTAGGTGGGAGACTAGTTTTGTGCCTACCCTCAAATAATGTACATTTTTGGAAAACATATGTATTTTCTTATTAATAATAACACTGAAAATTACCCACAACCAGGCATTGTAGAGAATTGCCAAGTACAAATTTGAAGTGTGTATTTTTTTGACTCGGTAGGGTACATTCAGTGGCTCGGCATTTCTCCGTCATTATTGATGGCATTTTCTCTGTCAATGTGACCTTGCTCCCAGGACCTCTCTTCTCAATGACACTGGAAAGGGGTGGTACAATCTAGGGTACGTGGATGATCCTGTTCTGCCGATTTTATGGCATAGTTGCTGACTCTGGAATCAGGAAGTGCTGCTACACCGGCAGAGGTGCAAGAGGTCCCTTGGTAATGTTTGAATACTAAGTTTTTAAAAAGCGTGCATTCTGAGAACAGAGAATTAGAGAAAAGAGCACTGGCACCTGGGAGGCACTGTGCCGTACTGAACCTATCTACCCCATGACAGCGTTCACAGATCCACAGGCAGAGTGACACCACTGCTAACCATGCTGGAGCTGAGCAGTGATCCTAATTATGCTCTGTCCCAAAGGTGGGGCAAACACAGGGTCCAGCACATTCCCTTTGTGTTCCTATCACTGACCCAAAGATGTCAAGTTTGCATTTCAACATTGGATGGGTGACTGAACACATGCCATATGGCGTTAGAACCAGCCATTCATTATGTGAGTTTACGTTCCACACTTGGAAGTTCTCTTACGACTGTAGTGTTTTAGATTGTAACTAAAAGCTGGTGACTCAAAAGAGCTCTGGGCCGGGCGTGGTGGCTCACGCCTGTAATCCTAGCACTCTGGGAGGCCGAGGCGGGAGGATCGCTTGAGGTCAGGAGTTGGAGACCAGCCTGAGCAAGAGCGAGACCCCGTCTCTACTAAACATAGAAAGAAATTATATGGACAGCTAGAAATATATATAGAAAAAAATTAGCCAGGCATGGTGGCACATGCCTGTAGTCCCAGCTACTCGGGAGGCTGAGGCAGAAGGATCGCTTGAGCCCAGGAGTTTAAGGTTGCTGTGAGCTGGGCTGACGGCACTCTAGCTTGGACAACAGAGCGAGACTCTGTCTAAAAACAAAAAAGAAAGAAAGAAAAAAAAATTAAAAAAAAAAAGAGCTCTGACTCTCAAGCATGGGTGTGACCTACACTAAACATCTCTGACCTTTAATACAAGGCTTTCTCCAAGACGTGAAGCTTATTTCCCAGTGAAATAAAATGGCTTTCCACTTTTTAGTGTTGACAAGGAGAAATAACAACAATTTGTCTGGGAAGCTAGAGAGACCATCACTCCAAGAGGTCATTCAAGTAGTCTTATTGCCAATATATCACCATGGTTTTGGAGGCACTTCCTACCTCAGGAAGAGACTTGCAGCAAAGGTTAGTGGCTGACAGTGGAGCACCCAGTGTGCTATAATCTTTATCTCTTCAAGTAATCTTGGCCATTATAACCAACCCCTCCCTACTGCCCTTGAACCTTACTATGCTAGAGCTGTGGGAAAATGTTCTTCCTTTATATACTTAGCTTACTCTTTTCCAACTGTACATCTAGACCATTCTTGCTTCTCTTTCCAGGTGACATCACGTCTGAAATAGATTCTCGGCCTTCATTTTCCCTTAGTCCTCTCTCTGTGTTAGACACTGAGGATTGGTCACTGGGTGTGCACACTCAGCGTCCTGCGTCTGTGACCATGACAGCAAACACAGCCAGGGAGACGGCAGGTCAGGACGGCAGCAGCTGGTCATGCTCCCGCGCAGGACAAGCTCTAGCTCGCCCGGACGAAGAGCAGCGCTGCGTGTCATGACAGGATATTTCGACTGTGTGGCACCATTTGCACCCCACCAGCATCTTCCTTCTCACGGCCCTGCTTTGCTGGGTGAGCTGCTCCAACCTGAGTCTCAGCTGGGGCTTTCTCGACCGACTGTGGACGCACTTGCTGCTTTTTTGTCGAGGGTCAGGAGGCAGGTGTCTTCCTCAGCTCAGCTTTACTCCCAACGTCACGTAAGTCAAGGCCAACATCTGGCTACCGAGGTGAAGAGAGGAAGATCTCTATCGACTGCGCTTACTTGAGTAATTCTTGCACGTATTAATTCAGCAAGTGTGTACTGAGCACCCCATGTGCTGGCCAGCGCCCACACACTGGCGATGCAGGGACGAGCAAAGCCACGTCACCTCTGTGCTCAAAGAGCTCGCTGTGTGCCCTGTTGGGCTGGACATCAATCGAATAACCACACAGCAAGTGGAAACAGTTTAACCGTGGCCAGGGCTAAGAGCCTTCCCTGGTAGGTGATGATTGAGATGAAACCTGAAGAAAGCATGGAACTTACCAGGTGATCCCAGACAATGGCAACAGCACGGTCAAAGGCCCCGTCACAGGGAAGGCAAAGCGTGACTTGAGTGAAGTTGGTGACTGGGGGACCATGGTTCAAAATGACGCTGGAGAGGTGGGCAGGGGCCAAATCATGCCGGGCCTCATAGCTGTGCTGAGAGCTGGTGTTTAGCCTCAAAGGGATGGGGAGCCACTGAAGTGCATCAGTGGAGGCGGAGGGTGGTAACGTGGTCAGATTTGTGTTTCTAACAAGATCACTCTGGTGGTAGTATGGGGGAGAGCTGAGGGCCAAGAAACAAGTACTGGTACGAACCCAGTCAGACCAGACCATCGCAGTGAACCAGGTGAGGAGTGAAGGTAGCTTAGACTGTGGGGACGGATGTGGAGAGAAGAGGTGGATGCCAGGTGTGTTTAGCACTCAGGGATGGTCTGAGTATGAGAAATGGGCAAATAGAGTTTTCAAGGATGAACAGAGAAAGACTATTTGGAGGGATCAGAGTTATCTTTAAGAATATTTTGTGTTCATCTTTTCGGGTCCCTTTGACATTATAATTTTTTGATAGACGTTTTTATGTCTTAAAAACTTAGATGTGTTTCCCAGGGAGAATGTGGCCTACAGTCAGGTGCAGCTGCTGACTGTCGTGCTGGGGGCGTCGGCACTCAGTGCGGGTGGTCCACTGGGAAAGCCAAATACACAGACGAAGTGGTGAATAATCCCTGCAGAAACTGGCCGACGGCAACATGTCAACCCCCCTCATCCCATCCACACTCCAGGAACTAGCACGTTTCCTCTCATTCATGTGGCCATGAATTCCTTTTTGCTGTTAACAGCTGCTGTGCTTCTGAAATATGATCAAGAAACTCTTAATCAAACCAGTCCATCTGTGTTTGAGACTTTCTCCAGTCAATTCTGTTTGCAGATTATCTGTCCAGGCAGTTAATTGATCACATTCCCTATAAAATGCACCATCTCAGGGAGTTTGCTTTGTTTTCTGTGGAAGGGTAACCCTGGAGAAGGCACTGGGTTAACAGATACTGCATTCACTGTGGCCTTTTTATCCCCTTGGTCCCACCCGGGGCTTGTTAACACAGAACTATCTCATGTGTCCTCTTCCTGGGGCCGCCACAACTGGTAGCTCCTGTCTTACCAAACCTGACCTGAGAAGACAAAATGCTCAGGTTGCTTTTTCCACATTCCTCCTTGTCCAGTCACATTCAACAGCTCATAGAACTTCTCAAACTCTGCCCCACTGGAGAGCACTGAGCTATGAGTCCTTTGATGCCCTTTGGCCCTAATTAACTCCCTCTGGCTGTGACGAACAGCTGGGCTCTTGACAGCAAACATTTACTGCCCGCTTACTATATGCCAGGCACTGTGCTAAGTGCTATATATGCATTTAACATTTTTTATTGAGGTATGACATGCAGTAAGGTGCATAAATTTTTATAGTACAATGTAAATCTCGATGAATTTTTATATATGTGGGCACTTGGTAAACACCATGCAGGTCGTGATATAGTACATTTCCAACACCCAGTAAGGCCCCTTATTCCCATTTCCCAGACAACTCCATTGCCTCCCCCGTGGTAAACACTGTTCTGACTTCTCTCGCCAGAGTTTAGTTTTGCCTGTTCTCGGGCTTGATATAATCCGAATCATACAGTGTGTGTACGAGAGACATCATGTTGTTGCATGTGGCAGTGGTTCATTCTTGTTTATTGCCATATAGTTTTCCATTGTGTGACTGTATCACAATTTATTTCTCCATGGTTCTGTGGACAGATATTTGAGTTATTTCCAGCTTCAGGCTATTATAAATAAAGTTATTATGACCATTACTGTCTGTGTTATTTTAGTGGACATCTTTTGGATATATTAATACACCTATGAGTGGAGTTACTGTACTCCATAGGAGAGGTGTGGGTTTAGTGTACACGGGTTGCTACTGCCAAAGAGTTTTCCAAAGTGGTTCTGCCAGGTTACACATTTACTAGCAGTTTCTGAGATAATTGCAGTTGCTCCACATCATTACCAATGCTTGATATTATCAGTGTTCAATTCTAGTCATTCTGGTGCATGTGTGGTAGTGTCTTATAATTTTGATTTGCATTTCCCTAATGATTAATGATGTTAAGAACTTTTCACATACATATGGGCCATTTGGAAATCCTTTTTTTTGGGTGTGAAGTGTCTTTTAACTCATTTTTTTACTGTTGTCCTTTTCTTACTTTTTTTTTTTTTTGAGACAGAGTCTCGCTCTGTTGCCCGGGCTAGAGTGAGTGCCGTGGCATCAGCCTAGCTCACAGCAACCTCAAACTCCTGGGCTTGGTAAGCGATCCTACTGCCTCAGCCTCCCGAGTAGCTGGGACTACAGGCATGTGCCACCATGCCCGGCTGATTTTTTCTACATATATATTTTTTAGTTGGCCAGATAATTTCTTTCTATTTTTAGTAGAGACGGGGTCTCGCTCTTGTTCAGGATGGTCTCGAACTCCTGAACTCGAATGATCCGCCCGCCTCGGCCTCCCAAGTGCTAGGATTACAGGCGTGAGCCACCGCGCCCGGCCTCCTTTTCTTACTTATTTGTAGAAATTCTGGCTTGCTGCATCAGATATCTGTTGATGCCTGACAAATCATCCCAGAATTCAGTGGCTCAAAACAACACCAATCATCTTAGTATTCTCCCTCCTGGTGCTGGAGGTTTACTGAGCTCAGCTAGGCAGAGCCCACTTTGGGTCCCTTGTGAGGTGACAGACAGATAGTGACTGGGATTGAAATGTTTGGAAATCTCAGTCCTTCCCTTGTCTGTCTGATGGCTGAGCTCAAACAGCTGGCGGCGGGAAGAGCTGGGGCCTCTAGGAGCCTCTCTCCAGCTCAGCGTAGGCTTGCGCCACGGGCTCTGCAGCGTCGGGCTTCAGGGCAGCTGGGCTTCTTACGTGGCAGGTTAGGGTCCCAAAAGGCACGTGTCCCAAGAGCGATCCAGGTAGGAGCTGAGTCAGCTTGTACAGTGTAGCCTCGGAAGTCCCGCGGCATCGCTGAGGCCATATGGTATTAGGCAAGGCAAGGCAGCCACAAAGGCCCGCCCAGTTTTAAGGGAGAAAACACAGATTCTGTCTCTTGATGGAAGGAGTAGCAACTATTTAGAAGAATATGTGGGACCAGAAATATTGTCGTGGCCATATTTGGATAATATAATATAGCCCAGTATGCCCTCTGGCCACAATTCACATCATGTTCACGTGAGAATATACTTACCTCCTTCCCGAAGACCCCTCCGTGTCTCACCCTGTGACGACAGTATCTCAGGACCTCAGCATCTAAATCTGGCCCAGATGTGGATGAGGCTCCTCGCATCCCATCGCCTCCACCTGAAGACCTGTGAACTACAGTCGCCTGCCCACATTCCCAACATACAATAATGGAACAGTCGCACACCAGATGGTGACTCTTCTAGATGCGCGGGGACCTCCTGCTCAAAACAGAGACACACAGGAGTCACTGACCCAAAATCCAGCTGGGGACATGTGGGGCTCAGTCCTACTTCCTAGGAATGATTTTCTGTGGCTTTTCATTCCATCCTCCAGGCTCCTGGTTCCTTCTTCTGAATTATCCTTTTTCCAATAAATGTGCGTGCATTTGCAGCTAAGTCGTTTCCTCAGCCTTCTTTCTGTCCATTTATGTTTGAAGGTCCCCAAAACTCTTTTCCCTGTTTATTGTTTTAGTCCAAGAGGTTACAATTCATTTAAAAACCATTATGGATTTTTTTTTATGAGTCAATTTAGAAACCAGGAGGTCGTGCAAAAGCATATCTCCAAATGGTTTTTGAGACAAGCTCCTCTCTATCACGGGCTTCCTGCAAGGCTGAGGTGAGGCCGAGGCTCCCGGTTAGGCTGAACTCTCTACAGATAAACCAAGATTCTGAGAAGCTCTAGTATTTAATAGAGAGGCTCTAAGGGGCATAATCTTCAGATTCTTGGAGGGCTATTTGTCTGTTTGAAAGGGTCCAGGGGAGAAGGGTGGAGGGAACCAAGAGGAAAAAGAAAGAAAAAAGAAAAAAAAAAAAGGATCTAGGAAACACTTCTGTGAGACCTTTTAACAAAGGATTTCCTGGCTACCCTCAAGTTTCACCTTGAAGCCACGTGTTCACGCTCATGCCCTGGATCTGGTCTGCGCCTGACGCCCTTCCCTGGTTTCAGCCTCTTTGGCCTTCTCGAGAGGCTGGGGATGAGGAACAACTTTATTTCTGAACCCACCAAGTCCCAGTTCCTTTATACTGCACAGTTTGTCTCTCTCCTTATTTACTTTGTCTCCCTCCTCATCCATTTTATTATAAACAGTGAGAAGCCAAGTGGCACCTACAACACCCTGCCTGGAAATGGCTTTAGCTCTATCACCTAGTTTATTATTCTCCATTTTCCCTGGAACCGCAGGCGACAGCATCACTGAACTCTCCATCACTGCAGAGCGAGCCCCTCCCCCGGCTTTCTAAGGCCTCCCCTCACTTCCTGCGAGCTCTCACCCACGGCCCTCAGACTCCCAGAGCAGCTTCTGGGCCCACTCAGCCTCTGCACCACGCCACACGCCCAGGCCCCTCAGCCCTCAGGGTGGTGCCTGGGTGCCAGGGCGAACGTTTCAGGACAGGGAGAGTTAAGGTCTTTTATCATCTAGCCTCAGAGTTCACATGGCATCATTTCTGCCATCTGCATTAGTCAAAATAGTCACAGAGGTCCACCCAGTTCAAGAGAGGGACCTAGACTGCACCGTTTTCATGGCGGGGCAGTGGCAGAGCTCTGAACGAGCACATGGATGGGAAGTGTCGTCACAGCCGTCTCTGGAAAGTACGATGTGCCAAGCTTTCTTTTCACGTATATAATGGTATCTTATCATTAATCAAAGTTCTTGATTTTAATGAAGGCTAATTTATCTATCTTTTCTTTTGTGGTTAGTCCTTTGTGTCTGCTATTTAAGAAAGCTCTGCCTACCTTAAATTTACATTATTGTACTTAATCCATATCACAATCCTATTAAGTAGGGACTGTTGGCATTATGACTCTCAGTTTTTATAGAAGAGCAAATTGGGGCACAGAGAAATTAAACAGTTGCTCAAGGCCTGACTCCAAAGTCCATGTTTTTGTCTGTCATTTCATCCTGACTCTCTTGAAGTCCTAACACTTAGAGTGGACCTCGATGACTGTTGGACTTGTTCTCATCAGACCCAGCAAACCTGGGACCATGTCAGAGCTGGTTCTCCCTCTGAAAGCCTGCTCGCCTGTCTGTACATTCCTCCTACTCCTCCACAACAAATACTCCATGAAAACAAACGCTTTCAAGTTTCTGGATGATCTTGTAAGAAGTCATAAAAAAGAAGGCAGGCTTCTTATATACAGATGACTTAAATTATATATGAACTCAAAGAGGTTTTGCTTTGTTTTATACCTTTGCTGTTGTTATTGTTGGCTTTTTGATTGTTTGTTTTTTGGTCTCCACAGAGAAACATAGGATAAGGGAAAGGGAACTGCATGGTCTAGTCTAAATGGCCCTAAAAGTGGGTTCTATTTTTAGTATTGAGTATAAATAGCTATTTCATATATAATTTGAAGCATAACAATTAACAGGACTGTAAGATGTGAGTATAAAACTACCTGTTCCAGTACTTCACCAGATTGCCATGGGGATAAAATGAGCTAATGGCCAGAAGTCAGCTCCAAGGACAATGACTGCAATGCTTCTCTCTCTTTGCTAAAAAACAGCAAAGCCCTGCCAAGAGGCAGGTCAGCAGACAGCGTGGAGAACAGAGCAGTCGCTAGCCAGAGCACAGTTTAGGAAAACTTTGTGGTCCAAAAAATGTCATCATACATAAACACCTATATTTTTATCTAAATTGCGTTACCAAGCATTTGGAAGCCTGTCAGCTTTTCGCACTTGCTCCTTCCCTCACATGAACTACTAGGTAATTTAAGTTAAATGACTCATTAGAGAAGGGAAGAGCCGCCTCAGGACGGTGCTAGTTCATTTTTGCAGGTTTCCCACTAACAGAGGTTAAGAGGTGAGGAGTAGAATGGGGTTTTACAAGATGATTGCCCTTTGCCAGTTCAGGACAGTTTCAGTACTGAATTAGTTATGGCATGTGACAAGGCAAATAAGTTCTCTTGGTTTCTTGCTTTACTTAAAGTGACAACATAATCAAATTATTGTGCTTACTCTCTAGTTGCTAAATGGCAAACTTGGAAAGATCCTGACATCAAAAGAAAATATAAGCTCTAATCAAGGCCAAATTGTAAAGTCACTAATATTTATTGAGCTACCTGAACTACGTGCCAGGTAATTTGGTTTTTTATACAGTATTAGCCCGTTCAGTCCCCGTGACAACTTTGTGCACTAGATACAACCATTTTCCTTATTCTACAGGTGTGGAAAGTGAGGGGCAGGGAGGTGTGGGGATCCAGAATTCCAGCCAATGGAGTGGGATGTCAGAGACTGTCCTTGGAATCTTATGTTATACCATCTCTCTTTAAAATACGGGATTAAATGCTAACACTGATATTAACAAGTCAGTCTAGAGACAGCTTACTTACGGCTGACAGCCCGAAGCAGGAAAAAACCCTCAGGTTCTAGAGCTGTGAGGACGGATGGTTCTTGGTGCCAGGGAGGAAGAGTTGGAGACCCCGTCACTTCTGCAAAGAGGGAGGAGTCAGTTCCAAGTCTCATCCAATCACAAGCTGCTCTCTCCCTCCCCTAGGTGAGGTAGGTGTAATAACTTTCCTCTTGCTGCCACTGCAAGAGCAAAGGTAGTAAAACGACTGCAGGAAACATGTTAGTTGTGCAAGTATTTCAGAGAGAGTTCATTGAAGGAAAATAACCCCTTTGGGCATTCTGCTGAGAAACTGCTGATGGAGAGAAATTCTATATAATAACACTAAAAGCCAGATATGAGGGTGCTATCACCCCAAGGCTTACAAGCTGGCACCTGAATTGCAATGGAACCCAGAAAGGGATTAGGAAATGAAGTGCACCAAGGTGTTTAAAGGGGAATGATGATGAGCCCTCAGCCACATTGGGAGAAAGGTTTCTTTTTTATTTATTTATTTTTTCCCTTTTCTTTTTTTTTTTTTTTTGGTGGCAGCACTCGGTCCCCACCGCGAGGGCCAGTGGACCCCTCCCTCCTAAAAGGTTTCTTCCATTCCACAGTGTGGAAAACCTGGAATGAGCATCAGAACTGGACAGGATATTAGTTATGGAGAATACACATGTAGCTCCATTCATATCCCCCTGGAGCACTATTTCCTACAGACTCTCAACTACTAGAACATGTAACTCTCTGCCTAAGCCCTAAAGGCTTTCGTGGACATTCAGAGGTGCTGGAAAATTCACTACACCACCTCCACCACCACCCTAGCACCCCACATACACACTGTCCCGTGGCCTCCAGCCAGTGGCCTGTGGGAGATGGTGGATATGTAGCCCGGCTGCCTCACCTTTCAGCAGGAAGCTCAGGTGTGCTCTGCTCTGTGACACGACCTCAGCAAGATTTGGTTCTAGTTAGACACAGTAGGAATTTGCTAGACAATACATCATTTATTGTTTTCCTTTCTCATTTAGAAAGTGATTAACAAATATCAATTCATTTCCTCCTCTTTTTGATTAATCTCCTTCATTAAAAATTTAGGTGTTTGAGGCCGGGCACGGTGGCTCACGCCTGTAATCCTAGCACTCTGGGAGGCTGAGGCGGGCGGATCGTTTGAGCTCAGGAGTTCTGAGACCAGCCTGAGCAAGAGCGAGACCCCGTCTCTACTAAAAATAGAAAGAAATTATATGGACAGCTAAAATATATATAGAAAAATTAGCCGGGCATGGTGGCGAATGCCTGTAGTCCCAGCTACTTGGGAGGCTGAGGCAGGAGGATTGCTCGAGCCCAGGAGTTTGAGGTTGCTGTGAGCAAGGCTGATGCCACGGCACTCACTCTAGCCCCGGCAACAGAGTGAGACTATTGTCACACTATTATATTCAACCAAATAGATTAAAAGAAGTGTAAAAATAGAAAGTTTATTGTTTGGAAAAGACAAGAGCTGTGTAAAAAATTGAATGTTGATATGTTAGATTACTAATAAGGCAAAACCAGAGGAGCAAAGAGCATCACACTCTTAAATGAAGAGAGAGTCATGTCTAACACACTTAGAAAACAATTAATGAGGATTAAAAAACAACTGTGCTTTTCAATTATGAAGACACTATAAAAATCTGCAAACTGTTACATAGAAACATCTTATAGTTGAGGTTGCTGCAAATTTCTCAGGATTCTCAGTCAACTAATTGGAAGAGTGATATAAAGAAGAAAGATAAGAAAGTGGAATGTTAGAAGCATTCTCTTTAAAATCAGAATCAAAATAAAGATACCACTATCACCATTTTTAATCCATTCAACATTGCACTAGATACTATAGCCAGAGTGGTAAGACAAAAAGAGATAAGCTATAAGAATTGGAAAGGAAAACATAAAACTATAGTTAGTTGCAGATAATATGATTGTTCTTATAGAAACACAAAGAACAATATAAAAATAAACTTTTTATACATTAGCAACAGTTATAAAAATATATTTTTTAATTTTTTATACTTTTATTTATTGATTGATTGATTTTGAGATGGAGTCTCCTGCTCTGTCACCTGGGCTAGAGTGCCGTGGTGTCACCCTAGCTCACAGCAACCTCAGACTCCTGAGGGGCTCAAGTGATCCTGCTGCCTCAGCCTCTCGAGTAGCTGGGACTACAGGCATGCGCCACCACACTCGGCTAATTTTTCGATTTTTAGTAGAGACGGAGTCTCGCTCTTGCTCAGGCTGGTCTCAAACTCCTGACCTCAAGTGATCCTCCTGCCTTAGCCTCCCAGAGTGCTAGGATTACAGGCATGACCCACCACCCCCTGCCTAAAAATACATTTTTAAAAAGGATTTGCAATAGCCACAGGAAGAAAATTAAGGAACCTATGAATAAGTCTAATAAAGTTGATCAAGGCCTTTAGAAGAAAAAAAACTATAAAGACTGAGAAAAACACAAAAGAAGGCCTAAGTAAATGTGGAGATCTATAATGTTCATGGAAAGGAAGATATAATATTGTGAAGATGTCAGAGTTCCCTACATTTTATCTATATAAAATTCCAGTTCCAGTAGGCTTTTCATGGACATTGATAACCTGATCCTAAAACCTATGAAAAAACCAATTTCCACAAATAGTCAAGCTACTTAGGAAAAAGAACCAAAAGTGTGGGAAGTTGCTATAATAGATATGAAAACTTAATATAATGCTACAATTACATCATGTAGAAATACATACCAATGTAGTAAAATCATAAAGAAAATTGCCACAAAATTCAGTATGGTGAATACATGGGGGGAAGACAGAGGGACTTCAAAAGTTTTGGTAGCACTCTGTTTCTTCAGCTGGGTTAGTCGACACACATATATTCATTTTATTATCCTTTAAATCTTGTATGCTATACATTCGTTCTGAGGACCCATTCTTTTGAAATATTAAAAACAGTGAGGAGCGAGAGAGGGAAGCTGGCCTGTGTCGCTGTGTCCCAGCACTGCTGGCAGGTTTGCAGAGCAGACCCGGGGCAGCTTGACAGCACTCTGTTTCTTTGGTGTCCTCCCCAGGGAAAGATAACAGGCATGTGCTTTTATTCCCGCTGGATTTTTTCCCCTCAACATCAACAGTTTCCGAAATATTTCATTTTGTCATTTTAAGCACGTGATCTTTTGTCGTTGGCTCGTTATGATGCTTTCTGAGCACATGAGCAACGTGCTGCTTCTTGCACTAACACTGATGTGGAGAAGTGGACCACTGTCTACCATCCGGGAGGATGCACGTAATGACACAATGTGTACCAAACACAGGAGAGCTTCCACGGCCCAAGCGTCCGGGTTACTTCCTGATGTAGGATAGTCCGGCTTTTTCAGAGACGAGGGTTGATTTTAACTTATAATCAATCAGTTGGTATCTGCCATAAGCCTTGAACTGTACTTTATGACTAGGACACAACAGCATACAAATGCGTACCCAAGAGAACCGAAAACATGTTCACACAAAAACTTGTACACAAATGTTCATAGGAATAGGCCGGGCACGGTGGCTCACGCCTGTAATCCTAGCACTCTGGTGAGGCCGAGGTGGGTGGATTGCTCAAGGTCAGGAGTTCGAGACCAGCCTGAGCAAGAGTGAGACCCCGTCTCTACTAAAAAATAGAAACAAATTATCTAGCCAACTAAAAATACATATATAGAAAAAATTAGCCGGGCATGGTGGTGCATGCCTGTAGTCCCAGCTACTCGGGAGGCTGAGGCAGGAGGATTGCTTGAGCCCAGGAGTTTGAGGCTGCTGTGAGCTAGGCTGACAGCACGGTACTCACTCTAGTCCAGGCAACAGAGTGAGACTCTGTCTCAAAAAAAAAAAATGTTCATAGAAACACCATTCATAATAGCTATTAGGTTATTAAGTAAGAAATGTCCGATTTCCTTAGGTACTAAGTTTGACAGTTGATACCTCTGACGTTTCACTTTGATACTTCTTGTTTTATTTTTATTGTGAAGGTACATCCTAGGTCATTCAGACACACATTTTGGCTTGTGATTATCTTTCAAAATTTGTTTTAGAGCAGTTTTTGTGAAACCCTGGATAAGTCAAAAATTCATGTTATTTTCGAATATGAGTTCTGTCATGGAACCAATGCATTGCAGACAGTTCAAATTATCAAGGAAGTGTTTAGGAAGGATGTGGCCAATGAATGCACAGTATGTCAGTGGTTTGAGAAGTGCTATTCTGGTGAGTTTAATCTTGAAAATGAGCCATGTGGGCGACCTGAGACCAAGGTGGATAATGATGACCTGAAAGCTGTAGTGGAAGCGAATCCACCTCAACCTACGTTTGAAATAGCAGCAAGATTTGATGTTACTATTCCAACAACATTGGACCATTTGGAACAAATAAGCAAGATAAAGAAGCTGGATAGATGGGTACCACATGAATTAAACAAGCATCAGAAGAGAAATTTTCTTGACGATTACCTTTCTTTGCTGTCACAACATAAAGATGAAACTTTTCTACACCGTATTGTACATGTGATGAAAAATAGATTGTTTTTAACAATTACAAGCATTCAGCACAATGGTTGGACAAAGATGAAGTGCTGAAACACAGTCCAAAACCGAATATTCATACAAAAAAGCTAATGGTGTCTGTTTGTTGTCTAGCACTGGTATTATCCACTATAGCTTCATGAAACCTGGTCAATTGATTACAGCGGATGTCTACTGCAACCACTTGGATGAAATGATGAGGATGCAGCCGAGATTGGTCAATAGAGACCGGCCAGTCCTCTTACAAGCCAATGCTCGACCATATGTCTCACAAACAACGCTGCTCAAACTACAGCAGCTGGGCTTAGAAACTCTCTGTCATCCACCGTATTCACCAGACCTTGCACCAACTGACTACCACTTCTTCCAGGCTTTGGACTACTTCTTGCAAGGAAAAATATTCAATTCTCAACAAGCTGTGGAAAATGCCTTTCTCAATTTCACCGCCATTTGCTCTCCAGACTTCTTTGCTGTTGGCATAAACAAGCTACTGTTAAGATGGCAAAACTGTGTTGACAGTTTAGGCGAATACTTTGATTAATTGTACTGCTTCTTGTTTGAGATATGATACACTACACTGTTGATTCAAAATCAAACATTTGATATTTAGTGACCTAGTATAAAAATTGGAGTCAACAAAGCACCACATGTACTCACCATCAAATTGGCTTTAACTGATCAACACTTAAGTGCACATATAGTAGTAATGTTCACCGGGTGTCGGGCAGGTGGGAGGGGAGGGGGGGATGGGTATGTATTCATGCCTAATGGGTGCAGTGTACACTGTCTGGGGGATGGACATGCTTGAAGCTCTGACTCGAGTGGGGCCAGGGCAATATACATAACTTAAACATTTGTACCCCCATAATAAGCTGAAATAAAAAAAATAAGTAAAAAGATGGAAACAACACAAATATCATCAATGGATGAATGGATAGATGAAAAGTGGTATGTCCATTCAATCATAAAAACAAATAAAGTGCTGATATATGCTACAGCATGGACGAACCTTGAAAACATTATGCAAAGTGAAAGGAGCCAGACACAAAAGGCCCGTGTTGTATGATTCCATTTATATGGAATGAACGTCCACAATAAGCAAACTGATAGCAACAGAAAGTAGATTAGTGATTGTCAGGTGCCGAGGGGTGGGAGATGATAGGAATAGATACTAACAAGTGACTGTTTCTTTTTGGGGTGATGAAAATGTTCCAGAATTAGGTAGTAGTGATTTTTTGCACAGCTTTGTGAATATACTAAAAAACGCTGAGTTGTATACTCTAAAAGGGTGAATTTTATTATATGCAAATTATTGCCGAAAGAAAAAATCTAATCTATTCAGTTAACAGTCAGGTTAGTGGTTACTGACATGGTAGGGACAAGTGACTGGAAGAGGGCAGGAAGGGACTTTGGGGGTGCTGATCCCCTTCTGTTTCTTGATCTGTGTGTTGGTTACATGGCTGTGTTCATTTTGAGTTGGAGCTGTGACTTAACTATACATTTCTGGATATATACTGTTACAGGTTAAACTGAGTTGAACATATCAAAAAGATATGTTGGAGCCCTAATCCCTAGTTGCTCAGAATGTGGCCTCATTTAGAAATAGGGCCATTGTAAATATAATTAATTAAGATGAGATCAAATGGAGTAGGGTGGACCCTTAATCCAATATGACCAAATGTCCTTATAGAAAGAGGTAAAGAGACACAGTCACACAGACACACAGACACACAGACGCACAGGCAATGCAGTCAGGTAAAGATGGAGGCAGAGTGGAGTTTTGCTGCCCCAAGCCAAGGAACACCTGGGGATGCAAGACCTGGAATAGGTAAGGAAGGATTCTCTCCTGGAGGCTTCAGGGTGACAGTGACCCTGCCAAAACCATTTCAGACTTCTACCATCCAAAACTGTGAGCTAATTAGTTTCTTTTGTTTTAAGCAACCCAGGTTGTGGTATTTTGTTACAGCAACTCTAGAAAACTAATACAGATGTTGGTACCAGGAAGTGGGATGCATCTGTAACAAATACATAAAAATGTGGAAGTGGCTTTAGAATTGGCTAATCAACACTCAGGCCATGCTTACCTATTGCTGTACGGATAAACCAGCCTAAATGAAATCATAGAAATTTTGTAAATAAGCCCTAATCTCACACACTGTGCATTTTAGATATATTTCAAAAGACATACACATATATAACCAGATTTCTATAAAGACAGTTGAAATAAATTCATGTATACGTATGAGGGCACTTCAAAAAGTTCATGAAAAAATGGAATTAAAAGGGGTTTCCTCACAGTGGCATTTAAGTCTACTATATTATTCCTTCATGGCCAGGACCAAACTGCTTATCACTTCCAACAGTCCTCAACCATGAGAGAGGGAATAAAAAACAAACTACACTAAATGTGCAAATGTCAATTCTGAATATAAAACTTTGTTAGGAAAATTGGAGCTAATCTTTTTGTTATGCTTCTGACTCAGAAATTATGTTAAGTTTCATTAGAGAAAAAGGCATCATTCATTTGTTCTTTATGCTTAAATTGTCATTTAAAATCACATGGCTTATCACAGGACTGTTGAATTTATTCACATCACAACCGGGAAGTCTAAGACTCTGACACATTAATTGAACATGTAATGAGTGCACAGCACTGAGTTCGATATCAAATACAATGACACATACAACCAGCTTTGGTGTTTGTAACCTTATGCTGTTTTTCCAATAAATAGACTGATACAATACAGAGAAAATCCTATTTTCTATCCCCTGAGAGACAGAATAGAGGAGAGGGGGTCTGGTCAGGCACTTGCTCGTTACTTTGGTCCCTGCCACAGTACTGACGATGACTTGACCCTTTGAAAGTTGTGGGTGCTTTCCCAGGACTGCTGCGACCCCTGGCCGGGCTAGATTTTCCGCACTGCACCGGTGTTGCTCAGAGGTTACACGTAGTTCCGAATTCGTGCGTACGCACCAGTCTAATGCAGGACCCATGGGGCTGGGCTCACGAGGTTTGAGTCTTGACCTTTCTTCTCTGACCCTCTGAGAACTAGCTTTCCCTGCCACCCCTCCACGAGCCCTTGTGCGGAGGCTGCCTCACCCCATTGTGTTCACTGCCTGTTGCTGCTCTAACACATCACTACACATTTAGCGTCTTAACACAAATTTTTTATCTTGTAGTTCTGCAGGACAGAAGTCTAAAATGAGTCTCTCTGGGCTAAAATCAAAGCATGACCTGGGCTCCTTTCCTTTCTGGTGGCTCTAGGAGACAGTCTGGTTTCCACCTGGCCCCTGCACCTTCCCTGGCCCCTGCACCCGCCCTCCAGCCCCGCAGCTCTTGGCGTCTTTCACAGCCACGTATTTTTTCTTTTTTCTTTTCCCAGCATGAAACGAAGTTCACTGAGGAAGGGCAGCAGAGTGTACTGAGCCAGAGCAAGACACTGGTTTGCAGAGCAAGGGCAGCGTGCATTTGCCACCGACGATGAACGGGCCCCTTGTCGTGACAAGAGAATATAATGGCATGCTCTTTTGACGGACTTTGCTGTCCTGCCTCCCTCTTTCACTCGCAAGGGCCTCTCTGATTACGCTGGGCCTACCCGGATATTCCAGCATACTCTCCCTATCTTAGGGTTGGTTAATTAGCAACTTTAATTCCATCTAAAAATCAATTCTCCTTTGCCATGTTCCTTAACATATTCACAGGTTCCCGAGATTGGGACGTGGACATCTTTGGGCCACTGCTCTACCTACCACACCAACCCAGACTCTCTTTCCTCGGGGTCTTCTCCCCTTTGAAGGCCAGCCCGTAGATCTGTGGAGCAAAGAATGTGTTTCCCATGGTGCAAGCGAGGAAGGGGTCTTAGGTCCTCTCCACCAGGTGGCCCGAAGGGACAAGCAGCCCGGGGGAAAGACGCTGGAGGTGCCACTGGGTGTCTGCAGCCTGCAGAAGAAGTGAAGAGACAGCCAGAGTGGATGTTTTTCGCCTTGAAAGAGACAGAGGAAGATTCCAGGGCAAGAGGCAGTGGGAGCGGGGGCAGGGGAAGGTATCTAGAGGTGTCTCCAAAAAGGCCATGAGAATTCTCAGGAGAGAACAGTCTGCTCTTAACACATTCCAATACCATTTAGCTCTGATGAGAGTAGCAAGTATTAATACTTGCTCTTCCTCCTCTTTCCCTCCATAGCCCAAGCCTGCAAAGGCCAAAACACACACATACATACACACACACACACAAACAAAGACAAAAAATGTCAACTAGTTAGCAAAATGGGAAATAGGCAGCAGAAGGACCTGGCAAGAAAGGAGAGAAAAAGATCCAGCTCCTAAGAGTCGACTCCCCGATGGAGATTTGTGTGCAGGGTCATCTTGGGAGGGGTGTGGGGCATGGGGGTGGGCGGAGGAAGGCGGAGAACTGGGAGGCAGTCACAGCGAAGGCCTCAGTCCTTCCCTGGGGGCGTCCTGGAGCTGGGTGGCTCCTCCCAAGCTGGGTCCGTGGAAGAGGGTGCTCTCCACTTCCCCAGCCATGCCAACCAGCCTCGGGATGAGGGCCGCCCCTGGGGAGGAGGCGTGGACTTGGCTGAGGCAGTTCTTCTTTGCTAAGGGAGATTTCCAGAAAACCACTCAGCTGAGAACCTTCAGGGCCAATGGCCCAGCAGCTGGAGGGTGACCGGGAATCCCCGTGGATGGGGCACGACAGCGTCACTGCACTGATGGCACCGCTGTCATTGTGCGGGGCCCCAGCAGGAGTGGGGAGCTGTTAACCCCTGCAGAGGACTGCACTTTTAATTAGTGTCCAGAGTAGCTTTATTGCCTTAAAGGCACCAGGAAAATTAAGGGACTTGCTCTAAATTTCATTCATGGGCAAGGAAAGAAATATTCCCACCTAATAAATTTACAGGACTGTGTAGCTAGATAGCTAGTTAGATAAAGTTACTTACATTCCCCAAACCTTGGTTGTGACTGCAGCAGTTTCCAGAGAGGCAGCATCTGGGAAGATAACCTTTGCGTAGGAAAATTCTGCAGTTTGTGTGTGTGTATGTGTGTATGTGTGTGTGTGTGTGTGTGCCCGTGCGCCTTGGATCCCTTTGGCAATTGGTATAGTCTGAACCTGCTATCAGAATGATGTTTTCCTATGCATAAAATAAAATGTGTGGTGTTATAAAGAAAACCAATCATATTTAAATATTGTCATTTAACCATCTTAAAAATTGTGATAGAGTGATATATGTGCCTCTTTACACATTAAATAAGATTTAATTGTAAAATTTTGTTATGCAATGTATATTTTTAAATATCAAAGTAATTTTAAAATAATGATAGGCACAAGCAAGATTGTGAGGTATCTTCGTGATTATAATGTACTATGAAATGTCTGAGATTTCTGTTGGTGTCAGTGTCACAGATACTGCTATTACTATAGTTGTTGCCTACATTCATAATTAAAGAAAATGCCAAATTTCGCTTTGAGGTTATTGAAAATAAAGATGTGATTTTTTCCTCACCCAAGTTTGTAACCTCCCTGAATTCTTTCATGTGCAGTCTCTTTGGGGATCTATGGACTCCAGGTTAGAACCCTTGCACTCTGGAATAGGGTTAGCTGATCCTCTACATCATAATAAAGTAGCGAGAGTTATCAGTGTTTTTGGGGGTGAAGGTGGGCTGATAGTAGGGCATATTGAAGGCCTTGGACTTCTAGGAGAGGAGAGAGAGGGCAGGACTAAGGCGAACAGGTGAGTTGGGACCAGGGATCTATAGATGAAATTGGCAAAACCTTCAGTAAAAGCCTGCTACACATGGTACCTTTGAGTCCGTGTGTTGTAGGGGGAAAAGCAGGCAATGCACATGTTCAGGGAGGGGCAACAAAGAGAAGTGCAGCTGCCCACGCAAGGCTAGCGTGGCCACCCGAGAACTATACCCAGAGAGAAGGTAGGAGCCAGTTGGCCATGAATAGGCAGCTGGCAGTGTGGGCTGAGTCTTCACTGCAGAGGGACTAACCTTCTTCAACCCAGATGTGTTAGAGGCAAGTGACTGTTGCCTGAGGGAGAAGCTGGACCCATCTGCATGCATAGGAACTACCCAGAGGCTCGTAGCTGATGTTACATTTAGTCTAAAGAAGTGAAGGTGACCCTGCAGGCAGCCACCGGCCGCCGGGGACTGGGAGGAGGTTGAGCAGGGGAACGTGTGCAGTATTGGGATCTGAGAAGGAGCACTCTGGCATCGGCTGTGGGATAAGTTGGGACAACCACAGGCTGGAGACAGACTCTGGTGCAACCAGACGACCCATCTCCCTCCATCCTGGTGTGTGGTCATAGAAGAAAAGATCAATTAGAATCTCAGCATCAAAAGTTCCTCTTTCAGGTTGGTCACGATGACTCACACCTGTAATCCTAGCACTTTGGGAGGCTGAGGCAGGAGGATCACTTGAGGTCAGTAGTTCAAGACCAGCCTGAGCAAGAGCGAGACCCCGTCTCTACTAAAAATAGAAAAATTAGCCGGGCATGGTGGCGCATGCCTGCAGTCCCAGCTACTCTGGAGGCTGAGGCAGGAGGATCGCTTGAGCCCAGGAGTTTGTAGTTGAAGTGAGCTATGATGACACCACTGCACTCTACGCAGGGTGACAAAGCGAGACTCTGCCTCAAAAAAGTTCCTCAAGTTCCTCCTTCAGTCTCACGGTGGGGAGTGAGGTGGGCGGTTGGCGTGGGGAGGGGTGGGCTATGTCGCTGTATTTCCGCTCCCTTTTGGCCAAGCATGTTTCTGGAAACGGAGTTATACACAATCACTGGGCCCCAGGCCAGCACCCTAAAGCTCTATTTAGTCCACAGTATACCTGAAATACCGTAAGTTTGTGTTGTTGTGCCTTCATTGTGTCTGCAGACACATAGAGGATGCAGGGGCATTACAGGAGGCAAAGGGCCCGGGGCTGCCGAGGGCGGAAGGGTGAAGCAGGTGCGATGAGCGTGACCCTCAGGGGCAGACGCAGAGGGAAGGAGTCCAAGACCCTTCAGCTACCACTTCAGAAAGGACGTAGGGACTAGAGCCAGGCCATGTGGTAGTCAGTGGCCTCACGTGGCTGTCGCACGTGGAACGTGGCTAGTCCGAAATCAGGTGTGCTATAAATGTAAATGACTCACCAGATTTTGAAGACATAGTATGGTTAAAAAAATGTTAGCTATATCATTAGTAATTTTTAAATTTTGATTATATGTTTAGATGATAATATTTTGGATATATGGTGTTAAATGAAATCTATTATTAGAACTAATTTCACTCTTTCTTATATTTTTTAATGTGGCTACTAAAAATTTTAAACTACTTACTGGTTGGCATTCTATTTCTATTTCTAGAAATAACATGTAGTTATTTCACACAGTTTGAACTAACTCATATCCTTAACTCATGTAACTCCTATGGTTATAGCCAGGCTTAGACTGCACAAACACTTTGTAAGGTTCTGCAATCTTTGTAACTGCCTCGTGTTCCTCTTTGGCTTATCTTCTCTCTGCTTCCATGTAGCTATTTCATAAAAACTCTTAGCATAAAAACAGCCTGCACATGCTGTTCTCCCGAATGTCACAGAGGTGGGAGCTCTGGGAATGTTCTGGTCCACACTAAACCCAGGGTGAGGTGAGAAGATTGTCCGCTGTAAAAGGATGTAGCCTTCATCCCACTGTCCTGATCTCACACCTCGTAGACTACCAGACCCTTCAAATTCTCTCAGCAGATCAGCCCTTTTGTGGTCTAACCAGCCTACCCCGAAGTCTATCATCTGAACCCTTTCTACTTCAGAAGTGCTAAATCCCTTGAAAAGTCTCTAAAATACCAGACTCCTTCCAGGAAAAACCCTAACCCTGGTTCTACTCCTAAACTGCCTTCTTCTTTTCTACCCTTTACCACTCTTTCTTTCTGGGCTGCTGGGCACAGGGACAGAGCATCATTCAATCATGCAGATTGGTCCATGAAAAATTCATGGGCTCCAGTCCCAGCTGTACCCTCGGTGACGCACAGCAGTGCACATACTGGGCAGCTGTCCCATTCCTTTCAGTAATCGTCTAAATCTTTACCACTCTTAGGAGCCTTGAGAATTAGCGAAAAGTGCCCCTCCCACCAGCTAGTTTATTCTGACATTATGGCTCCAACTGGACCGCTCTGCCCTGGGGATAGGGGACAGCAGGGGGTTTCCAGGGCCCCAGAGGGAGGCATCCCTGGCTGCACACACATTGTGTGCCCACGCTCTTACAACGCCGCCCCACAGCTCCGGGTCTGCGCAGTGTCGGCAGCCTGCACATTCGGTGCTATCTCTGCAGTGCTGCCCACGGGGACAGAGAAGCAGGGCTGGAGTCTGGTAGACGTGAGTCAACCTCTGAGGGCAGGAGAAGCAACCTCATGGGATGACCAGAGCATGACTGACATAGGACACATAGGACACTGACATAGGACACAGTTAAGCATGTGCGTGATCAAGGGAGACCAAAGACATTGTGAAGACACTCTGGGATAGGTTAATACATGCTGCCGCTCATTAACGGATTAACTCCTGACCGTGTGCATCTTGACAGGACCTGGATGCTTTTGTGCCACTCCAAGAATTGGTGGTCAGCTGGGGGAACTGGCCAGCTTGCTGGGCCCTGCACACAATGCGAGTCAGTTTCTCTTACTCTAAGAACAGGATTCAGGAAGGGGAAGCTGAGAGCTTCTGCAACAGGCACCTGACGCCTGACCAGGGAATAACTGTTGTAAATTATGTGCCAGCCTGTTCCCCTTGGCTGTAAAACTTCCCTGATACCCCCAGAAGCAGTGTGGGTTGCTATTTGAGATTAGAGGCCACAAATGTTGACTTGTAATGAGCTCCAGTTGCTTATATTTAGCATTCTTTCTTGGCCCTGGAACCCAGATGTTAGAGGAGATGCAACCCTGCAGGTCTTTCCAGTGGCTGACAGTCTGGGGGCCATCTCCCCACCGCATCTGCAACCGGTTCTCCTGAGCCCCAGGTCTAGCTGCATACACAGCTGCACCCTGGGAACAATGATGAACATGAAGTCTGGAAGGCAAATTTCGGCTGTCAGAAAGCACCGGAAGTGTGTAGCTGCCGCTTCTCAGCCTGCCAGCTCAGACCCAATTTCTACTCCTCACTGTAGTTAAAAGTGTTTAATGTGGTCAGTAGAGATCCCTATGGCACCTGGCTTCCTTCTCGCTCTCTCTTCTTCCTTCCTTTCTTTCCTTCCCTTTCCTTCCTTCCTTCCTTCCTTCCTTCCTTCCTTCCTTCTTTCCTTTCTTCCTTCCTTCCTCACTCATTCAGGAACCTGTTTTTTATTTTTATTTATTTATTTATTTTTTACTTTTTCCTTATTTTTAGAAGAAAAACTGTTAATCCAAATTCCCTGGCAAGGGGCCCAGCTTGGGCATTGCATTTTGCTAACCTGCATTCATCCTGTGGCATCTGCCTGTCACACTTTTCATTCATGAGAGCAATAGGAGAATTAATTGGTGGGTGCTGAAGGAGTGGCACCCCAGTGGGGAGGCACTATCCCAGGCCCCCAGCGTCCCCCTCTGAGCGGGGAGGGGAGAAGTCTGGCTCTCTGGCAATTTCTTGAATAAACTATTTGCCAATATTTATATATAGTGCCTTTGTGCAGTATACAACCCAGACACTTGTACTGTGGGCCCTGACTATAGTTTCCTCAAAACCCTTGCACCATTCCCATCCATTCCATTGTCAGAGGATGGCTGCCTTACTCCATTTTCTGAGGCTATAACAGAATACCACAGACTGGGTGATTTGTAAACAATAGAAGTTGATTTGGTTCACAGTTCTGGAGGCTGGGGAGTCCAAGAGCATGGCACCAGCATCACAGAGGTGAGGGTCTTTGTGCCATGTTCTCCCACGGTGGAAGGCAGAAAGCAAGTGAGCACAGGAGACAGAGAGCAAATTGGGCAGAATTCACTCTTTTTATCAGGAATTCCCTAGATAACTGACCCACTCCCTAGATGACAGCATTAATCCATTTATGAGGCTGAGCCCTCACGACCTGGACCTAATCACCTCTTAAAGGGCCTGCCTCGTAATACATCACAATGGCAACTAAATGTCAGCATGAATCTTGGTGGGGATGTTCAAATCATAGCCATGGCTTTGCTTCCATTAATGTGAACCTCTTCAACTTTCTGTTTCCCGCTGCAAATGTGTTCACATTTGTGCCTTTCTTTTGCCTTTTCTCTTCAATTTCAGAGCATCAGGTGTTGGCCTTTTGTCCCAGGCCAACAATTCCTGTGCTCTCATCCTGTCGCCGGGCTCCTCTGGCTCTTGCTACGTTAGTTACCACCCCCTTGCTCCAGTTCTTCTCCTTGTGCTTTCTTTCCCGTTGTCCCATAAAATCTCTTCCAGTCCACAAAAACCTTCTCTTGACCCCTAAAGTCCCCTCTACCACTTTTTCTCTCTGCTCTGCTCTCGGCCAAGCCTCTAGAAAGAGAATGTCTACCACTGTGTTCACTTCTTCACACACTGCCCTCGGGCCTCCACCTGTGTCACTCCACTCAATATCTTCCACAGCAACCTCTGTGTTGCCCAGTTTGGTGGACAACTTTTCAGTCCCTGTTTTACTGGACTCCTTGCTGCATCTGACATTGAGATCCCTTCTTTCTTCAGGACACTCTTGACTCTACTGGCTTCCATGATATTTCCCTGGGCAGAACCTGTCGGTCAGTGGGGGACCACGTCCAACTCCCCTGCCTGGGTGAGCAGCTGCCTCAGAGTCCCTGGCTGGACAGCCCCATGGTCTCTCGACTCAAGGGACTCAGATCCACAGGCAACCTTTGGAGGTCATGCTGCGTGGGGCGTGGGCGGGCCTGAGGCCTGGCCCTTTTTATATCTGTGAGAGCACTTTGTCCTTACAATATTTATTTACTGTTTATTGAACTAGCCTTTAAGGTTTTGTTTATTGCAATCAAAAGGAGACTGGTCTAAAACAAACCTTGTACCTTTCCTGCAATGTACGTTTGTGGCTTTCGCTGGTCCGGAATGGCATAGTTCCTTAGTGTAATTCTCCATTGCTCTTTACCGGGAACAACCGTAACAATGTTATGATCACCTGATTTTGGGGCTCTGGCAGCAAAAGGTCAGAATCACTTATTTGCAATACCTGGGAAACCACGTGGGCGTGAGCATAACTTGTGCTGACCCAGGCAACTGGGCAGAGGTTAAGGACACCATTGCTAAGGATCAGATTCCTCTGACTTCTATGTTGCCAAAATTAGGATTTCCCTAGTTGAGGCTTCCTGATTTTTGATGGAAAATATCTAATTGAACAATGGAAATTATTCTTCTCATCTCTAAATATTTGGTGATAACATTATTCATTATAAATTATGACAAACTCCTGGGCATTTGAAGCCCTCCATTCTCCTTTTATCAACTATTATGCTCAGCCATGACCCATGGTCATTGCTGACCCGTTCTCCTCCTCTTTCCCTCATGCATAGGCATCACTGTGCAGCCTGCTGCATGCAAATTCCTTCACTGCACATACACTCATACACTCCCCCACCTCCCCTCAATCCCAGTCCTGCACTTCCTTCAACACTCAGCTCAAGTTGCACCTTCTCTATCTAGCCTTTCTCAAAGCGATCCTTTCGTTCTGCTTGGAATTCCTCTAGCCGGGTGGTTATCACCTGGGAGTGATTTTGTCCCCTGGGAACATTTGCTAATATGTGGAGACATTTTTCCTTGTCGGGCTGGGGTGGAGTGCTACTGGCATTTAGTTGGTACAGGCCAAGGATTCGGCGGCTAAACATCCTGCAGTGGACACAACACCCTCCTACAACAAAGAATTATCTGGCCGGCAATGTCCATAGTGTTGTTGAGAAACTCTGCGGCCTAGCTTGACTTTGGCACCCTATCATTTGATTACTCATTATGGTGTAGAATCTCAGGGCTGCATGGGAACCTTTAGAAATCATCCTCTCACTCCCTGAATCTTATGGGTTAGGAGACCAACCCAAGAGAAGCTGCTGAAAGTCACAGAGTGAATCATTGTCAGGGCTCTGTCCCCTGACTCTTGGGCCTTTGACCATTTCTGTTTACTATGTGGTTGTTTCCTTTCTCTCGGGTAGGTTTAAAAGCTTTTATAAGCAAGGTTAGGATCTTTTTATCAGACTTGCAGCGATTCTCTCCTCCCACCTCTTACCCACACTGCAGGACTAGGAACACAGTACCTATTTGTTGTTGGATCAAAGTAGACCTAGATTGTGTAAAATATCATTTTGTCCCCTGCAGACATATTTTGTAAAGAACTGTAAAACTCTCCTGGAAGTAACCTCTCAACAGGATTGATGACTAATCTAAATCAGAGAAAGAAGAAATTCTACAGAGATCTTCTGCAGAGGTATGTTCAACATTAATTAAATACCAGCCAACTGAGTGTTGTGCATTTAAATGACAGTGATGAAAATTACCGGCTTAGCAGCACAGAGGAAAACAGGAAAGTTTTCCACTAAGGGGAATGTTTAACTGAATTCTTATAGAGAAACTGGAAAAAAGAAAAATAACCCCGAAAGGACAGTAAGTTACAATAAGTTTGTAAATTTGATCCTATGATCTCTGATTTATAATCTATTCTCATAAATAACTTATTCTCACTGAGGAAAAAGTATGTAAGCAATTATTGAAACAGAGCTTAAAAGGGCTAGGGTAGGCATGCAATGACAGAATAAGAGAATAAGACTTTGTATTGGAAGAGAAGAGCTGATGAACTGGAATTCTGTGTTTCGGAGGCAGACAGTGGAAGAGGAGGCTGCAAGTGCAGGCCTGAGTGAGCTGATCCTGAATTTGCATCCCGGCAGTGCCAGGGAGCGGATGTGTGACTCAGGTAAATGCCTTAATCCCTCAGAGCTGAGCCTCCTCAGCTTTGAAGTGAGGATCATTAACAGTGCTTCCCAAAATATAAAACCATTGTGAGCATTCAATGAAAGAACACAGGAAAAGTGCTCACCATAGCATTGGGCTAAACCTAAGTGTTACAGTAGAGCTGACCGAAAACAAACCGAATGGCATAAAAAGGGTGGAGAGAACCAGGTTTGTTACGCTGGTGGGCTCAGAGGGGCCTTGCCACCAAATTCTGGGCCCCGAACAGAGAGTGTAGCAGTCTTTTATACATTTCGTTTTAGGGAGAGCGTAGGGCACAGTTACAACGTGGTTATTTTTAGTGGGGCAGGGTCTCCGGCGACCCCAGTTCCTGGTATAGAGTTTCTACAGAATTTGTTTCTTCCTTATCTTACCAGGGCAGAAGGTGCTGCCAGCAGTTTATAGAAGCAAGAGCAGCCGCAGTTTAGCAGTTACATAGGGGGCTGTTCATGGGGAGGGGTTTTGTTTAGTGGAATTTTCCTTTTCTCTATCATAAGGGCTGAATAAATGAGAGTTATTGTTAAAGCTTTCTACTTTTTTTTTTTTTTTTGAGACAGAGTCTCGCTCTGTTGCCCGGGCTAAAGTGCCGTGGCGTCAGCCTAGCTCACAGCAACCTCAAACTCCTGGGCTCAAGCCATGCTCCTGCCTCAGGCTCCCGAGTAGCTGGGACTACAGGCATGCACCACCACAACCGGCTAATTTTTTCTATATATATTTTTAGTTGTCCAACTAATTTCTTTCTATTTTTAGTAGAGACGGGGTCTTGTTCTTGCTCAGGCTGGTCTCGAACTCCTGACCTGAGTGATCCTCCCACCTCGGCCTCCCAGAGTGCTAGGATTACAGGCATGAGCCACCTCGCCCGGCCTCTACTTTTATTTCTGAAAAAAATGGGAAGATCACTTAGTTTTCCAATGTCGATTTTATTTCCTCAGAAGACATATGCTATCCCCTTCATAATACAGAAGAGAATTGCCATTACATTGAAATCTTCACATTTAAAATAAAACAGTGAGTTTTTAGATATGCATATGTAGAGGCCTTTTAAATCATGTGAACAAATCTGTAGGGTTAAGGACCTGGAAAATAATTTAACCTTGATTTTCTTTCTTTCGTCTCTCCTTTCCACCTCCCCTTTTTATCCTTCCTATTCTCCCTCCCTTCTTTCCTTGTTTTCTTCCTTTATTTTCTCCTGCCTGCCTTCCTTTCTCCCTCCTTCCCTTCTTCCTACCATTCCTTCCTTCCTTTAACAAAATGTGCAAATGTATGTATATGGGGTAGGTGAAAGTTAGCAAGACATCTATAGAGAGTGTGTCAAGGAGGTGAGTGTTATGGGAAGTCTAGGAAGGGAAATTTCCGAGCCTTGGGTTCCAACTCTGGCTCATAGTGGATATATAGTGGATATAAAATATCAGGCAAGTCACTTGACCAACTCTCATCTGTAACATAAGGGGCTTCATAGATGATTAGTAAGGTTTCTTCCAGTTTTAATTACTGGATCAGATTTTTATTTCTGGAGAGCCACAAGCAGACACCCAATTCAAATATGTTGTTAAAAATGATCTTGTCTTTGTAATAGTAAGTTCAATCTGTGGGAAAAGAGTGAAAAATTGTTTAATTTTGGAAAGATATTTTACATTTTGAATAAATGTCTTTGTCCAAGCATTTTATTACATGCCAAGTTCTAAAACCGGAGCTAGCTTTGTAAGGGGGTAACCTGTGAAGTTGCACAGGTATCCATGTTTAGGAGGGTTCCACAATTGATTTAATGTTCTGCTGTTGCTGTCTTGAAATTCTTACGATTTTTGAACAAAAGACCCTGCATTTTCATTTTGCACTGTATTCTTTCCTCTGCACCCATTCTCAGTTTTTAAGTTGGTATAGAACTAGGAAGGGCTGCCTGCCAGGATGTGCTCCAACTGTGCAAAGGACGAGCTGTCCGCTTTGGGCTTCAAAGGGCAGGGGCTCCTTCCTTCAGCCTCAGCCATCTGTAGTGGCTTGAGCTTCTGTCACTGGTAATTCCCACGTCGGCGCTCATGTTTATAACAGTCTAGCAGACTGCATGGAGGGCTCAGTGAGAGAATAAACGGTCCTCCTTGGAAAATTAGAGGCTATCAGTCTTCTCATGGGTAAGACCCATTCTGTGAAAACCCAGAGCCCCCACCCACCCTCCTCCCCTTGCTAGTTTTCTTGAGAATTTGCTCAAGTCTTGCCCACATTTCCCGCAAGCATATGCTGGATAGTACTGTATCAGGAGTCTCTAACGGGGAGTAACGAGGAACTACTCCGAGAAAGCCTCGGAATCCTGTCAATGCTTGTGATGATGGATGATTCAACTCGGAAAACCACTTCTGACCTTTTACTTAGCGTGTGCTGTCGTGGATCCAGGCGCTGAGGGCGCAGCAGTGAGCAAACACCAGGACCACGAGATAATTACAATTTATCACGGTGGCCCAGACATTGTGGGTTTACTCCCTGGCCTGTAATAACTCACCTCACAGACCTGATGTGAGGTTATAAGGAGATAATAAGGGACTGGGCACTTGAAGAGCTACTTTGTTGGCGTGTTTGCAAGGTGCAATATGGGCACACGATTTAAAAAAACCCTGCAAGCTGTTCCTGGAATCGTGTAGAGGTACTTTCCCCAATAGGAGTAGCTTACGTGGAAGCAGAGATAGGAAGACATCAAAGTTATTTATGTTCTCCCCTTAATTTTCAGACGACTGAACTTGAAGTCCAGCGCAGCCTCCCTGGACCAGCAGCCGAACGCCACGCTAGCGGGGTGGAGACGCCGACCGGGAAAAGAGACGGTGCCCACCGCAGTGCTGGCCGTGTCTGCCCGTCCGGAGCTTCCGGGCCGGCGCTCCTCTCCCTCTTCCCACGCGCGCCGGGTCCCCGCGCCCGAGAGGCCGAGCCGCGGCGACCCCGCCCTCGCCCGCGGCTCCCGCGTAATCCCGGCCGCAGCGGCGCGCTCGGCTGAAAGAGGAAGCGGGCGCTCCGGGAGGAGGCGGAGCCAGGCCGCGGGGGGCGGGGCGAGGCGGGGCACGGGGGTTCCGGCCACGGCCAATCCGCGCGGCCGAGGCTGCCGCCCGGTTTGGAAAGGAAGCGAGAGCGGCAGGGAGAGGCGGGTCAGGTTAGGTGGGTGGGGCGCTAAGGGCGGGGGCATGGGTGGGCCTCGTGCCGCTGCAGGCGGAGCCCGCGGCGCGGCGGGAGAGGCGGGGCGGAGCCGAGGTGGGCGGGGCCATGGCGGGGCGGGGCTCGCCGCGCGCGGGGGCCGAGCCCTGCCACTTGGTGGGTCAGCCGGCTCCACAGCTGCGCTGCCGGCCTGACCGCTGGACGCGGCGCCCCGGGAGCAAGGCGAAGCGTCGCGGCGATGGCTCCCTGGAGACTTCGGGGGTCCGCTGTCCTCGCCGCTGCTGTCTTCGTGGGAGGCGCCGTGAGTTCGCCGCTGGTGGCCTCGGGTGAGTGCCCCATCGGGGCCGGGGCGCCTAGGCTGAGCCGGGTTCCTGGAGAGCGGAAGGAAGCAGGGTCCGAACGGCTGCCCCGCGGCGCCCCGAGCTGTCCGCGTCCTGGCACCGCCGCGGGATCCCGGCGCTGAACATCTGGCTGTCCTGGGGTGGCCCGGGCGGGGCGCGGCGCGCGGCGCGCGGCGACGGCTCCCGTCCCTCCCTTCCCGCCTACCCGGCTCCCGCCTTCCCTCTCCTGGGCTTCCTCTGAGGACCTGTATCCACCCCTGGGCTGTGCGGGTTGCAGGGACCAGGCCGCGTGCCTCGGAACCCCGCGCAGCCCATTCCTGCCTCCTCGTCCTCGGAGTCCCCGCGAGCGGAACATCGTGACACTGAGCCCCGGGTGCGCTGTCGCCGCCTCCCTCCGCCTCTTTTTTAACATCTTAAAACCTTGAGGAGTTCCAGTTTCTTTCTAAGTTTTCATTTATTTTAGCGGTTGATGGATTCTTGTAGCAGGTCAAGGAGTCCAGATTTCTTTTCATGTGTCCTGGATAAATCAGGCTTGAAAAAAGGGAAGGCATGTTTGTAAACATACATTTTTTTCTTTGTGTCGATTCCTGTCATCACAAAAGGAACCTTCTGTGGTCAGGGCAGGAAGCCACTAGCAGAGATGCCAAAGTATAGTCTCCAACGAAGAACTTAGGACCGGGAGTTTTTAATTGAAATTTCTTTTTTTTTTGGAGACAGAGTCTCGCTCTGTTGCCCGGGCTAGAGTGCCATGGCGTCAGCCTAGCTCACAGCAACCTCAAACTCCTGAGCTCAAGCCATCCTCCTGCCTCAGCCTCCCAAGTAGCTAGGACTACAGGCATGTGCCACCATGCCCGGCTAAGTTTTTCTATACATCTTTAGTTGTCCAGCTAATTTCTTTCTATTTTTAGTGGAGATGGTGTCTGACTCTTGCTCAGGCTGGTCTTGAACTCCTGACCTCTAGTGATCCTCCCGCCTTGGTCTCCCATAGTGCCTGTGCCAGGCCAAATTGAAATTTTTTTAAGAGGAGGTGTAACGTTTACCAGAAGCCCTGTCTCACACTCTTGTTATTATAATTAACAGACCCCAGGGATTCCTTGCCACTGTCCCCCTCTTAATTGCCACAGCACAGCTGTAGGTAAAAAAAAAACAAAAACAAAAAACTTATACCTTCTTGGCCATTTGGGGTTACTGGGGCTTGGAATCTTACGTCAGCAAGCTCTCCCAAGCTTGCCTTCAGGGGTAGCTCCTCCTCAGGTCCAAATAATAAGCACCTGGAAGCTTTCCAACATGACTGTCTCCTCCATAAAAATACACACTCTGTTCTTCCTCCTGAGAACATTCCAGACACTTAGAGCTTTTAAACTGGCTTGTTACTTTGGCTTTCACTTTTTTATGGAATCCAGAGCAGGTAAGGAAGGGAATGAAATGGCTAATATGTCCCCTGAAGAATCTTTATTAGCAGACCCAACATTTCCTTCAGCCATCCACCCCGGGGGAAATGGCAGCTAGTGACATATTTTCTTGGATGGGAGATTTTGGTTTTCGCCCTGGGTTTCATTACTGGGACATGTAGGTGCCTAATCAGGTTGAAGTTGGACCCAAGGTGGTATACAGTCCTTAGCAGGCTAGAGTCATTTGCCCTAGAATTTGGAAAGGAGCTTAATCTGGGAGTAAAATTGCTAAGAATCCAGTGCATGATGCATGTAAGCAGCCATCAGCAGGAGAAATCCATCCCTAGAGTGGGTTTGTGTTTCATTGGATCTCTGAGCAATACCCAGGTCTCAGGACTGGAATGTGGTTGAAGGAAGCTCTCATCTAATTGCACACTACCCTTTTTGATGAAAGTTAATGTGTAAGAAGAATGAGATGTCTAAAAAGAAAAGGATACAAAAGACAAATTTGCCAGCCTGTTGAGGCCTGTATAAAGAGAAGATGCCCTGATTAGCCAACATTTGATCCTCTTGGAATCAAAGACTATGTTAATGTTTGTAGGCTGAGCTTAGGGAAGTAGGAAGAAAGGGATGGGATGTAATGTTAAATGCCTGCTATGTGCCAAGGCTTTGGGTTGAGTATTTCATGTGCATTTTTAAACTTATTTCTCATAACCATGTGGAGTAGTTATTTCCAGTGAGGCAACTGAGGCTGGAGAGGTTAAATAACTGCCCAGCATCAGTGGGTATTATATCACTCAGCATTCAATCAGAGAAGCGGAACCACTAGAAGGGGGGGGGTGTATCTTTGTATATATTAACGCAGCCTGCTTGATTCCAAAGTTCATTCTCTTTCCATTGTACCCCACTGCCCCCCAGAGAGATAATAGAACATGAATCAACCTCAGCAATCTTGCTGAGATTCTAAGATAGAGAGTTTAGAATATCATAAAATTGTGAGCATGTGGTTATCAGAAGTTGTGAAGAACAGAAAAGAAGGGCAGATAGCTTCATGGTGGGTGGTGGCAATGTCTCTTTCACTTCCTTCCTAGTAGAAGACTCTCATTAAACTTCTGTTTCTTAGTGGCAGCATTCGAAACTGTACACCACAAGCACCTGAAAGGATGATTTGCCACATCTTGGCTTATGTATGCACTTAAATTCTCCAGTTACTCAACCTTAAGGTGTATTAGTTTCTCTACCAGGCAGTGGGCACAGCCCTCGAGTAAGGAGTGGGTAGAAAAAGCCCAGGGGCTGGTGAGATGAGAAATATACTCCCCTTGGGCTCTGTGGGCTTCTGTCCAGCCCTCTTACTCCTTATTTCAATGCTAAAGATAAGCTTTATTAAATTCTGGGTTCTCCCTTTGGCCAGGTAGGTGCCAAGCTGTACATCACGTAATACATAGTGTACAGAATGTTTTGAAAAAGCACCCCTTGGAGCTTGGGGTTCCATGCCCAGATTTAATTAAAAGAGGAAATGAAAAATTTGAGAAGTGACTGTTACTCCTTCTCCTTACCCTCTAAAAAAGAAATGAATCAAGCAAACTATTTGGGCGTTTGAATAGTTGAATTTGGATGTGAGAGATCAAAGCCCTAGGTGATATCAAACAAAAAATTTCATTGTTACTTTTTAAAGAATTGTTTGGCTCACATGTTGAAGTTGAATTACATATTGGGACAATAGAGAAGTGATTTAAAACTGACCTAAAGAATGAATTAAATTGTCATTGGTTAAAACTATTATGTTGAGTGATTCCTAATAATTTAGGGCACTAACTTCAGTAATTGTAAAGATTTGGTGCGCTGCTGAAAGCAGGTAGAATAATGAATCTGGTGTGGCTTCCACAGACTAAACTTGGAATTTGGAGTTGATACCCTGTAGAGACTTTCTTGTTTTTGGAAGAAGGAATTCTATGTTTATTTTTACCTGCTTTCTGCCAAGTACTTGTCTAAGTACTCAGATAATTTCATTCTTAAAACACCATGTCAGCTATATAGGTAATTTTATTCCTGTGTTTGTAGATGAAGAAATTCAGTCTCTGAGAAGTTATGTTGAGAAAGTCACTCAAATGTATAAGTTGAATTTTGACATTGAGTCAGATCTGTTTGATTCTGAATTCATATTATTACTGAACCATTTTGTTTCTCTTTTGAGGAAGAAAATTCTTTTTATTCTAAGATATTTGTAAAAACATTACTAAGTAACAGGATAATGGCATGTATAGTGGAAAGAGCACCGATCTTTAAGTCAGAGCCCTGGACTTGAAGTCAAAAGTCAAGAAGAGATTCTGGCACTTGGAGATCGTGGTTCTTTCTGCCTCCATTTCCTCACCTATAAAATGGGCATTGTGCCAACTCCTGTCTTTGCCTCACTGGCTTCTAGAGAGGTTCAAATGAGGTGTTATCTCTGAAAGGTCTTGGTAAATGGCAAAGTGGCATGTATCTTTTATCTTGTGTATCTTTTTTTTTTAAATTGTATTTCTTCCCAAAAATGCCCATTAGCCTTGATTTATAGCATAATGTCAGTTAAACTATCTAATAAATGTGGACCACATATAATATAATATTTTCATTCAGGAGGTGGTGATGGCTTTGCAATGATAGGTTCATTGTAATTTTAATAAAAGCCCAGAATGACATCTCAGATTAATGAGTTTGCTGCCATTGACTGGGAGTTAAGTGCCAAACCTTCTTTTCCCAATTTCTCTCAACGTACCATGTTTTAGGTATTTTTGGAAAATCCTCCTAAAATATTTAAAGTTTGTAGGGGGAAGGGGAGAGCATCACCTTTGATCCTGTTACTATGAGGCACACCCCACTCTTAGCATATTTCTGGTCTTCTCTGTATGTGTTCTTAGCTTGGATGGGATAATAGTGCAGTACAACTTTGTATCCTGCCTTTTCACCTTTTGTTACACATAACAGTTTCCTCCATTTCCCCACACACTCCAAAAATGGCTATGTAATGTTCCATTAAATGGATTCACTGTGTTTTACCTCACTGTTCCCCTTTCAGGAGATTTCATTTGGTAATTACTTTTAAGTGACTTCTCATTGTTTCAGTGTACACCTTTGTGCATAAATCTTTTTCTAAATATCAGATGAATTGCACAAAAAATGGGTTTCTGAAAAGGCAATTTGGGGGGTACAAAAGTGTTCACATTTTTGCGGCCATTGATGACATAATGTTGATTCTGAAGGTTGTCCTAGTTTATATTCTCACAGCAGTGGTTGAAAGGACTTGCTTTTCATACTCTTAGCATTTTCTCTGAAAAACATATTTGTTATGCAAAAGTTAGTACTTTAATTGTTTTAATTTGTACATCTTTGATTACTAGCAGGTTGACTTTTTTCCTAATATTTGAGCCATTTGCACATGTCTGTAATCCTTTATGGACAATTCTTAAATGTGAAAAGCTCTGAAAACAAAAGTTTTTTGTAGGCTTTTGGCATACTCTATAGGCGGTAAACCTTAACTTGAACCAATGTGAGGTTCTGTAGTATAGATTTCTCTCACTTAGTTTCAATGTTCATATGTTTTGCTGCAATAATATTAATGAATTTGATTTTTTTTTTGAGATGGAGTCTCCTTCTGTCACCTGGGCTAGAGTGCAGTGGCGTCAGCCTAGCTCACAGCAACCTCAAACTCCTGGGCTCAAGCGATCCTCCTGCCTCAGCCTCCCAGAGTGCTAGGATTACAGGCATAAGCCACTGTGCCCGGCCTTGAATTTGATTGTTGAGTGTTACATAATGTGTATTAAATGCATTGCATTACCTTTCTAGAATCATAAAGTTTGAATTTCAAACCATATCCGACCTCCAGGTTTTTAGATAAGGGATTATGGCCTGCATTTCCTCTTCTGTGACTCATCTGTGTGTTGGGAGCCAAATATAAAACTGCTGAAAATAGCAAAATATCCTATGGAGAAAATAGGTCCTTAAATGAGTGGCATTTCAGAAAAAGAAGCGCTACTTTGGTATTCTAGTGTAGAATCTAATAAAATAAAGATACCTGGAAAAAGCTGAGGTTTCTTTTATTCCAGGTGGCTTTATGGATGGGTGCCCATTCTAGTAGAAACTTGATGGGTAGATGGAAAGTTTGGGCCGAATTTCTCTTCTCTTCTGCTTTCCTATGCCAGTTATTGACACAGTTCTCTTTGTAAGAGAAACTGAATCCACCCAAGGGACTTTCTGGAGGGTGGAGGGGTAGCGGGGCCAGTTATCTTACCTTGAGGATCCTTTTGCCAAGCTTGTTGAACTCAGGGGACCTGGTTTTCCGTTCCCATTTGCAATACCCCAAGGGCCCCGACTTCTTGTCTCTGCTCATTGGCACTGTCCCAGCATCCGAAACAGGGAGAATTCCCCAGCCTGGGGTCTCCTGTTCCCTGTGCCAACTGCCAGCCCTATCCCATCCCCCTTCTCCGATTTTGTTTGCACACTCCTGTGTATAACTGCATTCCAAACACTAATAAAAAGATAAAACCACTATTGTGCAGAGAAAAAAAAAATCTTTAAACCACTTTCCTTATCTGTATCATGTAGAAGATATGGCTGAGCTGCCTCATGGGGTGGTTGTGGCGATCCCAGAAGATAAAACAAGTGAGTGCTTGACATAGTGTCTGGCACATAGTAGGTGTTAAAAAAACTATATTATTATTATTTGGCCTTGACCAGGTCAAGGCCTGGTCAAGGCCTATGATAGCTAAAGGATGAGACAAGGTTCCTAACCACTCCAGAATTTCCTTTCTGGTCCTCTGCAATTACCTGAGAGGTCCCCTATCACCTCTGGCTCCCGAGCCCTGGATGCTGCTGCTGGTTGTGTAAAGGGCAGGAGGCGGGGGTGGTCTTGGGTAGTGCCCCAGGCAGGGGACTCCCTCGGCAGAGAGTTCTCCTGGGAGGCAGGGGAGTTGTGTGGCAGAGCCATTGGCTGCCAAAATTAGGCAAGGAAGGAGAGAAAGAAGGAAGGAAACCATTACCTTTACATGAGTAGAATCTGACACACTCTTTTGGAAGAACTTTGGGAAATTCACCAATTGGTTTATTTGTAGCCAGCCGATCTGTATGTGTAGTCACAAAATTGTGACAGTTTTTCCATTGGAGCATGCTTTTTGGTTATCCCGAGTCTGGCTGGCCATTGTTCGTCTTCTCATTGGTCACTGGTGTTTTGATGAAGAAGATCTTATGATGAGGAAGCCGACCCCTGTACTATTAGGGCTGGAAGGGACCTTGCCGATCTCTTTAAAGCTGCTTATTTAGCAGATGAGGAAAGTGACTTACACAGCCAGGACTTGAGTGGGCTTCTTTACTCAATCTAGAAGGTGTCTGTTCTGTTACAGCTGCCTCTCTATTGAGTGGTCCAGCAGTGCTGCTCGGGGCAGGTTTCCTTGCTCTGCATTTGCCCTTAGTGCTCCTGCTCAAGGGGCTGGTTTCTTAGCTCCTCGGGATTTGGGATGAGGAGGACCTGGAGACTAACTGTGGCTAACTGACTCATGGGAGTAACTGTGTTGTTTTTGGTCATAGAATTTTAGAGTCAGAAGGGACTTTGAGGGTCATCTTGTAACTAACCACCGCCTCTCTTTGTAGACGGGGAAACTAGCCCAGAAAGGTTCAGTGGCTTGCGGGAGTCAGGAGCAGCCAGAGCCCACAGCAGAGGAGCACACCATTAGGTTTGGTGACGCAGGGACTAAGTGCATGTCTTGTTCACCCTTGTAGACTCGGATCCAAGTGCAGGGCCTTGAATAGATCAGGCATTTAAATGTTTGAATGAATGCAGGAAGCCAGAGCTAGAATCCAGGTGTTATGACCCTTGGCCCGAGGTTTTTTCTTTATAATAAAGTAAAGAGTTACTCTTTCCAGTATTCACCCACAAATCTCAGCTGTAAGTCTCCCCTGCGTCCTTCCCCTGAATCCGTGGGGGGCTCTTTTGTCTGCCAGCCGCTGTGGGCCATATTGCTCCAAAGGCAGAAAAATCTGATCGTGGAGGAAAAAAGAATGATAATAACGAACAAGTAAGCAAGTACTGCTTTATTAGGTGACTATGGTGTGACATTGATAGGAAGTGTTAGTGCAAATTTTCCATGTGAAGGTTTTCAAAACCCAAATCCATTCATGAAGTTCTTTTCAAAGACTAAATTCAACTGTGTTTCTACAAGCAGTGCTTCAAATGCATCTATTAATTGTATATATGTCATATTCCTAATTTTATAATATATAATTCAGAACCAATTAATTCATGGGTTAATTCTTTATTTATTCAGCAAATACCAACAAAGTGCCCTACTGTGGCACTAGGAATAAAGTCATGTGAGCAAAATAGACTGAGTCCCTTCCTTTAGGAGCTAGCAGGTTAGCAGGGAAGACAGGTAATTAAACAAGCAAAATGATAAAGTGTCATCAGTATGACTACTTTGATGAAGAAAGTGTGGCACAGGACCAGAGTACCTAACCTGGGGCTGGGGTGGGACATGGGTGGAGAAACGAGACTCCCGTTCAGGTTGGGCAAGCTTTCTAGAGGGAATTTAAATTTACACCTGCGGGTTTGTAGGAGTTAGCCAGGTGGAAAGAACTAGTGGTCACTGAATGAGGAGGTAAGAACAATCAACGCTACGGCAGTGTTCCCCAACTCAGTGTGCAGGGCCACGTAGAGGGCTGGTTCAGACACAGATCGCTGGGCCCAGGCCCAGGGTGGCTGAGTCAGTGGGTCTGGGATGGGGCTGGAGAATTGGCTTTTCTGTCACATTTCCAGGTGACACTGGATAAGCATCAAGTGTGAGCAGGAGAGTGGGAGAGATGAGAGGAGGAAAAAGTAGGTGAGTTACATCCCTCTTTACCTGGAAGTCCCTCCTCTCTTCTTGGGGCTGTCCATATCCTGTCCTCTGCCCATCCTTCAAGCTGAGATCAAAGATCTCACAGGATCTCACACTTCCAGGAAACCTTTCCTACGTTTTGAGTTACGTTCATGAGTCTGTGGATACATCTTGCATCCTTTCCGTGTTATTTAACCCTCATTTATATGAGGTTGTTTCCACTGTGTTTGTTTTGTCTAACTAGAGCTCCTTGAGGAAGCTGAGCCGGAGACGTGCTCAATATTTGATTGCTTGATCAAATTTAATTCTTGCAACCACTCCGAGGAATAAGTTGTGCTTTCTGTTTTGTAGAGATGAGAAAGCTGAGACTTACAAGGGATAACCAAGATGAAGAGAAGGGAAACTTCTTGCTTAAGTCACAGAGGAGGGGAAGCCAAAGCCTCATGCTGTTCATTTTTCTCAAATGCTCTTTGCATTATGTGAAATTGCATGTGTTCTGTGCATGTGCCACTGGTACAAGGAAATTTTATATTTAATTTGTTTTTGAACTTTTTCATTGTAGGTCCATCTACTTAAAGAGAAAACAAAGTCATCTTATAAATTGAATGTAGCCTTTTAGTGAAAAATGGGCAGTTATCTTAGGAATTCTTCAGAAATTGTCTGCTTGCTTTTAGAGTAAATATGTGGAGTGGGTAATTCAATTTACATGTCATTAGGTTTAGAAATGATATTTATGAAATTTTGGCATGAGGGAGATATTAAGGAAAAATCGATTTCAGTTTCCTAAAAAGACACAAATTAGAAAATTATGACATTACCCTTCTTAATTGGCCAGATAAGTTTAGCTGAGTGGTTGAAGATTTCTAAAGAGTGAGTACATAACGTGCCACAAGATAGGTAGGGTTAAAAACAAACAAAAAATTCCTTCTGATTCTGGCAACACGCTAAGCCTTCTTCCCCCGTGCGTGTACACAGACATAAAGTGGTTCTCGGAGATTCCTCTAAGAGGTGGAAGTTTGAAGAGTTCCCTGGGCTTTCTGTCTCATGGTGTGACTTGGGAACACTAATTTTCAAATGTTCTAACGGTACTTCATAGCTGGAAGTCCCCAACACAGTCATGTGAATTATCCACATTATAAAAACCAGCAGCCTGGAATTTCCTGGCATTGGTGAAGTGGCAGATGGCTAATGAGCAAGCATTCCTTCATTTTTCTTTGCATGTGTGTGCTGTAGGCTTGTATGGCGTGCATGCTTACTGCTTCCTCAATTCTTTCCATCCTCCTCCCCCTCTACTAAAGGTAAACAGAAAACAATCATCACAAGAAAAAGGGAGACGTTGGACATTGTTTAAAATTATATGACAGAGCCAAAAAGCTGGGTTTGAAGGTGAAACTCATTTCGCATGCATGATTGCCGGCTCACAGTCTTTGCAGGTAAAACCTGTAGGTATTCCTTACAGTGCGCAATTAATTTAAACTTGAGGTTTTCCTTAGTAGGTGTTGTGTAGGTATGTAAAATGAACAACAAAGTTGGTTTCTGTCCTCCATGGACTTGTGATTGAGAAGGGGGAGGTAAGCTATGAATACAAGTCATTACAGTATAAGGGAGAGTGTGTTTGCTGGATTCAGAGAACTGCAGACAAAGTGTTGTGTGGGATCAAAGGAGGGAGACTTTCCTTCTGATAAGAGAGATGGAAAAGACTTCATAGCCCAAAACTTGGCATTGTAAGTGGACCGTAAAGGGAGTGTAGGGGACGGTGTGCTGAGCAAAAGAAACAGCCTGTGCAAAGGCATGGAGGTGGGAATGGAAAGGTCCGCTCGGACTGGGTGTGGACGGAGGGCCCTCAGCACAAGTAGCCGCGTGCGCTGAGGCTGAGCCTAGGCCAGGAGCTCCTGGAACTGTGCACTTGCGTGTCTAGGCAGTGGGGCTGAGGACCTGGTGGAGTGGAGGAGAGGGGACCAGAAGAGGCCCTCAGGCATTGCCGTGTGATACAAGAGCCCCCGATGACACTAAGCGTCCCATCCCGCAAGCTGGGCAGTTGAGATTGCTGTTCCGGTTCCTCATCCGTGGGGGCAGTGGGCAAGGGGACATCAAACGAATAATACAGTCCTTTGTAAGTAATACAGATATGATCTATGTGGTGTAACAAGACATGTGATATACAGCTAGAAACGCTTTTTCAAAGTTTAAGGAGTGCTGAGAAATGAGACCTGTGAAGTGCGACGTGTCGGAAAAGCTAATTATGTATCTGTCTTTTTTTTGTCATCCCCTCCCCCCCCCCATCTGTCTTAAGTTACAGTAAATCCTCTGAAATTGTACAAATCAGCTTGACTACAGAATTCTTAACCATTAAACATTTGTTTCTAGGCTATTGGTGCACTTTCGTTTTTCAGCCCTGCTGTTGGTCCTGTCCGCGATGTTCTCTGCTCTCCGAGTCGGGAGGCCATCAGCGTGAGGGCAGCCTTAACCTAGCGCGCGCCCTCAGCACGGGGTGGTCCTCAGCACCCTGCGTGGCTGGGGGCTGCCTCGCTCTGTCGCTTCTGCAAGTCTGTTTTCTCAGTCCCGTAATTTCCTCTAATGTGCTGAGATAGATTTGGGGGGAGGAAAAATAAGCAGCTTGAAAGTAAGTTAGTACACTTGCAGTGCCTACATACCACGGACACGGTAGTTACACAGATGCTAGGCTTGGCCTGTCTTAGTTTCCAGGTGGTGGGGAAGGCATAGAAACAGCAGACCTGAAGGAGGGAGAGAGAATTCTTTTGCTTGAACCATATGATAGAACAGTTGGCCTTTTCCACACTGGTTTAGTGCTGCATCTTGACATACTAGTGAGTGAAGACTCTTGACTTAGAGTCAATGTGGCATAATAAACAATGTCTATGTTTGCTCTTTGTCCCTGATTCCCAGCACAGAACTCTTAAGAAAAAGACCCTTGGAATTTCTGGAGTGGCAGGAGCATCTCTTGTTATTCATAATGAGCCCCTTTAGACCATGCCCGAGTTTTTGCTACTGAGGTGACTCTTGGACTTTTGTTGGGTCCCTAGCGAGCTTCAGGATGAGGGCTGGTTGCTGGGGGCACAAACCATGTGATTAGAGGGTTGGAACTGCAAGGACTACCCACTGATCTTGGGGAAGCGAGAGGGGCTGGCGATTGGGTTCAGTCACCACCAGCCGATGGCTTAGTCACGCCTGCGTAACGGAGCGTGGGTAAGCACTGTATAGCGAGGAGGCTCAGGGAGCCCGGGGCTGCTGACCACATGGATGTGCTGGGAGGATGCCGCGCCAGGCAGGAGCTCGGAAGCTGTTGTCGCCACAGCCATGCCTTGCCCTGTGCATCTCTTCCATTCGGCTCTTACAGAGTTGTAGCCTCCGTAATAAAACCATAATCGTAAGTATAGCACTTCCCTGAATTCTGTGAGTCTTTCTAGCAAATTGCTGAATCTGAAGAGAGTCGTGGGATTCCCCCAATTGGCAGTCAGCCAGGCAGAAGTGTGGTTAGCTTGGGGACCCCATTTTTGGTTGGCATCTGAAGTGGGGACAGTCTTGTGGGACTGCACTAACTCCTGGTGGTATCAGAATCTAGTTGAATTACAGGGCATCCAGTTGGTGTTGGAGAATTGGATTTTGGAAAAATGGAACAGTCAAGTCTTTCCTGTTAGGAAAAACCAACTCATAATTTTAAAACATTGCATGATTAGAATAATCTCTTTGAAATAATGTGGTTTATTATTTAAAGGCTAAAAGGCATTTTTAAAAAATTTAGTGGGAAAGAAAAAAATTATCAGGCAGTGTCTTACTATTTATGTATTTACATTGTATTTTAGAGTGGAATAAAGTAGAAGTTATACCACTATGTGTGTCTTTTTGTTTTTTTTTAAAGAGACAGAGTGTCACTCTGTCACCCTGGCTAGAGTGCAGTGGCGTCATCATAGCTCACTGCAACCTCAAACTCCTGGGCTCCAGGGATCCTCCTGCCTCAGCCTCTCAAGTTGCTGGGACTACATGCATGTGCCATGATGTTCGGCTAGTTTTTCTATTTTTAGTAGAGATACGGGCTCACTCTTGCTCAGACTGGTCTCCAACTCCTGAGCTCAGGCGATCCTCCTATCTTGGCCTGCCAGACCACCATGTGTTTTTCTTTGACCCATGTTTTCTGTGGTATAGACAAAAGAATTCGTAGTTTAGTATTGTGTCTGCTTCCTTATCAGTGAAAATATCTAGTATGTCAATAGTATGGATTGTAGTTTTAGGTAGTCTCTTTACTAAGGGATTTTCAATGTCCTGGTTTACCTCTATAGCATTAATATTACTATTAGGTTGAACCATATGAAATTGCAAATATTTGACATTTTTTACCTTTAGTGACAACAATTTCATATGGTTCAACCTAATAGTAATGATAGCTCCTTATTGACTTTTGTTTTTTACAGTTGTTAAAAACTGTACTGATTATCATTAAGACATTTTAGAAACTGCAAAAAGTAGAAACATAATCCCAAAATTCCACCAAGAAAAGGTAAATACTGACAATACTTGATAGGTATTTTC
>CM052437.1:93279824-93322843 GCA_028533085.1 Varecia variegata | reverse complement strand
GTTGCCTGGGCTAGAGTGAGTGCCGTGGCGTCAGCCTAGCTCACAGCAACCTCAAACTCCTGGGCTTAAGCGATCCTTCTGCCTCAGCATCCCTAGTAGCTGGGACTACAGGCATGCGCCACCATGCCCGGCTAATTTTTTTCTATATATATTTTTAGCTGTCCAGATCATTTCTTTCTATTTTTAGTAGAGACGGGGTCTCACTCTTGCTCAGGCTGGTCTTGAACTCCTGACCTCAAGCGATCCTCCCGCCTCGGCCTCCCAGAGTGCCAGGATTACAGGCGTGAGCCACCGTGCCCGGCCTTATTTTTTCAGTTAACATTTTTCATTAACAATTGAGACTATTTTGGACAAACTGGAATAGGCAAAGTGTTTCTATTGTTTTATGAGTCAAAGAGAAATTTGGGATTTCTGAGAAGTAATCAGTAGTTTCAACAGTGTTACATGTAGATCAGGGTGGCATTTTAATTTTGCTTCCTATAAAAGGTAGCAGGATTATATTTATAAAATTAACACTTGATGCCAAAAAGTTGATAAATTGACTTGGAGAGAATGTAACTTTAAATGCACCCTCCTGTTCCAATAATTGACTCACTAGGAAAAACCATTCTATCATTCTAGATTTATTATTTCTTACTGGATTAGATGAGTCATGATTATCTGTAGGTTTTCTGTTCAAGACTCTAACTCAACTACTTGAACAACGTAGTATCTAGAATAGAGCTGAACTATGGAGAATCCCATTCCGTGGAATTTTATTGCATGTCACAACTGCTAGCTCTCACACTTCCCAGGCAATAGGGCACAGAGTATGGTGTTCTGGAGCCAGGCTCCTAGGTTAAAATCTTGCCTTTGATACTTGCTGGCTATGTGACCTGGTGTAAGTCACTTGACCTCTCTGTTTTGTAGCTTTCACATTTCTAAATGGAGTTTAAAATAGCGTTAATAGTACCCACTTAACAGGGTTATTGTAAGGGTTCGATAAGTTAATGTCTGTGAAGTGCTTGGAGTAGCAGCTGTGCAAAGCTTGCACCAGTGTGTAACTGTCATCCGTCGTGTGTTTTCTCTGTCTCGCTGGTTGCTGTTGATTTTTAGAGTTCTTATTTGGGTTTCATGTAATGAGCTTCATTTCTCCTTAAAATCAACTCCTTTATGTCTAGGGTTTTCCTAATTATTTGTTTAATCTTTCCTTTATTTGCCTTTCTGAAGTGACCTTTGTTTTCTCTCCTATTGCCTTTTACTTTGCTCCTTCTCTCACAGCAGTAGTGGGGACTTCACAGCGGAGGACTTCAGCCTGGACAGGCCCCTGGGGCTCCGCATTCACTCAGCTTCCTGTCCCAGTCCCCAAATTCTTGGAAGCCAGGTTACGTGCCTGTCTGGCAGGAACACTGCCCCACTCACCCTGTGACTAATTGGAAAACCCTCCAGTTAGGACTTTTGTAGTTGTCTGTTTAGTCGTCATCTGCTTCCTGTCCCTGGAAGGAAGAGAAACACTGCGCCTGCGTGGGGCTGTGGGTGCCGGGACTGAGCCCGTGGCGCTGGCCACCCGCTGCTCCGCATCACCTGCGGGGCCTGTGCTTCTGCACCCCACAGGTAACACTCACTGCCTCCTCCAGCCTGGCTCTGACGGGTCACCGTCATTCCTGGATGTCAGGTTTGCTGTCTGCAGCTGAGCTGTAAGCTTGCTGAGGATAGCAGCTGTTTTACACTTATTACCGCTGATGATAATAATCACAGCAATAATGGCTAACATTTGTTGAGCACTTGCTCTGTACTAGGCACTCAGGTAAACCTGAGTTCATTTAATGCTCCGAAACTATTATCTTCATTTTATAGCTGAGGAAACTGAGGCACAGAGAAACTAAGTGACTTGCTGGGGTCTCACAGCAAGGAAGCAGATTGAACACAGAGCAGCCAAGTAAGAGCAGGCCCCTGCCTTTGCTTCCTTCCTTCTTAGGGAGCAGCTTTGGTTCAGAGTTTGGGCCCTGCCTGCAGCAGAACTCCGCTCACATCTCGGCCCAGCCATTCGCCAGATGAGTGATGTTGACTTCAATGCTTTGTTCCTTATCGTCTCCATTTCTAAGATGAATTTAATAATAACACTATCTCAGAGTTTTGGAGATTTAAAAAAAAAAAGATAATGCAAGAAAAATGCCAGGCATATAAATAAGCACTCATCAAAGGTTAGTTGTTGCTAGCAGTTGGGGGTAAAGTAATTGAGCGTCCTAGAGGTCGTGGGTATGGTAATTATAAACGCCCAACACTCCACGGGGGTTAGTCAATATCCTTCTCTCTCCCTCTGCTGGGTGGGGTGCCGGGCCAGGCTTCCTCTCTGAAGCCCTTGCCTCACGCCAGCCAGCTCAGCTGCCTCCCCGTGTGGTTGCTTTGTGTACTGTGCATGGTGGAAATGACTTGGCTGGACTCCCAGCCCTGGCAGGGGTGGTGACACCCGGAAACCAGGGATCTAGCTCCCCAAGGATTGGTCTTCTGCACCAGCTCCCTCTCTGTAAGCTCCAGGGGGCCACTCACTGATTCCCAAAGGAGCACCCGTTCCCCCTGCTCTTGCTGTTTGGCCAGAAACAGGTCATCCAGCCTGTCTTCTTCCTCCTGTTTGATGGTTTTGTTCTGGCACTTGCTGCTTAGCCTTCCTCCCGTAGTTTAAATAATTCTGACCTAGTCCTTGCTTGGCCTCTTGCAAGGAATGTACGTGAATCTGTTAGGAATCACAGCTCTGCGGGAAGTGGGCAGTGGCCTCTGGCGAGGGTACGTCAGCGTGGCTTTAGCCACGTCCCCTGATGGATGGCAGTCTGAAACGGGATGGAGTCCCATGAAAGTCCAGTCCAGGGCCAATTCCCAAAGCGGGGTGGAGGAATGTGCTGCTATTTGTAGCCTTCTTTTGAAGTCTTTGCAGACTGGAAGCTGCTGTTGATTTTGTTTTTAGTTTTTTTTATTATTTTTCTCTGTATCGTTCCAATTTTAGTATATGTGCTGCCGAAGCGAGCCCGTTTTTGATAAGCACAGGAGCATGCTGGTACACTTACTTCTTTCAGCAAGGACTCACCCAGCACGGGTGTGAAGCCGGGGAGTGTATCGGTTGTCCACTCTGAGAAGAATCTACTTATTTATGTTTGTAAAAACTGTTGGTGTTTGGCAAATGGGTGTGAGTACCCTGGACATTCTGTCCTACCCAAGAGGATTTAACAAGACTGCTTATCGGGTGCCAGTGAACGCGGTGCTCGATCCACTGCCCAGGAGCCCTTCTGGAAGGAGAGAATCTGCATTCACAGGTTCACTGTGGCCGACGTTTTGAGGGGTCCCGTTGTGTTCCAGGGCCTGTGAGAGGGACAGACATCTTCTCTTCCCCACTTCCACTTGGGGAAGCAGGAGTTTGACTTAACTCAGGGTTTTCCTGCCAGTTCTGTGTCTAACTTTGACCACGGTGTGTCTGAGTGCTGTGCTGCTGTCGTGAGATGGGCAGGGCAGATGTCATCCGTCTGAGTTTCGGTTCTTCTGCCTGGCTCATTTCTCTGCTGCCACCAGTGGGGCCATCTGAGGCCACTGATTTAGTTACAGAATGAGAATGTTATCAACCAACCTCCTTAGGATTAAGGGTTTCCAATAAAATAATGAATGTGAAAGTGCACTGAAAAGCACTGTGTAATTTGGGTAGGAACTTTTATATCTTGTGTAATGTGTCCCTAGCTACTGTGTATGATTGAAAATTTTCTTCTTTTTCCCCCTCCCTCCCTTCCTCCTCTCTTTTTTTTTTTTCTGAAATATTTAGGTGCCATGTAAGTAACATTGCTCATACAAATTATGTTTGTGGCAACTATTGAATAACTTATAAGTATAATATTAATAGTTTGTGAGTTATTAATGTGAACATTTATGTATGTGAATGAGATACTTTTCAGTAGATAAAAAAGGTCTTTCTTTTACTCTTACCTTCATAATAGTTATAAAAGGGATAAAATAGAGTTATGCTTCAGAGTAATCTTTTATTTTTTTGCAGTTAAAATTAATATTGGGTAATTTTATGGTACGGAGATTTTTTTTTTTTAAAAAAAGATGAAGTCAGTACAAATTTCTTCTTGCTGTAGCTGACTTTAATAATTTTTACAAAGATAACTTTTACACTAGAAGAAGATATATTCGGATTCTGACAGTAATCATGTATCATAGGTCATTTGGAGAGGGGCAGCTTTTTAGAGTTCAAGGGCATTGGGGTGGGTGAATGTAGACCTGTATGCAGCCCAGCTCTGTGGTCGGTTGGTGATGGTTTAACCCACCTATTTTCCCAAAGGCATGTGTTACCTGTAACAACTGAAGGCCACCTCCGCTCTTACAGACACTGTTAAACAATGTGGCTGAGAGTGTGGGCGTTGGGGTCCCACTGCCTGGGTGGGATCCTGTCCCCCGACACCCTGAGGCTGGTCATTGCACCCTTGTGTGCCCCATTTCCTCATCTGCGTATGGGGGTAATGAGAGAAGCTTCCTTACAGGTGCTGTGGAGACGAAATGGGATTGTACATGAAGCATCTAGAACAGTGCCTGATGCTTCAAACACTCCGAAAATGCTGCCGTTGTAATTATTTTAAAGTTGCAACTCATTCTTCACAGCACACCACCTTTCAGAAAGAATCTGAAGCCAATATTAGATTTCTGACATCCTGTTGCTTTAAGGTCACTTCAAACAAATGACTTTTTATGAGTTCCATGTCTTTCTTGAATGGACATAATTTACAATTTGAAAGGTACAGAAGGGTCTTTAAGTCAAAGCCTCTCTCAAGTCGTGTCCAGCCACCCAGCCCCTTCCCAGGAGACAGACAGTGCTATCAGACTTTAAAAAATTCCCAAACGGACATCACTGCAGATGCGAAAGGAGGGGCAGGACACCAGGAGAGGCAGGGAGAGTCTGTGGGAGCTCTCCCTGACCCTGCAGTGGCCTTCCTCACTGCCCTCGCTGAGGATTGCACTGATGTGCCCGGCCACTTGGGGGCCAGTCCGGACTCCCAGCCTTCTCTGCCTTGGAGGCGTGGTTGGTGGCTTCCTGGCCTGTGTCCCAAAGCAAATAACTGTTGAGCTGACCTTGTTGCAGTCTGGGGTAAGGCCAAGTCAGATGAGCTTTCTGTTTTCTCCTGAATGCAAACCATTGTTTGAGGTATTTTGGAAGGTTCCAGAAGAGTCCAGAAGTTGAGGCCCTTGACCTCTCAAGACACTGTAGTTCTAGAGTTAATCCGCCTCCCAAGAAGTAGCTTTGGATGCGGTTGGGAGTGGGAAGGTGGGGGGCTGGTGTGGCTGTCACCTGCTGTCTGTGTTCAATCTTTTGGTGCCCCTTGGGGAATTGTGTTTGGTTAGGGAGTTCTGTGGCCTAAAGAAATAACTACAAAGGGTCAATCCCAAACAGTGTGGGGAATGCTAGGGACTTTGACTCTGCACTTAGTTTTTCCCCTTCAGTTTAAATTGAAGCCGGGGATGGTAAATATTTAGATTTCATCTTTTTTTTTTTTTAAGTTTCTTTGTTTCTGTATACTGAGATCACCTCACTCTAGTTTCAATCCTTTGTTTGGATAGCAACCTGGGGTTCAAGAGTGATCTGAATCCCCCAACCTCCTGCCTGCCAAAAATGTTTGTTCCCTTTTTGTCCCTAAATTCTTTTGAGGGATAAAGTCCTTTTTCTTCCTAGCTCACTCTCGTTACTTTCCTTCTCGAACCTTAGGGTACTTAGACGAGGCCATCGCAGCTTAAGGGTAGGTTGTACTCCAAGCATTCCTTTTGAGTAATTGGACTGGAAATTGAAATGCATTTTCCCATTAAAAATGATAATTATCATTAATAATTATAATTTTTCGTGGTGCCCTTAGCCAAATGCACCTGTAACCAGGGGTTCGCAGCCTGGCATTTTGACTGGGTAGCTGTCTGGGCATCCATCTGTTCCCAGCGTGGTCTTTGCTGCCCAGACTGAGTGCCCATGTATCATGGTCGCACGGCACTTTGCAAAATAAAGGGACAAAATCGAGGGACTGTATGCAGTCCGGGGTGAAGTGGGATTTTGTTCCATGGATAGATTGACTCAGGCCGGCAGGTGCTGTCTGGGTGTCCCCTCCTTGCTCGTCACAGCCACACCGTGGGGGTGGGTGGGGATGTAGCAGCTGTTTGGGAGTTGATTGGAAGCTGGTGGCTGCCTTAAGTTTCACTGCAAAGTTTAGCACTTTTTTTTTTTTTTTTTTTTTGAGACAGAGTTTCGCTTTGTTGCCCGGGCTAGAGTGCCGTGGCGTCAGCCTAGCTCACAGCAACCTCAAACTCCTGGGCTTAAGCGATCCTACTGCCTCAGCCTCTCGAGTAGCTGGGACTACAGGCATGCGCCACCATGCCCGGCTAATTTTTTCTATATATATTTTTAGTTGGCCAGATAATTTCTTTCTATTTTTAGTAGAGACGGGGTCTCGCTCTTGCTCAAGCTGGTCTCGAACTCCTGAGCTCAAATGATCCGCCCGCCTCGGCCTCCCAAGTGCTAGGATTACAGGCGTGAGCCACCGCGCCCGGCCTAGCACTTTTTAATATACTGACTTACATTGTTCTCCAATTTCCGTATCAGCTCACTTATTCTCTCCACAAACTTTAAGCTGCTTGAGTTTGGGCAAACGCTGTGTCTCCCTCCATGACTGGCACTTCAGTCACCTCCATAGCCAAATAGAAATGCTTTGGGGATGATTTTGTTTTGTAGAATTTGCTTTGCTGTCTCCCCTTTTATTAGTGTAGGCAATTGATTTAAACTGTGTTTAAACAATTAACTTAATAAAGGAGGTTGTTTTGCACTGGCTAGTCCATCCCAGCTCCACCTAAGCAGGGCTGAGAGGCAGGATGTAGACCAGTTACAAACACCAGGCTCTTACCAGTTTTTAACCATGTGACCTTGGGCAAGTGCTGTACCTTCCCTGAACCTCCGCTGCTTCTTCTCTAAAATAATAGAACTTCCTTGATAGTGTTGTGACAATCAGAAACCCTTGGGGCCCATGGTCTAAACTCTAAATTATGTGACTCCTCCCCGAGGAGGCTAGTCAAATACACTAATGTTTATGCGGCAAACTAAGTGGAATGGAGATTGTAAATAGCCTCACATCAGGTCAGTACAGGTTTTGCTACCAAATGAGTTTGTTAGGTTGGATTTTGCTGTGAAAGGAGTTATTAAAAAATTGGTTTTCAGAGCTTTTTGGATTTGGATTCATCTGCATAGCATCAACCCAGAGTGAATTGTGGATGGGGCTGAAGAGTGGATGGGGCTGGAGAAGGAGGGGAGTTGTGGCATTTTGAGGCCCATGAAGGACATGGGCTCATGCTTGTAATTTTTCAGATGAGCGAACCAAGGCCCAGAGAGATGAAGTGATTGTGTTCAGTGTTGTAGAGGTAGCCAGTGGCAGAGGTGGATGAAGACAAAGCCCTTTAGAGAAATAAATGTTTAGCCATCTTAGTCGGTAATCTAGACCAAAAATAGACCATTCTTTGACATTGTGATGTGAATGTTAGCCAAAAAAACAGGCAGGTATGTGTGTTTACAAAGCTCTTTTCCAACCAAGTTAGTGTGGTTCTCTACTTATCAGCCAGCTCTCCTTCCCATCAAGAGTTTGTTGAGCCATTTTGCTAGGAAACCCTAGCGTCTGAGAATGCACATCCTTTCCTGATAAGAGGGGAAGAATTGCTATCAGAACCATCAAAATGCTCTTGGCACAAAGCTGCTTGGGAGAGGTTACAAGGGCTGCCTTGTCTGGAGTCTCTGGTCTTCCCATTATGTTAGCAACCCTCAAGCCATGCGCACTGGGTGTGACGAATGCCATTTCTGTGCCATTCTGTCTCAGCCTCTCTGACCACTGGAGTCAGTTGGAAATACAAATATTACCTGGAAGCAAGCTAGAAAATTGCTTTTGACTTTTTAGGTTGACTTCCAGCCATTCCTCATACCTCTTCCTCAGTTCCCAGGAGTCTTTGATCTTTTTTATGTCACTGTCTTCCTTTGTAATCTTTTCAACAGGATCTTGGCAAAGCACACATACATGGTGGGTCCTCAGAATACAGTGAATTAATCAAACCTGGCTGGGCCCAGGAAAAACCCAAAGCATTTTGATAAATGCTGGCCTTTGTTGGATATTTTTTGTTTGTAATGCTATAGAAGGGAATCACGCTTATCAGTCAGAGCTGAGCACTGCCTGTTTTGGGCTCTTGCTGCATGCAGAAGATTCTCAAGGTGAGGTAATGGGCTTGTTTTTGGAGAGGCAGCAAGGCTAGGGGTGGGGCTGGGGAGGGGCGGGCGGTGGTGCCCTGCGTAAGGTGAACTGGGATTTGGGAGTTGGGAGGGAGATTGAGGACAGATAGTAGAGTTTTGCAGTAGTTCATCCAGTAAACTGCCTTGCAGTCTGGTGGGGGCATTTTCAAAACATATCCTACTTCTTGCTGTGCTAATTGGAACCCACGGTTTTGAAGTTTGGGGAGTCTTTAAACCAAGTTGTGAAATATGAGAGAGCAGGCCAGCATTTTTTAGCATTTTAGCAGAAAAGTAGGTAAATGGTGAAATACTGTTGAAAGAAAAATAATTAAAGTGTACCCTCAGCAGGCATTGGTAGTTGCCTAGTGCTCTTGCATAAGCGTGTTTTATACACGTGGACGCCGAGGGTAAGAGGGAGCCGTGTTCCAGCTGGCAGGACCCACACTGCCTGGCTTAAGTCCAGGCAGTGTCACTTCGCAACCGTGTGACCCTGGAAACCTTGCCTGACCTTTCTGTGCCTCTGTTTCCCCATCTGTAACATGGGGATGACACTGGGAACCATTTCATAGGTTTATTGTGAAGATTCCATGATTATCTGGCTCATAAATGCTCCATAATTATGGTGCTGGTTGTTGTTTTTGGTAATAGTGGTATAATAAACTAGGGTGAGTCAGACTTCTATCATTTCTGGAACCATCCCACCCTGTACTGTTCCCTTCCTTACTCTAGGTCTGCCTACTTTCCATTCCGACCCATTTGCTAGTCCCTTACTGTGCTGGGCTTTCCAGCCTGCATGGTACTCTCTGAGTGGGTTGGTGCAGTTAGAGATTTGGGGTGCACATCTTGGCTGTGTCCTGAATGCCATTGTATACTCTTTTCAGTGGCTTTTCCTGTTCCTTCAACCAGTCTCTCTGCTGAGCCTACTGTCTCTTTAAGCAGGCTGCCCCTTCTGCCCTGGCCCCCACTTCTCAACAGATGCCATTGCTTCTTCCCTGACTGTTGTCCAGGCTGTCCTCGAATGCCTGGCTTAAGTGATCCTCCTATCTCAGCCTCCCAAGTGACTGGGACTACAGGTGTGTGCTACCATGCCTGGCTATTTTTTAAATTTTTTGTAGAGACAGGGTCTTGCTATGTTGCCCAGGCTGGCCTCGAACTCATGGGCTCAAGTAATCCTCCCACCTCAGCCTTCCAAAGTGCTGGGATTACAGGTGTGAGCCACTGTGCCTGGCCCCTATTTTATTTTGTGCTTTTTCAATTTATTTATTTATTTATTTTTTCTTTTAGGGTTTTTAAGGAATGTTTACTTTAAGAAACTACAGAGAACCAGGATTAAACCCAACAAAAGGGAAGTTAAAAACTTCTAAGCTGCTTCCTAAATTAAAAACTAAAGGTTTCCCATGTGTTCTTAGGAATTTCTGTGTGGCCTGATTTGTCTGAGTTCTTCTCAGCTCTCTTTCTAAAGATTCCTTGTAGACTGTGTCTGTTTTCTGTTGCTATAACAGAATAGCTGAGACTGGATAATTTATAAAGAATAGAGGTTTACTTAGCTCACAGTCCGGAGGCTGGGAAGTCCAGGCTATATGTGGTGAGGGCCTTTACCGCTTCATAACGTGATGGAACAATGGAAGGATCACGTGGTGAGAGAGGAGGCAAGAGGAAGCCGGACTTGCTCTTACAACCGTCTGCTCTTGTGGCAGCAAACCCTGTCTTGTGAGAACTGACTCCTGTGAGGATGGCGTTAGTCCCTTACAAGCACGGAGCACCCAAGACCCGAACACCTCCTAAAGGTCCTACCACCTCTCAATACTGTTACGTTGGGGACCAGATTTAAACATGAGTTTTGGAGGGAATAAACCATATCTAAACCCTGACAGATTGTTTTTCTTTTCAGTTTATTGTGGTAAGAACACTTAACATGAGGTCTAACCTCTTAACAAATTTTTAAGTGCACGGTACAGTATTGTGAGATGTCTAGAACTCATTCACCTTGCATAACTGAAACTTTATGGCCATTGAACAACTATCCATTTCCTCCTTCCCCCAGCCCCTGGCAAGCAACGTTCTACTCTCTGTTTCCATGAGTCTGACTATTTTAGATACTTCATATTAATTAATAGAATCATGTAGTTATTTGTCCATCTGTGACAGGCTTATTTCATTTAGCATGATGTCCTCAGGGTTCATCCATGTTATCACATGTGGCAGGATTTCCTTCTTTTATAAAGCTGAGTAATATTCCATTATACACGTGTGCCACAATTTCTTTATCCCTTCATCTGTGGATGGACGTTTAGGTTGTTTCCATATCTGGGCTTTTGTGAATTATGCTGCAGTGAACATAGGGGTGCAGATACCTCGTCCAGATCCTGATTTCAATTCTTTTGGATATGTACTGAGAAGTGGGACTTCTGGATCATATGATAGTTCTATTTTTAATTTTTTGAGGAACCTCCATACTGTGTGGCAGCACCATTTTCATTTTTTTCCTATTGTAGTTGCTCACTCTTACAGCACCTGACCCAGCTGACCACTCGTCTCTTCTGGAAAGTCCTTCCTCTAAGCCCTAGGGTGGAGCCCCGTCTTCTCTTCCTCAGCTTCCTCATGGAGCAGATCCAGTGCCCGATGGACTTTTCTGTCGGGATGTCCCCCTGCTTACCTCTGTCTCTCTGTGTTCACAACTGAACCTGTGATATTGTCCTCTCCACGCCAAGTGTGTTAGTTTGCTGGGGTTGCCTAGCAGAGTACCACAAACTGGGTAGCTTACACAGCAGACATTTATTGTCTCGGTTCTGGAGGCTAGAAGTCCAAGATTGAGTTGTCAGCAGGGTTGGTTTCTTCTGAAGGCTGTAAGAGAGAATCTGTTCCATGGTTCTCTCCTGGCTTCTGGTGGTTTGCTGGAAATCTTGGGCATCCTTGGCTTGTAGAAGCATCTCTGCCTTTATGTTCACATGGCGTTTTCCCTGTGTGCACATCTGTCTTTAAGTTTCCCCTTTTTGTAAGGACACCAGTCATATGAGATTAGGGTTCACCCTAACGACCTCATTTTAAACAGATTACGTATGTAAAGATCTTATCTCCAAATATATTCTGAAGTACAGGGGGTTAGGAGTTCAACATATGTATTTAGGAGGGAGTGACAAAATTCAACACATAACACCAATCAAACTTGCTTTTCCTCAGGTTATTTCCTGTCTCAGTGAATGACACCAGTGTTCACCATGTTGCTCAAGCAGAAACTTGTGCATCTATCCTTATTATGTCCCTTGCCCTTATATTAACTTGGGTCCAAGAACTCGCAGAAATTGGAGGCAAAATTCTTAAGTAGGCATCATAGCGTCCATCAGATATGAAGGAGTCTGACTCCCAGATGACTCACAGCTTCTGCTCTACGTCTTTTTTTAAAGTGTCTACCACCTTGGTACAAAAGTAATGCATACTAATTTTAGAAAGTTACAAAAAGGTATAAAGATAAAATTAAAAGTAATCCCATTCTGCCACCCAGAATCACTTAATATTTTGGTCTTTGCTTTATACATTTTATGCAATCATGCATTTTTTTTTTTTTTACTAGTTGGGATCATATTGTATGTAAGATTTTGAATCCAGCTTTTAAAATTCAACATTGGATAATAAATGTTTTTACATATCTTCACAAAATCTTCATAAATGGTTTTAGGTGGTGCATATTATATCTTATTCCATCAAATGATATACAGTGATTGACTTAGATATTTTCTTATTATCCCATTGCAAACAGGCAGGTTTTACTTTTTTGACTTTTATAAACAATGCTGCAACAACCTTTGCTGAATTTGGACTCAGAATAAATAATTTGTTCGTAATTCAGACATGATTCAGCTGGGGATGAAGGAGAAAGAGGGACACCGTGTTCCTAAGCAAATTATTAGCGTAAATTGTCGCCCAGGCTAGAGTGCAGTGGTACGTCCATAGCTCACTGCAACCTCAAATTCCTGGGTTCAAGCCATCCTCCCACCTCAGCCTCCCGAGTAGACGGGACTTACAGTTGCATGCCACCACTCCTGGTTAATTTTTAAAAAAATTTTTTGTAGAGGTGAGGTCTCGCTGCGTTGCCTAGCCTGGTCTTGAACTCCGATCCTCCCGCCTTGGCCTCCCAGACTGCTGGGACTACAGGTGTGAACCACTGATCCGGGCCCTTGTTAGCTATTCTTTATGGTGCATAATAGGGCTATATAATTCTATAGTGCAATCCATATAACTTTCTGGAATGATGGAAATGTTCTTTATCTGGCCTGCCTAACGTGGTAGCAGTTAGCCACATGTGGTGGTTGGGCACCTGAGATGTGGCTGATGCAACTGAGGAGCTGCATTTTTAACTTTAACTTCAGTTGACCTGAATTTAAATTTAAATAGCTACATGTGACTGTTGCCTACCTTATTGGATAGTGCAGGTCTATAATGATGATAAACTAAAACATTTTATGGTGCTTACCTTTTCTTAGACACTCTTCTGAGTGCTTTACATATTAATACATTTAATCCTTACAATGACTCAGTGAGGTAGTCTTCCAGTTACTATTGTTATATAACAAATTCCCCCAAAGCTTAGTGGCTTATAATGACAGCAATCATTTATTTTTATTTTGCTTAGGGATCTACAATTTGGGCAGGGTTCATCTGAGACAGCTCATCTTTGCTCCGTGCAGCATCAACTGGGGCTGTAGGATCAGATTTTTTTTTTTTTGAGACAGAGCCTCTCTCTGTTGCTCTGGCTTAAGTGCCGTGGCATCAGCCTAGCTCACAGCAACCTCAGACTCCTGGGCTCAAGCGATCCTCCTGCCTCAGCCTCCTGAGTAGCTGGGACTACAGGCATGCGCCACCATGCCCAGCTAATTTTTTCTATTTTTAGTAGAGACAGGGGTCTTGCTCTTGCTGAGACTGGTCCCAAACTCCTGACCTCAAGATATCCTCCCACCTTGGCCTCCCAGAGTGTTAGGATTACAGGCATGAGCCACCATGCCCGGCCAGGATCTACTTCTAAGATGGCTTAGTTACTGGTTGGCAAGGCCATGCTTGGTATTGGTTTCTCTGGGGAGGCTTAGGCTTCCTCACAGCATGGTGGCTGGGTTCCAAGTGCCCCAAGAAACAGGAAGTTAAAGCTGTCAGTTTCTTAAGACCTGGGGCTGGAAACTGACAAAGCATCACTCCTAAAATAGTCTGTTAGGCAAAGCACAGAATGGATATATTAATATAAGGGGAGAAGGTACAGACCTCACCTCTGAGTGGAAGCAGTATCAAAAAACTTGGGTCTATGTGTTAAAATTATCATAAATGGCTCCAATTTTTGATTCTATTTTACAGATGAAGAAACTGAGGACAGACAATTAAATTACTTGTTACTGTTTATGTGTGCCAGGCAGTCTGAGCTTTTAACCTTGGTACTGTTTTGCATCTCTGTAATTCCTTTGCTTCACTAATTTAGATTCATATCTTCCTTAGTTTTTTCATGGTACAATAATTATGAAATTAAGTGAATGATACATGTTGGTAAATCACAAGACTCTGTGACTATGTAGTATTTATTCATAAGGGCTTGCTAGATGTCAAATGCATGATGAAGATACATTCTCAACCCCCGACTCAGGGCGAGGCTGTTCAGCCCTAATTCTGAGCCCTCTGCTTTCATCTCTGTTTCCCGCTGCCCCCAGAGAGAATTCATGATCACCTCCAAATGACACAGTTGGTGGTTCTGAGTGAAATTCCTCACTCAGCGTGCTGCCTACTGTGTATGGAGTATGTGCTATCAAAAGGAATAAATAAATACAACTTATGTAGAATTGTAAAGGAGTTTAATAAATGTTTCCTGCTTTTACTGAAAGTAAGGCTTGAGGTTAAACCCTAATTTAGATGGTATATTTGCATATATTTAGTGATATTTGTTTATTGATTATATTGATTCTTGGGCGAGAAATCAGAAAAAAATAATAGGTTATTCCAAATTCTAGAGGTTTTCTGATAAAATAATGCCTGCAACCTCTTACAACCTAAGAAACCAGTTATTTCCTTTCAGGTTCAAAGTTACTGCTTATTTCCATGCGGAGGAGAGGTAACCCTTTGCTCTATGGCCCCTGGTTTGCAGATAAAGCTTCTGTTTGATGCTGTTTGCTGCTGTGATGAATTGTGGTCATTTCATACCAAGTATTTGTCCCCAATGTAATCACTACAACATAGTTTTCTTTTTTCACCAAAATTCTCTTGAGAAAGCTTATAATTAAATGTCTCTAGCTTTCTAATTTCTGGGTTTCCTAAGCAGTCTGTGTGTCCCAGATGTAGAAAACCTCATCGTATCCCTTCAGAGCCAGGGTCTTCCAAGTACTGAGACTTCGTTTCCATCAAGTCCCATGTTTTTCTTTAGTCTTCATCTACCTGAACTCCCTGTTCATTTGATACTCCACTCCTCGTTTTCCTAGGACATGGAACTGCTGATTGTTCCGCGCACTCTGTTCTTTCTGTTATCTTAAGTGGCCACATCTAGTAATTGTGTGCTCCGGGCTTGCTGTCTCTGGCTTTCTAGAGCCCACATGTCACCGTGCAGGCTGCCGTGTTGCATGTGCAGGTGATCCCTTGACGTGTCTACAAGCGACATCTTTCTTCCACACGATGCCCCTTCACAGCTTCCCTGCTGAAGTCATAAAATCGGCCCCCGCTGTTCTTTTCTCTCCCTTCCACAGCATTCGTCACAATGTCACGATCTGCCTGTGTGTTGACTTGTTTGATGGCTGTTTCTCATGCCACCCTACAAACTCCAAGGTGGCAGGGGCCGTGTTATGTCGTTCTGTATACCCACTTCCTAGCGTGGCGCTTGCCACATAACAGGGGTGCAGTAAATGTTTACTGGGATCAGTGAACGAGTAAACAAATATACATGCTTCCATTTTTATGTTTGCACGCTGAACCACAATCTTGATGCCATCCTGATTTTTCCCTTTTCTTCATACTCTAGATCTGTTAGTTTACTAAATCCTTCTAGAGTGTAAGCTCCATGAGGACAAGAATCTTTGCTTTCCTCAGTGCGGTGCACTTGCATCACGAGTGCCTAGAGTGGCGCCAGGCATGTAGGTGAACATTTGCTGTGTTGCAGAAATGGTTCTAAGTGTTTTATGTGTAATAATGCAATAATTTATTTCATCTTCATAACAAGCCTAGAAGGGTGGGTGGGTACTATTAGTATGCCCCTTTAATAAGAAATCAAGGCATTGAGATATTAATGTATTGTCCATTGTCACACAGCTGTTAAGTGCTGGAGCTGGGAATAGAACCCGAGTCTCCTAGGTCCAGGCTCTTAACCACTAAGTCCTATGCTATAGTACCACCTAGTGTTTGTGTGTTTATTCTGTGCCGGACACGTCACTAAAACCCTGTACATGCATTCCACACCACCTGCGTATTCTTGCAGATGAAGAAGTAGAAGCTGGCGTCAGGAGGTTTAAGAGAAGATGACCCAGGGTGGGACCCAGTGTGTGCGTAGCAGGGACAGGAGGTGACTCGCACTGTCCTGAGTCCAAGCCTGGGCTCTCACCCTTTGTGCCTGTGCTGCCAGACCCGCCAGTCTCTGCGTGGCCAGTGGTTTTGGTTGCAGACACTGATGTACCACGAACATTTCCCGAGGGTCATTAGGCTTTCCTCGCCCCCAACAGACATGTAACAGCCGTGCGTGTTTCTTTCCGTAGACAACGGAGGCAGCCACACATTGCACTCCAGAACAGAGTCGACCCCGTCACCCACCAACAATACTGGGAATGGACATCCAGAGTATATCGCGTATGCGCTTGTGCCTGTGTTCTTCATCATGGGCCTCTTTGGGGTCCTCATCTGCCACCTGCTTAACAAGAAAGGCTATCGCTGCACAACGGAAGCCGAGCAAGACGTCGAAGAGGAAAAGGTTGAAAAGATAGGTGAATAACCTGGATTCCTTTGGGGGGGTGGGGTAATTTTTACATAAGAAACCAGTGAGCTGTATTAATACTTTCCGTCTCTGTGAGGCAAAGTGATCCATGTCGCTAGCAGGTGGTGTGGTGTGGTGTAAGTGTGAATTTCACAGTGATCACACCTAGAGTTCAAAACGTAGCTTTTGTTTACTGACTACCTGCCAGGTAATGTGCCCTTACTTGTCCTGTGGCCTTGGACAAGTTAGGTGTGCTCTGAGTGTCTGCTGTGTATAATTTAACTCAAATTTATTTTTAATTAATTTAATTTTATTCAATTGACATTTTAATTGAATTGAGATGAGGACAATAATCCCCACCTTGTAGGGTTATTGTGAGATTTAGAGAAGATATATTTGGTGTTTGGCCCATACGGCCACTCAGTACGGGTATTAATCCGTACATTTATTTATTTATTTATGAATGAATGAGATGGAGTCTCACTCTGTCACCCAGGCTGGAGTGCAGTGGCATCATCACAGCTCACCGCAACCTCAAACTCCCCAACTCAAGTGATCTTTCCACGTCAGCCTCCTGAGTAGCTGGGACTACAGGCAACACCACGTCTGGCTAATTTTTTTCCAGTTTTTGGTAGAGACGGGGTCTGGCTCTTGCTCAGGCTGGTCTCGAACTCCTGATCTCAAGCAGTCCTCCCGCCTCGGCCTCCCAGAGTGCTAGGGTTACAGGTGTAAGCCACCGCCCTGGCCCCTTACTATTACTATTGAATCAGATTCTAGTAAGAATGAAGGAAAAATTAAATGTCTCGCCATTTTTGTATTATCACTTTTGTTAAGGGAGTTCTATCTTAAATCTTTGTGACTGGAATTTATATTTGTTAAGTAAACGACTGTGAGAACGGTGCAGTGAAAGTACGGCAAGAATGGGGGCCTTAGCATCAACTCCAGGTGTCTCACCTTTTCCTCTTAACGTGGAGTTGTTAGGCAGCGTTTGGAAAAACCCAGAGAAGAAATCCTATTTTCTGTACTGGTGTTTCTTCCAGTCATCCTGTAGGGAGCTTTCCTGACTTGGGCATTGAGGGGTAGGTAACTCTATGTCCCTTTCAGCCCTGTAAGGGCGGTTTTTGCAGACAGGTGACATTTGGAGTAGGTCACCCTTCAAGCAAGCCCACAGGACTGGGCGGGGGGCTCCTCATTCCTTGCCAGCTTGCTGGACTGTTGGTTTTTCCCACCCCCACTGACCTTTGAGGCACGATGAGTCATGTGTAAGCTTCTGAGCAAACCGAAGCTGAGTGTTTGTCAACAGAAAGTGGAGCCTCCCCGTCTCCTCCTCCATGGGTGCTCTGCAGTTTGGCTCAGCAGTCAGCTTCTGCACTCTCACCAAATACGCACATTCGCGTAGGAGGGAAGCCGACCTTTGCGTGGAGAAGACACTTTTCCAGGTAAATGGGTAGGACACCTTGATTCATTCTCTGTGAACTAGGATGTGAGTGCTTAGCCCTCCCTCTTCCTTCTTATCTTATTGAAACAAATGTTTCAATAAGATTGGTTTCAGAGTAGAGGTTTGCTTTTGTTCAAAGACCATCACATATTTTGCTGATACAGAGTCTTCCAAGTAAACTGAGTTTTTAACCAAGGCCAAAATTTAGGTAACTTGGAAGTGTATTTAGGTAACTTGGAAGGACAGGAGGTGGGGCGTGGTGGCTCATGCCTGTAATCCTAGCACTCTGGGAGGCCGAGGCAGGAGGACTGCTTGAGATCAGGAGTTCAAGACCAGCCTGAGCAAGAGCCAGACCCCATCTCTACCAAAAAATAGAAAAAAATTAGCCCGGCGTGGTGGTGCCTGTAGTCCCAGCTACTCAGGAGGCTGACGTCGGAAGATCACTTGAGCAGGGGAGTTTGAGGTTGCAGTGAGCTGTGATGATGCCACTACACTCTAGCCTGGGCAACAGAGCAAGACTCTGTCTCAAAATAAAAAAAGGACAGGAGAGTTTTGAGGCTGGGCACCATGACTCACTGTAATCCTGGCACTTTGGGTGGCCGAGATGGGAGGATCAGTTGAGGCTAGGAGTTTGAGACCAGGCTGGGTAATAGCAAGACCCTATCTCTACAAAAATTAAAGAAAAATTAGCCTGGTGTGGTTTTGTGGGCCTGTGGTCCCGGCTACTCAGGAGGCTGAGGCTAGAGGATCACTTGAGCCCAGGAATTGGAGATTGCAGTGAGCTATGATGACACTGGTGTACTCTAGCCCAGGTGACAGAGTGAGACTCTGTCTCAAAGGAAGAAAAAGGAAAAGACTGGAGAAGTTTATAAATGTAGATTGTCCAATGTAAATTGTCTAATTTAAAAAGGAAATTAATACTCAATTTATATGATAGCCTATAATTAAAATAAAATTCAAAGATAATTTTTTTTTAATTCGTTTTCTTCCCATTCCTCCTAAGGGTTGAAGAAAGGACATGATGAGAGAGACATAATAGTAATGAGCACTGGTACAAATTCATTTCCAGGTTGTTGTCATGGAAAGTGAGTGGGTATTTGGACTTGAAAAGGGATTGATGGGCAGCTCTGATACTTTCTATTTATGCTTAGTATGCTAAGGACGTCTAACTTGTTATGCGTTAGGAAGTTTGTTTGCATCACGAAATTTCTTCTAAGGAAGAAAGCCTAGAATCTTAGCACCTTGGGTGATCACTAGAGGTTTCTGGAAACAGTTCAGTGAGGTCTTGGGCTGTAAGACTGAATGTCTGATTGATGTCAGTGACCAATTGTAACCTGTTCTACCCTCCTTTCTCTTTCAGAATTGAACGATAGTATAAATGAAAATAGTGACACTGTTGGGCAAATTGTCCATTACATCATGAAAAATGAAGGTATGAATATTTTATTGTTCCAGAACAATTCAGTGTTCATGTATTTTATTAAAAACCTGCTTTGAAGATTCAGGACTCTCGTGTAGACTTTCCCTAAGCTCCTGAACACCTCAGCTTCCGGCGCTACCCGCCCGTGAGACCGTCAGTTGGTCTGGAAGCGCCGGCTGGTCACTGTTGCAGAGGCAGCTTGTGTTCAGATCCCGGCTTCCCCGCTTACGGGTTGTGTGTGATGAAGCCTCAGGGTCCTCCCATAAAATGAGGGTAATAGTAATATTCACCTCACGGCACTGTTACGACGTTGCGCACATAAAGTGCTCAGCACAGTAAACACTCAAATATTGTCTGTTCCATTTTTTGTACTTAAAAAAATTGAGGGAAAATACACATAACACAAAATTTACTATTGTAACCATTTTAAAGTGTACAATTCAGTGGCATTAAGTACATTCATGATGTCGTACAAACACCACCACTGTCTAGTTCTGGAACTTTTTATCATCTTACACCGAAGCACTGTGCCCACTAAGCACCACTGCTCATTCCCTGCTCCCTGGCTCCGCCACGGCCGCGGCGCTGCTCTGGCTCTGCAGGTGTGTCTGTTCCGTGTTACCTGGTCCCAGGTGCTAAAGCTTCTAGAAAGTTTAACTTTTATGGAATTAAGTAGTTTTCCCTCTGAAATGTATTCTAAACTCCCATCTTAAATGGAAGATTAATTTAATCTTGATTGAGTAAATTAGGGTCATTGTTCCAAAAGCTGGTTTTTACCTGGCTAGGACACCATGCCCTCAGTAATTTTTAAGGTGTGTGGGACTTCTTGCCCACGTACTCAATAGCTGTGGATTCTCATACTGTGAATTCTCATGACAATTTAAAATAAAACTTTTTTCCCCTGGGCTTTGTCTTTGCCCCGGTCAGCGCCGACTCACACAGTATGCGCTGATACAGCTGAGCCACTCGTCTGAAAGCCGAAATACCTCTGTACTCACCGGTCTGTAATGTTGGCAGTCAGTTGTAGTTTAGGTAAACATCTCTGGAAGGATGACCTGCTGGCCAAACACACTTTGTTTCTCTACCCTCGCACACAACACTTCTGGCACAAGGTGTGTGGGTTATTTCTACACTGAGCAATTCTCCAACTCCCCGAATGTCAGCCGGGTGTCCTTCAATTTAATACAATTCTGACTCTGTCTACCTGAAGTTGGCATCACATCCCACAAGTTAAGAGCTCAGTCCCAAAAGACTGCCCCTACTTTAGATGCCGGTCAAAATTCGGGGTCTCCAGTGCATGTGACCTGCAGGCTGTAAATCTGGGGGTTTCTATAACTCCCTCCTCAGGTTGGAAATTTTGCTAAAGTGGCTCACAGAACTCAGGGACACACATTATTACATTTATTGGCTTATTATGAAGGATGCAACTCAGGAACAACCAGATGGGAAGAACGCATGGGGCAAGGTATTGGGGGGTGGGGCATGCGCTTCCATGCCTGCTCTGGTACGCCACCTTCCCAGCACCTCCATGAGTTCAGCCACCTGGAAGCTCCCTGAATCTTGTTCAAGAGTTTTTGTAGAGCTTAATCTCCAGCCCCAGGATGACCTCCACACCCCGGTTTTCCAGAGATCCCTGGGTGGGGCTGCAAGTTGCAACCCTCACCTCACTCTGTCTTTCTGTTGACAGGCTCACCCTGAGGCTGTCTAGGACCTCACCTTGAACCACCTCTTAGTGTGAACTCAGGTGTGATCCTTAGGGGCTCCTTATGAATAACAAAAGACACTCCTGTCACTCAGGAAATTCCAAGGGTTTTAGGAGCTCTGTGCAGGGAACCTGGGACAATGACCCAATGTATTTCCTGTTATGTCATGTCTTCTTCTAATCCCAAGGGTTGGATTAACCACAGCGCTAGCTTTTAATTTATCTTTCTAAATGGAGCTCGTTGGAGTTTTCTTGTATGGGATGGAAGTTTGGAAAGTACCTGGGACTCCACGGCTGAGTGTCTGGTAGGCCCGAGAACTGTCGCTCTGGTGAAAGTGGAGGAAGGCTACTGCAGTTACTCCCCAAGCACCCCTGGTTACTCACGCTCAGCTGGAGAGCCCTTTGGATGTTTTCACCTTGAGGCTCCATTTATATTACGGCAGAATGGATTCCTTCATAAACTACTGTCCTCGAGGCTGCGTCAGAAGAACGAGAACAAGTAGTTTGGGGAGGAGGAAAGAGAAGTTTTATTACTTTGCCAGCAAAGGAGAAGGATGGAGACTCCTGTGTGAAATGCCATTGTCCTAATAAGCAGAAACACAGAGCTTTTAAAGGGAGGGTTCTCAGCTTCAGGCAGTTGCTGTTCAACTGCAGTTGGTAGTCCTGATCCTCCCATCTCCGCAGAGGGTGCTGAAGACAGTCTCTTGATCTCTGCCCAGGACCTCCCTTCACCAGGTCTGGGCTGGGCCATCTCCTGTTTCACAAGTAACAAAAAAGACCCCAACCACTGGCCTGAGGCAGGGATGCAGGCTTTGGTCCCCAAAAAGGAGTGGAGGATGTTTTAAAGAGACAGAAAATATTTTTGCCATTTTTTCAGGCCATTCCCTCTGTTACAGTACTATGATTACTAAGTAGGTTCTGAAACTTGTTGTGACAATTATGAAAACCTGCTGTGAACTGTTATTCAACCAGTGTCCCTTTGGTTGGGGACTTGGACATTGAAGAGTAGGAAGGAGCATGTTGGGGTTAAAAGTACCACTCTGCAGTCAGACTAACCAGGGTTTGTGTCCAAGTCTGTCTTTGGGTTCCTCTGGCCAGTCAGCTATGATCTGTAGGCCTCAGTCTCTGTATCTGTAAAGTGGGGATGGTAATTCCACCTACCGTGAGGGACGTCGGAGGAATCCGACATGCTCAGGTCTGTAATGCTTTTAGGCAGTGACTGGCCCATACCAGGCACTTAGATTTTGGTGACGGCAATATTAGTTCTGGCTTGGGAAATTTCCCTTAGTGTAAGGAAAACTTTCAAGAGAAGAGCAGTGGGAGAGACAGTAGGGCATTTTTTCTTGCCTGATTTTGGCAGTTTTATGCATGTACTATCAAGCAGAATTTCAGGAAAAAGAGAGGTGTTTTCTGGAAAATACCACCCACTAGAAAATTTCCTGTTCTTTTTTTTTAACTTTTATAACTCAGTTAACAAGAAGAAGGTTTGAGCAGATGTTTCACAAAAGAGAATATACAAACGGCAAATAGTCATATGTGAAGGTTCTATCATTAATCATTAGGAAAATGTTAATTAAAATAAGCCACCAAGCCAGGTACGGTAGCATGTTCTGTTTGTTCTCAACCTGTCAATTTTGTTTATCTTCAGTATGAAATCCTCACTATTGACTGTATTTGGGGGTGTGCCATTTCCCCTCCTAGAACTTGTTTTAAGAAACAGGGAATAATGGTGTGTGGGTTTGGCACCATAGAACTTTCAGATTGAATACACAATTTCCTGCTCTGGACGGGTTTCGGGGGCCCTAACTGGCTCCTCCCATTCTTGGGAAGCCTAGAAAGGAAGTGTAGTTGGCAGAATGCTGCAAAGTGGGTTGCAGGAGTCATGAGTAATACGCAGGAGGAGATGCACATTCACTAGAACTGAGTTCAAGGATTGCTCTTTTACGGCAATTTCACAGCCAAATTAAGGCATGTGTTTAAGTCCTAATGGTGTTAGGTTAGAAAGTCTTCTCATCACAGGAAACCAAAAATGTTCCCAGGGGACAGATTACTGAAGTTTACTTGCTGGAGGTTAGCCCAGAGACTGGGGTGTGTGTCCCACATTGCCACAGGGAAGACCTGAATGGTATTTGCATAGAAACTTGAGTCGAAGAGACTTTACTCAGCAAACCAAGGGCTCCTTACTAATTATTTCTAAGAGATAAGGGAGTTACAGGAATTCCCGAATATATTAGAAACACAAGTCCACAAAAAAACAAGCCTCATAGTAATGATTTTGATGTATTTTATCCTCCTGGTATCTCTTTATAATTTGATGTTTCATTTTATAGGCCGTCATCATCATAGGTGATTAATTTTCTCAAGCAGCTATTTAAACTTTTGTTTTTAAAAAGCTCATTCCTGTAAATGCTATTAGTGCTATCCTTGTTCTCATACCTTTTGTTGTTTTCTCAGCTGACAAATTATTGTATACAGTTGGCCCTCTGTATCCATGGGTTCCCAATCTGTGGATTCAACCAATCCCAGATCCAAAATATTCAGGAAAAAAATGGATGGTTGTGTCGGTACAGGCTTTTTTTCCTTGTCATTATTTCCTCAAACAATATAGTATGACAACTATTTACATAGCATTTACGTTGTGTTAATATTATAAGTAATCTAGAGATGATTTAAAGTATGCAGGAGAATGTGTGTAGTTTATATGCAAATACTATACCATTTTATATCAGGGACTCCAGCATCTGTGGATTTTGGTATCTTTAGGGGCCCTGGAACCAATTCAGCTGTATTTTATATACAATAAAATACAAAATTGTATATGGATTTGTATGTGCAAATCCATTATCTGAAAGAAAATTATTTTTCTGAATCCTCATTATTAGTCAGAAGGCAAAATGACTGTCATCACTAGATTATACTTAAATATATTTTGCAGAGGGTAATTTGTCTTCTTTGTTGTGAGGGAGAAGATACTATGGATCTATTTTCAGTACTTTTTTTTGTAATGACAAGAATCTTATTTGGGTCAAAACTTGTGATCGGAAATGCATTTGTACATCCTTACAGCTAGTCATGAAGGGCAAGGAAAGTATTTCTTTTGGTAGAGGATGGTATGATGTGCTGATATTTCTTTAAAAATTTCATGCATTCTTAAGGGTTGCAGTGGGTTATATGCCCCCCAGAAGGATAAAGATTGGAGTGGGGGGCAAAAAAATCTTACTCTTATATGTAAAGCAGAGATATGCACATAGTACATAACCAGATATATATCTGTAGTAGTACACTTTCACGGGAGGGTGATTAGGAAAAAAAAAGTTGAACAAGGCTCCTGAGTGGGGTAACAGTGGAACCAGGTTTAACACCTTCTGCTGGGGTGTTGGACTTAGAGTTAATTTTCCTCCTAGGGAAGTCATTTGAATGTTAAATGTTAGAGGTTGGTGTTGGCTCACATGGTGATTTCTTTTTGTTCTTTCCTCTCTAGAGACTTTGTTGTGGTTAGTCATGAGAACAGTGTCTTAAAAATCAATTGAAAAGGTTACCAGTCAGTAATAACATTTGGCTTTGTCAATTAAATAGCCAAGAGAATCTTGAACATTCACTTCAGCTTTTTTATCCTTGGGAGCTTGACCACTTTACAAGAGGTGAAAATGACATGGCCGTGGGGTGGCGGGGGCTAAGGGGAACCCAAGGAGCTTAAACTCAGTTTGCTTTTGTTGACAACCTAGCTTCCCACCTACAAATTTGGATTTAAAAAAAAAATAGCATTAGAAGTCTAATTTAAGTCAGCCTATATTATATTACTTAAATGTTGTGATGAACACTTGAAATTTTAAGACAGCTGGCCAGAGTTAAGGGCTTGTTTGGTCCTGAATCAGAACTATGCCAAATTGGCCCATCTGGAAAATTCAGTCTCTTCCATCCTTGATTTTATGTGGGATAGATTTGATACTGTAGGGGTATTCAGAGTTTAGAGCTAATTATTTCAGAACATACAAGTTATTGGAATACAGGTCCTTTAAGGCACATACCTCACTACCATATTTATCAAAGTGTGTTTATTAAACTATACTGAGTGCAATAGAGTAGCAGCATATAAATTTTCCTTTAGGTGGGGGGGGTGTTTCTTTTACATTATATTGCTAGTGGTGTGTAGGAAGCAAAGCTCTATAGCAGATCTGCTCTCCTTTGCATAGATTATAACTCATGAATTCCTGCGTGGTGAAAATCATTGGCAGATGGTGAAATAGCGTGGGGTTACCGTGGGAAGGACAGCCCAGGACCTCATCTATGAGCTGAAGGAACTGAATTAGGTGTTCTTTATGATGTGATAATTTTATGATTACTCATCCTATTCATTCCAGTTTAATTCTTTAATTTTATTTTTATTCCTTAGCAAATGCTGATGTCTTACAGGCAATGGTAGCAGATAATAGCGTGTGTGATCCTGAAAGGTGAGTGCTCCTTCCATGTAATAGGACGTTTTTTTCAGTTATCTGCTCAGACATGGTGACATTTGAGATGCTGTTCTGCTGGAGTAGGTTTCCCAACTTTGCATGATTGACGTTTTGGGCCGGGTGACTCTTAGGGCCCTGTGCATTGTGGGATGTTGAACAGCATCCCTAGCCTCCACTCAGTAGAGGCCAGGGCACTCCTGGCCTCCTCGCCCCCCGTGGTGGGACAACCCAGAACGTCTCCACACACAGTCAGTGTGCGCTGGGAGGGAAAATCACCCCTGGTTGACAACTGTTGTGTTAGAGAAGAGTGATGGGAGGAAGCGAGGCTCAGAGCTTATCAGCAAGAACACAGCCTTGGAATGGGAGCCTTAGCTGGATCTCTTTTCTGCCACTTACTGGCCGTCTGTTCTTGGGCAAGTTAACTGACCACTCTGAGCCCGAGTTCCATCATCTATAAAATGGAGGTCATCATTGTACCAACTTTATTGGGTTATTACAAGGAATATAAAGTGCCTTGGGCATTGAAAGACCTCCGTGAACCATGCCGATCACATGAACAGCCAGGTGGGTTTGGGGATTCCTGTTAAGTTCTATTTTTATATTATTGTTTTAGGTTCTGGTTGTTGAGCATCATATTTCTTCATAATTAATTACAGATAACTGTACTTCTACATAAGTTTTCATTTCTCCAGCAAGAAGCATTTATTGAATGCCTGCTGTGTTCTGGGTGCTATGCTAGAGCTGGGTGTTCACAGAGCCTTGTGGTTTTTTCTTTTTCAATTTAAACCTGATGGAAGACCATCACAAGGGGAGAGACTGCCTTGGCTGGTGTTCCCTCTAAGTAACCAGTTCTACCTTTTCCTTTTCCTCCCTCCCTTAGCCCCGTGACCCCCAGCACTCCTGGGAGCCCACCCGTGAGTCCTGGGCCTTTGTCCCCAGGGGGCACCCCAGGGAAGCACGTCTGTGGCCACCATCTGCACACTGTAGGTGGTGTGGTCGAGAGGGACGTGTGTCATCGGTGCAGGCACAAGCGGTGGCACTTCATAAAGCCCACCACCAAGTCCAGAGAGGGCCGATCAAGGCGTCAAGGAGAGGTCACCGTCCTCTCTGTCGGCAGGTGAGAGACCTTCGAGTGCTGTTGGTGTGACATGGTTGCTGTGGTGTGTAGATCTGTGCTTTTCCGTTAAATGTAGAGGATATTCTCCTAAGCCTGGCTCAGGTCATATCTCTAGGCCTTTTAGATGTTTTCTGGTCTGAGTCCTGGATTTTTCCAGCAACAGAAGAATCCTCAAAATCAGTTATTGCTAGATCAGATGGGAGGCGTGTCGATTAGGATGAATACTCGCTGTGACACATAAAGCCCAGATCCTCAGCTGTATACAGAGTAGATGTTCACATTTCACTTGTGAAAATCCAAAGCAGGTGATCGAGAGATCAGTGAGTGGCTCTTCGAGTAGCTTCCCAGGGTCCCAGCCCCTCCCGTCCGTGGCTCTGCCTGGTTTGCTAGCGGAAGGAGAAGTCTGTGCGGGATTGTTCACAAGCGCTTTTTAATGAGATACGCCTGGGAGTGGCCCATATCATTTTGGTTCACATTCCTCTGGCTAGAAGTCGATTGCTCAGCTGTAACTAGCTGGCAGGGAGCTGGGAAATGTCATCTTGCCATGTGCCAGGAAGAAGGGACGACACAGGTCTGGTCCACAGCTCTCCAGTCTCTGCCTCATAAGATCCACGTGCATTGCTGTGACTGTTGTCTTTTAGATCAACTCCACTGAGTCCTGGTTTCTCGGTCCCAAAGTACCTTTCACTTGTGACCCGTATGTGATGTGGAGATCGTACAGTTCCAGCGATGAATCAGTCTGACTTTACCTGGAGCATTAGTGCAGAGGGGTGCTTTTGCAGCGTCTGCTGTTTGGATTAGGGGTCTCGTGCAGGAGCTGCATTGCGAATGCTGCGTTTGGAAAGACAGTGGAGAGTAGTGGTTAGGAGCACACGTGCTGGAACAAAAGCTGACAGTGCTGCATGTATGGTCCTTCTTCCTCTACTGACAAACCTCTGGGAGGAGTAGCCTGAACTCATTGCGTCTACCTCATTTGAGTCCTGATCCCACCACTTACAAACTGTAACCTCGCTCTGTGCCTCAGTTTCCCCCTCTGCAAAGTGAGGGTGGCAGTCACTCACCTCATCGGGTTGCTGTGAAGACTAAATGAGGTGACTGATGTAAAGGTCTTAGACCAGTTTTGGGCATTTGTGCACTCAAGAAATGTTGGCTATTATTGCTATTTTAATTCAGTTGAGTTTCATCATGTGTTGCACAAGCAGCATGGAGAAAACCACGGGGCTGTTTGTCACTTGCAGCAAAACAACACAACACACGACCACACTGTTTTATTAAGAAGCAGAGTCAGAGGAATTCATGAATGCAAATGTAATGAGAACCTGTAGCTTGTCTGGACAAAGCGTATTTTGTCGACTTTATAAAAAAATCTGCTGAAATTTTCAACTCAGATTCAATGTGGCTTTTTAAAATGCCCCACATCCAGCTTTCTTCCTTGGATATTAGATGCTGTGAGCATTCAATTATTACAGGCTGTGTTTGGCCTGTGTTGCTTAAGAGTGTCTTATGGTTTGGCAGAATAGATTTGTGTTCACGACTTTTCTCTGCTTTTTCTCTCACTTTCAGAGTCTTCCTCCTCCTCAGGGTTGGTGATCTCATTTTGGACAGAGGAGGAGAATTTATTTTAGAAGTTTTAAGGGAGATTAAGACCAGAACTAGAAAGAAGTTATTATGAAAACTCTAGGGACTTGATGATGATGCTAGAAAAACTGTCAAATTAAGTAAATTTCTTTAGCTTCTCTCTTAATTCTTAGCAAAATCTTTAACTTCCTTAATCCTTAATGAAAATTAGCCCATTTTTTAAAAAAAAAAACCAGACAACCCCCCGCCCCCACTCTACCACCAACTAATCCTGATTGAATGCGTTGCTGGGGCCCTTCTGGCTGTGTGCGTGTGTGTGGGACAGGCCTGGTGGACGGGTGTCTAGTTTCCTAGGTCGTCCTCTAGTGCTGCGGTCCCCAACCCGCTGGTGCCGGCCTGTGGCCTGTTAGGGACTGGGCTGCACAGCAGGAGTTGAGTGCCCCAGCAGGCGAAGCTTCCTTTGTGTTTACAGCTGCTCCCCGTCCTTGCCGTCCCCGCACCCCTTGTCCTTGGAAAAACTGTCTTCCGTGAAACCGGTCCCTGGTGCCAAACATGTTGGGGACTGCTGCTGTAGTGAACCTCGCGGTCATGTCCGTCTGACTTGTAACCAGTGCTGCTTTTATCCAGCCTTCTGTGGTTAAAAAAGCCCGACGTTAAAACCCATGTCATTGTTCAAAACCACAACTCACGCTGTTGAATATGTGAGTGCATTTTGCATGCTACAAAATATCCAGCTTAGTCTGTGAGGTGGCTGAGTGAAAATCAGCTGGAGAGATTTGCTAGGTAGGAATGTCCCTCCTCTTGAATATGTTTTTCATTTGTGCCCTAACTTTTGGCTGAGTTCCCTCGGGATCCCAGATGGATGATTTTTGCTTTATTCATCATTCTCGTTTACTGGAAAAGCAAACCCATTAGATCTCCTCTTTCCCCGCTCAGGTTTAGGGTTACGAAAGTGGAACACAAGTCACACCAGAAGGAGCGGAGAAGTTTGATGTCTGCTGGTGGAACTGAAAGCGTCAACGGGGAGGTGCCGGCGACGCCTGTGAAGAGAGAACCGAGTGGCACAGAGTAGCAGGTGAGCCCGGTTTTGGTGACCTGGGGCGGGGGCAGTGCGTGGCGGGGAGGGGGCACCAGGAGCCTTCCTGGTGGCTGTGGCAGCACAGGAGTGACATTCGCAGGGAAGTGGGAACGCTTTCCCGGAACTGGTGAGACTGAGGGGACCAGGCGTGATTACCTGTCTGTCTAGAGCTTCTTGCACTGAGGCCACAAACTCGATGCCTCCAGGGGCGTGGCCTGCGTGACAGTGAGGACAAAGGGTTCTTCTGAGGCAGAGTGGGGACTGTGGCCAGCTAGAAATCACATCAGCCAGCGACAGAGCTTGCCTTACCACGAAGCATAAAGCGCCTCGTGTTGCTACGTCTTGTTGCTCAAAAAAGGGCAAAATCTAGACTTTTAAAATGCAAAATCACCACAGGGTTTGAAATGTTGGCAGCTTATTAAATATCCTTTAAGAAAAACATGCAGGCCAAATGACATGTCATCTTGTCATCACTTTTAGGTAAATTGTGATTTGAAAAAAGCTAGAGCAAGCAAACCAATGCTTTTCCTGTTAATTGAGTTGGAAACTGGTTTTCTTTGATGTGTCACAATTCTGAAATACCCTCACTAGGAATGTTTGTCTTTCCACCAAATATTTTTATGCAATTGAAAAGCATAAGTGAATGATTTTGGTTTGGCAGTTTTAATTTTGGAACTTTTAAAAAAAAAAAACCCAGAACCCTGTGATAACTTGATGTACTGGCTTAGTTTTCATCTTAGTCTTTTCTTTCTATTCTGGCTTCCAGTAGAAACGTCCTTTTCATGTTTCTTATTCTATGTAAAAAGGCAAGTGTGAGGACCTGGGACAGATCTTGCTCTAGAAGCTCCAGTGAAACCATCAGACCCTGAAGGCAGAAGAGTGTACACTCTCAAAGGTGGGGGAGTGTCAGACGGGGGGGGGGGGTGTTAAAGGTACAGGGACATAGTGACGTTGCACCTGAGCCCTGGAGGCCAGCTGCAGGTGCAAATCCCAGTCAGCCACTCACTAGCACTGGGACCTGGGCAAGGTACTGTGACTGTTTATGCCTCGCTGGAAAATGGAAGTGATGCCACCAGTCTCAAGGGGTGGCAGTGAGATTTCCCTGAAGTTATGCACGTGAAGCCCAGGGCCTGGCATGTAGGAAGTGCTTGGTCAGTGCCTCTGATTGTTATGAGTGAGTCCACTTCCGGCTGGTGTGGCTGAGTGCAGGAGAAAAGTGGCCTTTTGGGTGAAGCCTCTCTGATAATCTGCTGCTCTGGAGGTAATCTGGAAGAGTTGTGCTCCTGAATTTTCCAAGACATAAGGGCTGTGATAGCTTTCTAATGCTACTCCTTGCAATCTTGACTTTGGGGTCCCTTCCCCCGAGTTTGGGAGCCAAATAAGAACCTTCTTTAAAGAGGAGAAACAGTGCAGAAGAATCTGTCTTTGGTTTCTCAGACAGTTACTGGTGACCTTGGGAAAGGGAGCCAAGAGGAATTTAGGAAAAGGAAGAGGATGATGAAGGTAATAATAACAGCAGCTAATGTTAATTGAATACTCTAGTCTTCTAGGCATCCGACTGATAGATATCTCCCATGTCATCATTATAAACATCTCCTAGTGAGCTTGATACCATTATCCTAGTTTTACAGATGAGGAAAACAATGAATGGAAACAATAAATGAAAAGGGTAAGTTACATGTTGAAGGCCAGAGGAGCTGAGATTTGAACCTGAGTCTCTTACTACATGATCAATCACACCCTTCCGTCATCCTAAAGTGCTCATGAAGGGGCAGCCCTTGGCCCATGAATGGAGAAGTTTCCACCAATGACCTAGAACTTCGTGATGTAATAGGTAGCCACTAGTCACCTGTGGCTATTTAAATTTAAATTAATTAAAATTAAAAATTTAGTTCTGCATTTGCACTGGTCACATTCTAAGTGTTTGGTAGCCATAGAGGGCTAGAGTCGACCATATAGGACAGTGCAGACCCAGAACATTTACATCATCACAGAAATTTTTACTGAACAGAGAAGATGGGACCATAGATGTTAGAATTGGAATGCTGAGTGACCTTGATAAATCAGAGAAGCCTTCTGATTGAAGTCAATGAGAACTTGCCTGTCTGGGAAGAGAAGCTTCTGGCTATTCAAGTCTGAGCCGCGGAAGGCCCAGGCAGTTTAGATGCAGAGAAAATACAGGTCATGACAGTCTGTGCATGAGTCATCTTTTGGGCAGTGCCTTGAGAGATGAAGCAGATTGTCTACGGAGCTCCCCCTTGGGCAGGAATGGTAAGGTGATCCTCGTCAGAGTCAGCCCTGATTAGAGCTTGGCTAACTGCTGCCGTGGCTGATTTTGGCCACCACTGCCTGGAGAGCAGCACTCTAGATCTGGGAATGTTAAAAGAGTTAGGATTGCTCAGCTGCTTTTCTTGGCCCAAATTCTGTCTGTATCTGGTGATAGGAATTTGGTCCAATTATCTGAAGTCCTGATCACATTTAACTGGTTTACAATGTGATATTCTCTACAAAGCTCACTGTCATCTAGCAGGATTATGTAAAAGAGGATTGGATTTGATCAGAAGACAACAGGTTCAGATCTGAGCTTTATGATTTGGAAATTGTATGTAGCTGCTCTGCTCCCAGTTTCATTGAGTATGAAATAAGGGTATTAAATTCATTCATTAAGGTAAATGCCAAGTGAGTATCTGCGATGTAGTTGGCTCTCAGAAGAGGGTAGTCACATTGTGTCATGCTGTCCAACTCAGCAGTGAGGACACAAGTGACCTTGGAGAGTGTATTTGAGCCTCCAACTTGCTGTAATTAATTTGAAATTAAAAATAAAAATTTTTTAATGGAAATTTTTAAACAAACTCAAAAGTAGAGAGAATAATACCATGAATGCCCATGATCCATGGTAGCTGCTAGGTAGTACCCCATTTTGCAGATGAAAGTCTTGAACGGAGAGAGTTTAAGCAATTTGTTTAGAGTTATCAGCAGGAATGTGATGGATTTTAGAGTCAAATGCAGGCAGCCTGGCTTCAGGTGTCACAGACTTAATTTAGCTGGGTCCAGGACAAGCAGGTCCTGTGGTCAGAGCTTGCTCAGGTTGGGACCTGCTGAGTGACCGTGTCAGACTACCCCAATGGAATATGGACTCTGAAAAAGGAGGGAAGGGAATATTCATTGGCATTTAAAAAATGCATATATCTTTAAATTTTTTCTTGCTAGTTTTTTAATATTCCCAGAAAAGAATATGTTTGGGGCATTTAACATGACTTGATTTTTCCAACTAGAGAAATCCTGAAATTGTTCCTTCTGGGCCAAAATCTCTGGCTCTGGACTGAATAAAAGGTTTGCGCTAGCATGTAGCTAATACGGCAGGGGAAGAGTATTGTATCTTTTATACAGTCTAACATAGTCTTTATGGTTACATTTTTTCCTGAAAGATGTTTTTGCTCAAATTTGGACTTTTAGCCACGCTATAATACTGAAATGCTTTGTTTTACTGTAGGATCGATTCAAATATTCAAATGCAAATGCATATCTAACTCATTGGTTAGATTTCTTTTCTTTCCTTTTTCTTTTTCTTTTTCCCTCCAGATGGTTGTTACCAGAAACTAGACTTAGTATTCTAAATAGAACGTTATCAAGATTGGGACAAGCTCTCTCCCTCTTGCTCCTTCTCCCTTTGAAACCCCAAATCTGTTGGGCATCTCGTGTCCCGTATTCTTTTCACCCTGCTTTGTTGGCCTGAGTTCTTTTTTGTGGCCAGATCTAACTTGCCCTCTGCCTGATTTATTTTGGCAATGCAGTTAAAATGGTTTCTTTTTTCTACAGAAAATGTGTTTTGATTTCTTCTCAGAAGAATAAGCTTTTGTTCTTCAAAGTTAAATAAATCGAATTGCTTTCAGCCTCCAAATGCCACTGCCTTGTCTTCATTGTCACTGGTCTGTGGCTTTTTAAAAACGACACTGTCCTAAGCATTCTATATTGCATGTTTCTGAAATATGTGCTTCTTCTTCCATTTTATGATAATATTTCTTATTGAAAATATTGGATTAGTAAGTTTATATAACCATATTTTTATAATTTTTACTTTAAATTATTTTAATTGACAAATAAAAATTATATATATTGTGTAAAACATCATGTTTTGAAGTATGTATACTTTGTGGAATGGCTAAGTTAAGCTAATTAACATATGCATTGCCTCACATACTTATCAAACACTTAAAATCTACTTTCTTAACAATTTTCAAGAATATAATACATTGTTATTAACTATAGTCACTATGTTGTACAATAGATCTTTTAAACTCATTCCTCCTGTCTAACTGAAATTTTGTGCCCTTGGATCAACATCTCTCCAGTCTTACCACCCCCCCCACCCCGCCACCCCTTTTAGTCCATTTTTGAATTGGGTTATTTGTTTTCTTGCTATTAACTTGTTAGAGTTCATTATATATTTTGGATATTAACTCTTTATAAGATGTATGGTTTGCATATATTTTCTACCATTCTGTAGGTTGTCTCTTCACTCTGTTGATTGTTTCCTTTGCTGTGCAGAGGCTTTTTAGTTTGATATAACCCCATTTGTATATTTTCACTTTTGTTGCTTGTACTTTTGGGGTCATATCCAAAAAATCATTGCCCAGACTGATATCATGGAGCTTTTTCCCTACATTTTCTTCTAATAGTTTTATAGTTAATATTTTTCTTATCAAAATAAAAATTCATAATATTAGACATTGTTTTTTATTTTAAATTGCTTTATTGAGATTATTATATTAATTTTTATTTTAATAATTTATTTTAGTGATTAAAAGCTTGGTTTTATTTATTTATTTTGAGACAGGGTCTCACTGTCACCCAGGCTGGAGTGCAGTGGCATCATCATAGGTCACTGCAACCTCAAACTCCTGGGCTCAAGTGATCATCCTGCTTCAGCTTCCCAAGTAGTTGGGCCTACAGGTGCATACCATCACGCCTGGTTATTTTTCTTTTTGTTTTTTGAGACAGAGTCTCGCTCTTTTGCCCTGGCTAGAGTGCCGTGGCGTCAGCTTAACTCACAGCAACCTCAAACTCCCAGGCTCAAGCGATCCTTCTCCCTCAGCCTCCCGAGTAGCTGGCACTACAGGCATGCGCCACCATGCCCGGCTAATTTAATTTTTCTATTTTTTGTAGAGACGGGGTCTCGCTCTTGCTCAGGCTACTCTCGAACTCCTGGCTTTTCAAGCTCCACTGTCTTGGCCTCCCAAAGTGCTAGGATTACCTGTGAGCTAGGATTACCTGCCTGGCCAAGCTTGGTTTTAAACTTCTTACATTTAATTTTGACTGTGCCCCTTAACTACAGATGGGTTTGGGCAAGTTACTTAATGCTTTCATGCGTCAGTTTTTTCATCTTTAAAATGAGTTGTTACTGGACTTAAATGACATGATATTTGTGTAGTTCTTCAATCAGGCCTTGGCCCTGAGTTAGTGTCTATTACATATTCACTATAAATAATTTTTGTGCTGTTCTTGGTGGTCTTATTTATTAGGCCATTTCTCAAGCATCAACTTTTGGTACTGTGAATTCCTTGTTACTTCTTAAGAATAGTACAGCTTTGGACTCTCAGGACGTTTTAGAAATAGAGAGTATTTGGCAAGTCCCTCAGGAATTTGGGTCATTTTCTTACTTGTGTTAAGGAAGCCTTATAAATAACTGTTCCCCTCTTACAGGAGGTGGAATCAAAATTAGAAACAAGGCTATTAAAAAGTTTTGCCGACTTAAGTTCTTTTTATGATGAAGATCAGAGGTTGGGATAAAGATGTAGTGCAGACTGAGACGTTTTCTTCCCTTGACCGTGCCCGCTGTGCTGGTGCTCTGCTGTGGGAGGGACGTCTCTCTTTGCCAAGACTCTGTCGGGGCTCACACTCCCTCCTGAGCACTGGTGGCCGGTCACGAGTTGGCTTTCCTACCCTTTGGCCGCCTTCATTTCCTCCTCTCCCGATGAGGAAAGGCAGCTCATCTCCTTTTTTTGGACTCGGAGTATGTGGAGGCTCCTTGGGGGCCTCCCCCGATGTGGGGCTGCTTTATCTGCAGTCCTCTGAATTCCTTTTTTTTTTTTTTAAACTCCGCAGGAAGCAGGTGATGGTGGGAAATGTCAAGTACCATTAGTTAGTTTATTTTTTTCTCCCTAGCTTATATATATATTTTTTTCCCCAGAAAATACATATTTTTTAAAAAAACAAAAGGATCTCAGATTGGGTGGGAGCCCTTTAATTTGATTCGCTGTTTGTATAGGAGCAATGGAATATAAATTTAAAAAAAGAAACTGCACTTAAGGTAGGCATGGATTAGGCCACGCAGCTTGATCTTGAGTTGCTGAACACAGTTCTCTGGGGTACAAGCAGTGCTTTGTTTGCTGCCTGCCCATCCCATCGAGTCCGTATCAAATGTGGAGGTGGAAGGGGTCAGTGTCTGCCCAGGACCTGCTGTGCCAAGAGCAGGCAGGTAGACCCAGCTGGATGAAGAGAAAAGCTGAGTGAGTGGCAGGAATTTAAAAGCAATTTCAGGAGTTGTGGGTGATAATATCTTGATTTTACAGATGAAGAGCCAGGCTCACAGGGCTGATTTTCCCCAAATCCCAAGGCTAGACAGTGAGAGGGCTCAGGTGGGAAGAAATCCACACTTCAGAGTTAACATGCTCCGTGGCTGTGCAGTGTGAGGGAGAGCTTCGCTTTCCCTCGCAAGGAAACCAGCCAACCAACCTGCCTTTCTTCACGTGGCCCACTGGCTCGCAGCACTGGTCATTTCAACACTGGGTGGCCTGCTTTGGCCTCCATGGCATCATCTCATGATCGTCTGATGGCTTTCAGAGCTCTGCCTGGATCAGGTCCAGGTTTGTGAGCCATTCATTTTTCTTCCAGGTAGACTAAGGTCATAGACTTTTGCACCTCAAAGGAGCTGTGGTTGCTAGTTCAGTTCAATGCATGTACAATTGCATATACAATTACATCTTTAAAATGCAGGTACTGAGTCCCTGCTGTGTGCTGGGCACTTTGCTAGGCCATAGGAACACAGCTGCATGTTAGACAGCCAGACAAGGGCCATGCTGTCATGGAGATTCTGGAACAGAAGCTAGTTTTTATGGCAGACTTTTCTCCCCTGCGCCTCCTGGCTCCCTTGCTTAGCATGTGTTGTTCCATGTGTTGTTCCAGATCCTGCTGACAGTTGATTGCAGAGCCAGGACTTGGGCTTCCTGATGGTTCATTGCCTTTACTATGTCTAATGAACTGGATGTTACAAGTGTTTGGAATGGAGTCATTTTTTAAAGAATTGAAATATAAAACCTGCATAGGATAAAATACTTCAACAGCAGAAAGGCTGCAGGGTGAAAAATAAATCTTAAAAACAAAAGTGAGTCTTCCCTCCATCTGCTCCCCCAACCCCCCACCCATATCGTCTCCTGGACCTAGACCCTTTCGCAAGAGGACACCACTGTTACCATGTCCCGTGTGCCCTTTCAGGGTCACACAGTGCATACACGTGTTTCTGTCGCATGTCTATGCATACAAAGCCCATCCTTTTGCCCTTCCATGAATGAGAGTATAGACACCGTCCTCGTTGGCACCTTGCTTTTTATTGACATTGGTGACTTTTGGGTTCTGCGATTCCCTGACTGTTGAGTTTTTACTTTACCCCTTGATGATTGAGGAAGAACCGGTTTTTACTCTCTCACATTGGCTGAGCCTTGAGGAGTGAAAATGCTGGACACGTTAGGAAAATTATGTGCCCTATTTGTCCTTTATTGTTGGAAATAGCTCCAACACATTTTGACCATAATTTGAAAGTTTTGAATGGACCGAAAACATACTTTGCTGTCATCAACTACGGTGTTTTTTCTAAGGTGCTCTTCCACAGCCTTGTTCTGTGTGCAGAAGACACGAAAACATTTATCAGTATTCCCAGAATTCAGGCAACGTGGGGGACCAGAGGCTTGGTTTTGTTTTGCTTTGACCTTCCACCAAAGCAAGCCTGTCTGCCAGCGCATCCCTCCCGGGCAGGGCCCTCGCCAGGACCTGCTGTCGGTGACCAGGAGTCGAACCACGGGACCCTCGGAGACCTTGTCTCTTCTCCCGTTAGCCCTGTCAGCCCTTTGACGAGACTTACACAAGGACTTGAAGAGTGGCTGCTCTTTTCACCACAGAAATGCAGCAGCATCTGGGGCCTGTGGAGACTTTGGGACCCAAAGACAGACCTGACGGCCTGGAGGGAAGCAGAAAATGAAACGTTTTCAGAGACATTTTTGCCTATAATTGGAAAGAAGATGGAATTAATAGGATTTTTTTTTCTTTTTTCTTTCTTTTTTTTTTTTTAGTTTTTTATTTGTTTGAAATAGGCTTCATGGAAGTATAAAAAATCAGAATTTTTATTTTTCTTAATTTGTACCTTGAGGCTTTGAGCTCTGCTAACATTAAATAGCTTTAGTGAAACACGGGGCCTATTTCCTGTAAGCAGCGGGACGTGGGACACTGCGGTGGCTCCACCCTACAGGTCCTGGCGTCAGACTTCTCGTGCCCAAGAGCTGGGCTGTTGCTGTTTAGGCGTCTCATCTTGGACAGATTACTTAGCCTCTGATGCCTTGGCTTCTCCATCTGTTCAGTGGGGGTGATGATGGTGCCACGACTTCATGGGGATGCTGTTCCTTGGCACTAAGACGGTGTGAAATGGGTGCATGTTAATATTGCTTTATCAGGCAGGCCCTGTTTAAACAAGTAGCAAATAAAGTGTTAAAAATTAATGTTTTTGATATTTTGTTATTCTCTTGAGACTCAGAGAGCCCAGGTTAGGCACAACCTTTATGATAATAGTAGTAGTGTTCATTTGACCCTCAGGTTAAGGCTTATTGAAGGCCGGTTAACTGAACTCTAATCTAGCTCACAAGCCAAGCGAGGCAGTATCTAACTTGCTTGATTTTCGTTGTTAGAAAGAGGTGGTACTATTCAGAGTAATGAGTTATTCTGCCTGTAACTTAGTGTAGATATTAATTAGAGGTGTGTTGAGATGAATTGGGAACTGCTGAATTGCATGTAAATAATTCCCAATTGAATTTATTTTTTCAGGTACAGAATAACTTTTGCTGTCAATTACATTTTACTTGGAATAAAGTGCTCTGACTCTCACCATCCCAAGGGTGGGTGAATCACAGACGTTCAGTTGTTGTCACTTGGGGAACTCATTCCTGCTAAATATATAGGCACATTTAAATTGCTGTGAGACTGTAATCCAGTAAAGGACAACCTTCCGACTTCCCAGTAAGATCCAAATCTACTAAGATTCAAAGCTGTAAGGAGTGCAGGATTTCTCATTGGCTTATTATTCAATAAAGAAGGTGATTTCATTTGCAGGAATATACATTTCTGTCTATGCTACTTAAAAAAGCAATTTCCATTTTGAATGCAAAAAGTACCTATAAACATTTTTATTTTTCCTGAATTGACCCACGTACATAAAAAGTTGCCCATTATTGATATTAAAAAGTTAAGATTTTAATTATTAAGCCCCCTCCCGAAAATGAAGGTTGTAATGTACAACTCATGGAAGACATGGTGATCTATAAACATGAAAAATGCCCAACCTTACTAATAATGAAATAAATACAAACTAAAATAGAGGTCACTTTTTGCTTTTCTGTTGGCAAAGATGAATTTTAACATGAGTATGACAATATAATTCATATCCAAACTGAGACTCTACTGAGAATAAAAGGGAACACTATGAATAATTATTCTGGGTAAACATATGTAAACCAAAACCTCCCAGGCAAACTGATTCAAATGGTGACCCTGATTAAGAGGGTGAAGGGAGATGGATATTATCACACACCAAAGCAGGGGGGCTACGTCCTTACAGACTTTTGGAGTGGCAATCTAGAAGTATAAAAATTTAAATACTCTTTGACCAAATTATTCCAATTATAAATATCATACAGGAATGCAAAGATAATGTCCAGAATTGTTCACATAAGTAGCAGTACCTGGAAACAACTTTATCCATTAGTGGGGGATTAATTAAATGATTAATTATGCTTTATTCATTTAATAATGGCCTGCAAATGCCAAAGATTGAAGTAGGCTATATGTACAGATACAGAGCATCTACTATATATTATTGGATGAAACAATCAAGTTAGAAAATATCCCAGTTTTAAGAAATGATACCCCATATATCTCATTTTGTCTTGCATTGAAGCTGATTGTGTAAACATCTTCCCTACAAGTACTAAGCTCCTGGAGGGTTTGGGTGGTGTCTTCTCATCTTCTCCCCAGCCTTTCAGGGATGTCTTTAACAGGTGTGATAATATGGCATTCATCTAGTTCCTCATAGAGACCTCCGCAGATTAGTTGAATTCTAGTTGCTAACTACTTGAAATAAGCTAAAAAAAAATTTGTAATTTAAAAATTTTGTAGTTCAAATTCAGTTATTGAGACCTTAAATTAACACTCCAGTCTTTAAATGATTCTGTCATATTTGTTTCCTCCCCCATTTCTTTGATATATTTTTTGACCTCAGCTGACTTTAATGTTGTGTTTACAAGGTTTACCCTTTAGAAGTGAATTTAATTCTTGCAGTTTTTAATCAATTAACAAACATTAGTACTGGGTTTTACTTCACAATTTAAACTTTTATATGTGCATTAGAATCAACTGGGCATCTTAAACAGAGTCCTGGGCTCCAACCCCATAGATTCTGATTTAGTAGGTCTGGAGTATGGTCTAAGGATTCTGCGCTTTTTGATAATATTTAAGCTGATTCTAGAGCAGGTTCTGCTGATCATTCTGAAAAACGTCGATGTAAAGAGACTATGCAGATTAGCCTAGATTAGTGTGACTCTGTTGTGTTTTTAAATAAACAAGGAAACTTTATTAAAATAAGAAAAAATGTTAATATTAATTTATAAAATTTAACACAAAATGTAGAGCAAGATTTAAAGGACTACAAGCACCAAGTACATTGTGATGTGTTGCTATTAATCTGCACCTGCCAAGATGCCAGCCGTGCAGGCAGTACTGTTGCGGGGCGTCACATTTTCAGCAACCGTAACCTGTGAGCACGTAACCACAGAATGTTCAGTAGAGCCCCGAGCAAGATAATCCTCTGACCAAGGAATCTGAGCCTTAAAGGATCACAGATTACTAGTGAGTGATCACCTACGTGTAGCTCTAGGACTTGAGTGTGAATATTACTGCCATAATCTTAACTCTGTTCCTATAAACAACTTTCCCCATTTATTTTATTTAAAAGTGTTCTATAAAATTATTAATCCAGCTGTGTGGTTCTTTATCCTTGTATCTTTCAATGAAATGAGGATTCGATGTTGTACATACAGTTTTGATCTCGGGGACTGGGCCCCGTTAGAGTGCAGGTTTTTAGCATCACTTAACTGTTCACATAACCGCAGTGCCTTCCCCTGGGAGAGGCCCTGCTGGCATTTCCAGTTCCTACATTTCCCTTCTATTGCCCCCTCACAGGTGAGCAGCAGAGAAGTGAGGGTACCATGCACTGATGCAGTGGATGTCTCCATGGTGACCAGGTGGCAGGCAGAGTGGGGGTGACTGTGGCCGACCGCCTGGGTTGCAGTCCCTGCTTTCCCATTATTAATTGTGTGGCCGTGGGCAAGTTATTGAACGCATAAGCCTCCGTTTCCTCCTATGAAAATGGAAATCGGCATTGACTTATGAAGTCATTGGGAGGATTGATTGGGTTAATGTGTACCTGGCATGTAGAAGCTGCTGTGCAAATGTCAGTGCTGTTATTATCAATCAGGGAGTCTTTCTCTTCCTTAACACTCTGCCCTTTGAGATTTCAGCGTTCACTGTCCATTAATCTGCTTAGGCTCCCAGCTTCTTAAAACATGTTTCTGACTTTTAGAAGGACTAGACTCTTTTTTCTAGAGAATCCTTTTTAACAAGGCATGTGTATGTCCCAATCAGAAACATACTGTGGTTTCCTTGGAACCATAGCATAATAATAGGATTATGGCTTTATCTTTATGTGATTATGTAGTAAGCAATAAATTTTAAAGAAAAAGACAACCTCTTCATTTGTTGCAGATGAATCTTTTGTGAGGTTCTCAATTTTTGTGCATCAGTCTCATTTCATGAGTGAAATGGTTATACTTGGGATTTCTGCATTGTGTTTTCAGCGTAAGGAAGCTTTGCTTAATTTTTTCCGACTTGAACACTCACATGTGTATAATTTTAATCAACAAATTTCCCCCAAAGAGAGAGAAGTCAGGCTTGTTAAATGTGGCGTGGTCCCATGGCAATGGCAACGGAGAACGGTGAGTGGGTGGAGGTTTCCTTCCCCTCCTGTCCACACGCTCCTGTGGCGCCTCTGGCAGCCCAGGCGCCGCTTCTGCAGGGCCATGTGGACGGCGGCTTTTAACCATGCTGGTGGTGCTCTGTGGTCAATAAACGCTGTTTCAAAGTGTGTATTTGTTTATCAACGGGGATATAGTCACGATTGTAGAATGAAATGAAAAGGAATTTAACAATGTGAAAATGCACCATGACACAGTCCTTGACTTTTGATGTACCTCGTTTCACTGCCAGAAATAAGGCCACAGTTGGACATTTATAAGCCAGAGTCTTCTTTCCCCCGGATTGTCTTTGTGATAAGACAGGTATTTACCTGGAAATTCGTAGCTGCTCTGCCAGTGATGTGCTGCCTCCTAGTAAGTGTGTGTACGTAAGGAGAGACCAGAACTGCAACAGTTTTAAAAAGATTAACTTTCCCATTTCTGCTTAGTTTCTAGTATTAGCAGTAAGGACTTCAAGCAGCAATTTGTGTGTGTGTGTGTTTTTTTTTTCCACTTCCTCTCTCAAAGATATTGTAGACAGTGCGGTTTTGATCAGCTGCAGAAGGCAGCTGTTGAAGAAAGCTAATGTGGTTGTTCAGAGCAGAAAATTGGATGATGGTAATTACCAGAATAGCTAACTTTGGGGGTATACTGACTGCCTGGCCCCTTATTAAGCATTTTGCATATATCATCCAATGTAAAATCCCATAACTGTATAAGAGAGAGCTACAGAGACAGCCACGGCTCCGCAGCTGTACCAGGGCTCGGACTTGAATCCGGGCCTCTGGCTCCAGGCCCCTCGCCCTTGGCCTCCAGCCCGTGGTCTTGCATGTGCCCACTCTTAAAAGTCGGTCACCTGTGTGCAAAACACTCTAAATGGGAAGCTCTCCTAGGTTGGAATGAAACTGTTACTACAGGGAAACACTACATTCTAGGCCTGGCATCTCTCACCCTTGGCTTTGTTGTTTGTTCTAAGGGAGTACATTAAAATGAGACAGAAAAATAGTGGAATACCTGTTTTCTAGATAATGGCCTAGTTTAAAGTTTTGCTCAGAAAATTCTCTCTTATATTTTCCTTTTTTGCCCCCTTTTGGGCCATTCGTTATATTTCTCCACCTCTGGCCTTTTTACCTGTTTTCTCTGCTAGAATGTTTCACATGTATCGACTCCTACCTGAAAGTAGTTCCAGACTTGGCTTGTTCAGCTTTACAGTAAAAATCCGTAATTCAACTGTGCTCGGTTGTGGCAGTGCAGTGCAGGGAATTACTTATTTCATTATAACTAGAAACTTGATCCAGGCCATTTTAGATGCACAATGTTTCATTTCCGGTTTAGCTTAGGGAATAGTGGTCCTTTACTCAACCCATCATCTCATTTGGGAAATCACTCTCCCTCCCCCACCTCTCATAATCACTGTGAGTATTACGGATGACAGAATGACAGAAAAGGATAATATGGATAATATTGGAGTAGAGGCCAAGCACAGTGGCTCATAATTTTTTTCTTATTTCAGCATATTATGGGGGTACAAAAGTTTAGGTTACGTATATTGCCCTTGTCACCGCCCCCAAGTCAGAGCTTCAAGCGTGTCCATCCCCTAGACAGTGCGCATCGCACTCATTATGTAGGTATACACCCATCCCCTCCCCCACCCACATCTGCCCAACAGCTGATTGATGTTATTCCTAAATGTGCTCTTAGGTGATGATCAGTGAAACC
>CM052437.1:93255328-93279724 GCA_028533085.1 Varecia variegata | reverse complement strand
GGTTCCAGCTCTATCCAGGAAAATACAAGAGGTGCCATATCACCATTGTTTCTTATAGCTGAGTAGTCCTCCATGGTATACATATACCACATTTTATTAATCCACTCATGTATTGATGGGGACTAGGGTTGTTTCCACATCTTTGCAATTGTGAATTGTGCTGCTATAAACATTCTAGTGCAGATGTCTTTGTTATAGAATGTCTTTTGTTCTTTTGGGTAGATGCCCAATAAAGGGATTGCTGGATCAAATGGTAGGTCTACTTGTATCTGTTTACGGTATCTCCATATTGATTTCCACAGAGGTTGCACTAGTTTGCAGTCCCACTAGCAGTGTATGAGTGTTCCTGTCTCTCCACATCCACGCCAACATTTATTGTTATGCGACTTTTTGATAAAGGCCATTCTCACTGGAGTTAAGTGATATCTCATTGTGGTTTTGATTTGCATTTCCCTGATGATTAGAGATGTTGAGCATTTTTTCATATGTTTGTTGGCCATTGTTCTGTCTTCTTTTGAAAAATTTCTATTCATGTCCTTTGCCCACTTTTTGATAGAGTTGTTTGATTTTTTCTTGCTGATATTCCTGAGTTCTAAATAGATTCTAGTTATCAGCCCCTTATCGGATGTGTAGCATGCGAAAATTTTTTTCTCGTTCTGTAGGTTGTCTATTTGCTCTTGTGACAGTTTCTTTGGCTGTGCAGAAGCCTTTTAATTTAATCAGGTCCCATTTATTTTTGTTGTTGCCGTGATTGCCTTTGGGGTCTTCTTCATAAATTCTTTGCCTAGGCCAATGTCTATAAGAGTTTTTCCCACATTTTCTTCTAGAATTCTAATAGTTTCACACCTTAGGTTTAAGTCTGTTATCCACCGTGATTTGATTTTTGTGAGAGATGAAAGGTGTGGGTCCTGTTTCAGTCTTCTACGTGTGGCTATCCAGTTTTCCCAGCACCATTTATTGAATAAGGATTCTTTTCCCCAGTATATGTTTTTGTCTGCTTTGTCAAAGATTAGATGATTATATGAGGATGGTTTTATATCTGGATTCTCAGTTCTGTTCCACTGGTCTGTGTCTCAGTTCTTGTGCCAATACCAAGCTGATTTAGTAACCATAGCCTTGTAGTATAGTTTGAAGTCTGGTAAGTTAATAGCTTCCATTTTGTTGTTATTGCCTAAAATTGCTTTTGCTAAACAGGGTCTTCTCTGGTTCCATACAAAGTATAAAATTATTTTTTCTATATCTGTGAAAAATGATGTTGGTAATTTAATAGGGATTGCATTGAATCTGTAGATCACTTTGGGTAGTATAGACATTTTAACAGTGTTGATTCTTCCGATCCATGAGCATGGTATGGTTTTCCACCTGTTTACGTGCTCTGCAATTTCCTTCCTCTATTTCTTCAAATTTTTGCAAGCTAGATTCATCTCTGGTTTTGTTTAGCATTTATGGGCAAACACAATTTTGGCAGATAGGAGAGTGTTTTGTTCCTCGTATAGGTTCACCTGCGTGATATGTATATTTCAACGTACACAGGCAGCTCTAGAATTTTCATCCTGTTCTGAGTTATCCCACTCTTTAAAACAGGAAAGAAAGGGGTACAGAGCTGTCAATTCTATGAGATATTTGTCAAAAGCCCTTTGGAGAGTAGAGAACTATTCTGTAAGTATGAGGGCCTTATTTGTAATGTAACTGTAGACATTGATAAGGGCCAGTTGTTAGAATCACTTGAAAATATAATACAGAACCCTCAAGGTTACAGTGAAGGCTGAAGGCTGAAGTTCTATCATTCTGTTCTTACTTGAAATCCCAGCTAGGCTGCCCTGGGTGGTCTGTCGAGACCGTAGTTAGCTCTGTGTGGTGCAGCTTTGGAAACACACCTCACCTGATGCATACAAGATTCCTGATGGCTGAGAATGTTCGCTCTGTTGCTCATTACTTGACAGCATGTGGCAAAGGAGATAAAGAACATGTTCTCCAGAAGAAGTGATGCATGAATCACAGGGAGAATGCTCACTTTAGAAGCATTTAACACAAAAATATCCGCATTCTTCTGTGGTCCTCAAATGCTGTTACTTTTTTGCTTTGCAAAACCTTGATAATGAGATCCTTTTGGAATTTGCTTAATTTTAATTTTACTTAAATTTCTTTAGACTGAACTCTAGGAAAAAATGTATAATGGGGGAAGGAATGGGGCTGGATGGGCTAGGATAGTGTAAGAGCGGATTAAGATTCCTCTGTGTTTTTAAATATTCGGGCAGATTAATATGTGATACGATGTTTACCTTTTATTAAAGCTCTACTTTTCTTGTTTTCTCTTGCAGTAATGACTTTATTTGAAGAGTCTAAGAGACTGAAAACTTACAAGACATGAAGTTGCCTAGGGAATATTTTTACACATTTGATACAGTGTCTATCATGGAATCAGCAGGCATGTGGATAAAACCTAAAAGTGATTATTATTGCTATGCTGGATATAGAATTCAGTTTGCTTTGAAAGAAGTTTTGGTTTAAAAAGTCTGATGAAAAATTTATTACATTACCAGGGAAGGAAAGAGCTCATTTTTTATCTTCCCAACTACCCTTAGCTACCTGCCACTCCCCCAAGCCCCCGCCCTGGCCTTGGTGTCCACACTGCGGTTTTCCCATTGTGATCACTATGGGCAGTGGACCTGTTCCCGTACGGTCTGAGCTTATGCTCGTGGGGTGTGTGTGTGTGTGTGTGTGTGTGTTTCTATTCCCCAGTTCTTACATCCCATTTTCATACTGGCTATAAAAAGATCCTCATAAATACAGTTTAGCTGTTACAAAGGATAAAAGATGAATCTTCAGGGGTCAAAGGTCCTTGGAAATAACCTAGTCCAGCCCTGAGAAACTGATCCCCCCCCAGAGACCGTGGAGTCAGACGGGACCAGATGCTGGACTTTGAATTCCTAGACCAAGAATTCAGCATCAGCTCCAGCTGTCATGCCACTCCTAGGTCACGTCTGAAATATTGAGAGTTTTCTTTTCTTTTTTTAACTTGAGCTAAACAATTCTTGTTTAGTTCACTGATTAAAGAGGAAAAATGGCTTAAAGTCACTAAAAAAAGATTCTTGTTTTGACAACCCAAGGCCAAAACAGAAGAACCTACCTCTGGCATGTTTTTCTTGGTGTACTTCCTGTTTTCCATCTTATAACTACTGCTCATTATTTAAAAGACTCTTAGTAGTTACTTTCCCTTTAGGCCTAGCAAACTCTATTTTTTTTTTAACTTTACATTTTACAAAACACCTGAAAAAACCCAGAGGCAAATATAGTAATACATTGGTTATGGTAGGTCTGGGTGAGGGCTGGGGAAGTCCTGGTACAGGGAAATCTCCAAGACCTGCCTCCGGGTCAGTGTTGGGAGGTGCCTTGGGCACTTCTTTTATTTCAAAGAGAAAAAGCACATTTCTCATTTGGCTCCCAAAAGATGATTTCCGTCAAAATATACTTCAAAGTATTTACTGTAAATGTACTTATTCGATTCAGTTTCTGGCACCAAACTAAAAATTTCTAACCCTTTAAATGACTGGTGAATTCAATTTCATGTGACTTTTTACTGACAGCTTATAAATGATATATGTGTGTACATTCACATACACAGTGGAATAGAAGTCAGTGTGGAAATCAATTTCACTGAGGTCCAGAAAGTAGTAACATAGGGATTTTAGGGGTGTATATTAGTGTAAATAATACATGTGCAGTCTAGGCCAATAGTTTTAATAAAAAACACACATACTTTTTTGCTTTTAAAATATTATTCCCTCAAAATGGTGAGGGATAAAATGTAAGATATTCTTCAGCTTTAAACATTTCTTAATTTTATTCAAGTCTGAGCACTTTTTTTATAGCAATACAACAGGCAAGAGAATACTCAAAAATATTTAAAATTGTATTTATACCAAGAGTACGTTTTAAATATTTTCTAATACTTGAGCAGTTTTTGTCTGGCTGGCCTCCGAATATGCCAAAAGTTAAGCATTCATATTTTCAACACATAAGCTTTTTACTGGTTTATACTTTGCTATCTGATGAGAATTCATAACTGTTCCCAGAGCAACTGATGTTTACAGATCTTGTGTTTTTCCTCCTCCTTTATAAGGATTGGGATCCACAATAAAACTTATATAAAACACTAATGATGAACGGCTTTTTGTGTCATAAATGAGTTGGCTTACCACCCTGATGTAAAAAATTGTAAAGGAAATTTTTCACCATTTTGAGTGTCAAATGTATTTTTAACTGTCTGGTTTGTACTTTTATGACTTTTGTACTACCAAAGCAGAGTTAAAAAATAAAAATGTTAAAGAGTGTGTTGTTTTGAATGAACCAATTGTTGGTGCCTCGTACATTGAAAGTACAATGGTGGTGGTATAATTTATCGAGCGTAATTTTACAGTGTGTCTTACAGTACTGAGTGATCATTTGGCTGACCTTCCTCATCGGCTTTCCCTACTGTAGCACCCTCGTCCTCCCACACAGGCAGCCCTTGCAGATACTGTGGGTTCTGGTCCAGATCACCGCAGTGAAGCAAATACCGCCATAAAGCCAGTCACACACATTGTTTTGGTTTCCCAGTGCATATAAAAGTTACGTTTATACCATGTACTCTAGTCTTTTAAGTATGCAGTAGCATTATGTCTAAAAAAAAGTACATACATGCCTTAATTAAAAATACTTTATTGCTAATTAATGCTAACAATCATCTGAGCCTTTCATGTTATGGATTACAATGATTTCACACGAAAAGCTTGTGGGTTAACAGTAGGGCGTATAATCTAAATGGGAACCAAAGAGATGATGTACTTCTTTCTATGTTATCTAGTTCCTCATTTACTGAGAACAGACATGAACTCAGGAGAGAGATAGGAACATTGCCTCAGGCTTAGAATAGCAAACTGCTCTTACCTGCTGGGCTGACATCCTTGGATCATTCTCTCTGCCTTTGGATTACAAGCCCAGTCATTTGCAGACATCTAGGCTGTGGCCCTCAGGCTTCAAGGTGGGGTCCGTTTGCAGACATCCCTGATCGGTGGAATGTCCCTCTCAGGGTCCAGCAGCTTTTGCTCAGTGAACTGACACGTCCACAGGTTGCTCTTTGGCAAAGTACCGTCCCACTCCTGGGGTTCTCATGTCTCAACCCTAACCCTCAACACAGTTAATGTTGGTATTTTGACCTCTTCCCATGAATCATGAATGTTCTTAATGGCATTTGGAATGGTGAGTCCTTTCCAGAAGATTTTCAATTTACTTTGCCCAGATTCATCAGAGGAATCACTGTACAAAATGTATTTCTAGAACAATAAGACTTGAAAGTCAAAATTACTCCTTGAACCCTGGGCTGCAGAATGTATGTTGTGTCAGAAGGCATGAAAACATTAATCTTAGAGCTTTTGAGTGACCAGGTACATTATCAATGAGCAGTAATATTTTGAAAGGAATCTTTTTCTCCCTGAGCAGTAGGTCTCGACAGTGGGCTTAAAATGTTCAGTAAACCATGCTATAAACAAGTGTTATCATTGAGGCTTTGTTGTTTCATTTGTAGAGTACAAAGTAGATTCAGCATGATTCTGAAGGGCCCTAGGATTTTCAGAATGGTAATTGAGCATTGGCTTCAACTTAAAGTCACCAGGTGCTTTAGCTCCTAATAAGAAAGTGAGCCCATCCTTTGAAGCATTGAAGCCAGGTATTGACCTCTCTCTAGCTATGAAAGTCCTAGATGGCATCTTCCAATAGGAAGCTGTTTCATAAACTGGAAAACCTGTTGTTTAGTGTGACCACTTTCATCAATGATCTTAGCTAGATCTTCTGGATAACCTGCTCAGCTTTGTCATCAGCACTTGCTGCTTCACTTTGCAGTTTTATGTTATGGAGATGCCTTCTGTCCTTAAACCTCAGGAGTCAATTTCTGCTAGCTTCCAAATTTCTTCTGCAGCTTCCTCACCTCTGCCAGCTTTAGTCATTTCTAGAGTTTGATGTAAAGAGAGAGACATGTGACTCTTCTTTCACTTGAGCACTTAGAAGCCACTGTAGGGTTATTAATTGACCTAATCTAAAGATTGTGTCTCTGGGAATGAGGCCCGAGAAGAGGGGGAGAGAAGTAAAGGAGCAGCCGGTTGGTGGAGCAGTTGGAACGCATACAGTATTTATCAATTAAATTTGCCACAAACCTGCAGTTTGTAAAAACAACATAGTATCTGCGAAACACAGTAAAGTGAAGTGCAATATAAATGAGGTATGCCTATTATATCTTTTAAATTTGTAGATAATTTTGGACTTATATGTGTCCTTCAAACTCCATTTCTCCTTATGTCAACATCTTACATAACCACAGAACAATGCCCAAAACTAAAACATTAACATGGGCACAATACTACCAATTAAGCCACAACTTTACTTGGATCTCTGCAGTTGTCCCACTAATGTCCCTTTGCTGTTCCAGGATCCTCCATTGTATTTATTTGTTGGATCTAGTCTCTGATCTGTGACCACCCGTCAGTCTTTTCTTGTATTTCATGGTCTTGACACTTTATAATGTACTGGTCAGTTCTTTTATAGAATGCCCCTCATGGGTTTTCCAGCTGCTTCTTATGATTAGATTGAGGCTTTATATTAGGGAAAGGATGCCCTACAGGTGATGTGCCTGGGATCGGGGAAGCATGACGGTGTGCAATGCCAGTGACGTCCACTTCCATCATTGGTCACGCTGCTGTCTGCCAGGTTTCGCTTTGGCAAAGTTACTGTTTTTCCCCTTTGTAATTAATGGATGTTTGAGGAAAGTTACTTTGAAATTAAGCAAATACGATTATTTCTGTTTAAGCTTTTACCTATTAATTTTACCATCTGTATTAGTTTCCTAGGACTCCCATAACAAATTACCAAAATCTGGATGCCTAAAACAACAGAAATTTATTTTTCACAGTTCAGGAGGCCAGAGTCTGAAATCAAGGTGCCTGCAGGGTTGATTCCTTCTGACGTCTCTGAGGGATAATGTGTTCCATCCTCCCTCCTAGTTTCTGGGGGTTGCCAGCAGTTTTGGCATTCCGTTGTTTGTAGCTGTTTCACCCCAGTGTCTGTATCTGTCTTCATATGGCCTTCCTCCCTGTATGTGTGTCTCTGTCCTCGCATAAGGACACCAGTCATGGGATTAGGGCCCACCCTAATCCAGTATGACCTCATCTTAACTTGATTGCATTGGCAGAGACCCTATTTCCAAATAAAGTCACATGCACATGTCCCGGGAGTTAGGACTTTAACATCGACATGTCTTTTTTGGGGGGACACGATTTGACCCACTACATCATCCACTGGTGGAGCTTGCCTGCAGCAGTCATGACTGTGGCAGGACTCAGGTTGGTGCCTGGGTCCTTGGATATGGCTCCGTCCCTCTTCCCTTCCTCCCTCCATCTCTCCCCCTTCTTTCTTTTTTGAAAAGCCCTTTATTACTTTCTGGCACCACAAGATCCTCCAGGCTCATCTTCTCATCCTGTGTTTTCCTTGCCCCATGCCTGGAATCAACCACTAATCCAAGAGCCCTGGGTCCTTATACTGGAGGGTGACATTTAGAAATAAAGATCAGGGCCTTAGGTGTGCTCACTGATGCTGGGGTGTCACAGCTTCTAGGCCTCCCCCCGTACACACACACTAACCCATGTGTATACACACATCTTTATTTCTGTATCCACCTGTCTGTAAAGCAAAAGCCTGCGCCCGTACTGACACTCTCACTCCCGTCTTGTTCCATAGGACTTGCTCCAACCTGCCTGCTTTCCTTGTTTGTAACTGTTTTCTCATATGGCGAGAAAAACTGGCTCTTGTCATCTAAGACGTTTACATATTTGTTAACCCTAGCGTACATACTAAGCAGTTTGAAAATGTGCCGCTGTGAGAAGCACATTTACCAAGTGGAGTGCGGTGCGTGTGTGCAGTTCCTTTTCATTTCTGCCTTGCAGTGTCCACAGTCAAAACTGTTTGCCAGTTACTTAGGTCAGCTCCTTTGTTGCCAACCCTGTTCTGCGTGGCTATGTGATTCATTCGTAACACAGAGTCATTTGTCACCCTCTGCATTCCATCTCTCCTTCATTCCCTGGTGAAAATTTTTAAAATGTATATGCAGCAAACTTCACTGTTTGTGGGGCCTCACTGCATGAGTGATTTTGAATTTGTGTGTGTGTTTCCTTGAAAACAAGATGACCAATAACAGCTTATGCTGAGGGAGTGGCAAAGCTACTTGATAATGTTTGGCCCATGAAAACCAGACACCCAGAATATTTGCACCAAGGAGGATGTTAGAATTTCCCCCAAATCCCAGTTGAAAGGGGTCACTCAGGGTGACAGCCTTTGTTTTTGATTGGTCAGCCTTTTTGCTGTCCCGTCTAGTAGGAGCAGTGTCCCGCAGAATGGGGGTGCTGAGGCACTGTCCTGCTTTCATGTCGTTCTCAGGTCGATAGGGGAGCAGGGAGCAGCTGTGGCCACTCTGCTCCGCGGGACACAGACGCCGACCCTGCCATGCGATGCCGGCCTGCACGGTGGGTGCGGCGATCCCCCAGCCCTGGAAGCTCCCGGGTCAATTTGCCAGGGGCTGTCCATGGCCTCGAATGCTCCTGCACTTCCCTTTCAAATCTGTCTTGACATCTGGGCTCCCTCCACCGGATCCGCTGTAGTGACAACCCTTTCTCCCTCCCACTGAGGACAGCAGAACGCTGGGAGCTTGGCAGTGGGATCTCACGATGTAGTGCTTATTGCTGAGGGCTTATAGCAGGGTCACGGAGGACTGTGTTTTGCACCTAAGGTCCAACTAGTGACTTCTTGGACCCTCTGACTCTTTGTCTGGGTGGGGCATGTTGGTTCTGCCCAAAGATCCCCTGTTTTTTTCTCTCATCTTTGCAGGGCCCTTTGGCAGGCCTGTTCTCCGATCTCCCCCGGGGGTACTTCACTGTAGCTCCAAACCTCTGAAAGGACACCTGGCCTTCTTTGTCGCGGGCATTCTGTGGCTTGCCCGCGTGGTGTCGCTGCCCGCCCAGGCCCGCCGGTCGCCCGTCTCCGCCGCGCTCGGAGCCCGCGCTCGCGCCCTCTGCTGGCCGCGCGCGGGAGCCGCAGGCAGGGCGGTCTCCGGCCACCTGTCGGCCAGGCGGCGCCTTCCCCGCCCGGTGCAGAATGAATAAACAGAAGCCCACCTTTACAAATGAAAGAATATCGTCAGCTATTGCATGAGAGTGAAAGTCTGGGTTTTTCCTAACCCGTTTTCCGTCGCTGCTGGCTAGTCTTTATTGTTTGTCTCATCAGAAGCTCCCGTTTCTTTCCTGGGGGCTTGTGTCCCTGCAGGTGTTCCCGTGGATGCTGGTGGGGATGATTGAGTCGCATCTGTGGGGAAACCCCATGCATCCTGCCACGGAAGTGGGGTGATTGGGAAGCAGAGTGGTCTCAGGGAAGCTGCCCGACCTTCGCTGTTGCATTTGAACCCCAGCTCTGCTACCCACCGTGTGTGATACTGGGAAGGTCACCTTGCCTTTCTTTTTCTTTTTGTAGAAATGGGTCTTGCTATGTTGCCCAGGCTGGTCTCCAATTTCTAGCCTCAAGCGATCCTCCTGCCTCAGCCTCCCAAAGTGCTGGGATTATAGGCGTGAGCCACTGTGGCTGGCCGCCTTACCTTTCTGAGCCTCAGTGTCCTCATCTGTAAAATCTCCTGTCTCACAGGGGTTTTAAGGATTAGAAGAATGCAGGCAAGGTCACAGTGCTGTCACTGTCTCCACGTCCACCCCTTCTGAGAGTGCTGCTGTTGTCAACTGGCGTGTGTGGTGACTTGGCAGAGGGTCTGTGTGCATCTGTCCCTCCACAGCTCATCCAAATGGCTCATGCGTGGCCTGGCACACACGGCCCTGAGAGTCGAGCTGAGCCAGGGTGGTTCCTGCTGTGAGTTCACAGACCTCATGGGAGAGCCACAGAGTAAAAGAGGGTCCAACTGGCTTTTTTCCCCTTTTATTTCCTACATCATCTTTATTCTTTTCTTTTTATTTCCGAATATTACGGGTGCACAAACGTTTAGGTTACATATATTGCTTTTGCACAATCTGAGTCAGAGCTACACGCATGCCCATCCCCTAGATGGTGTGCACCGCACCCATTAGGTGTGACTATATCCATCTCCCCACCCCCTCCCACCTACCAGACACCCGATGAATGTGACTTCCATATGTGCACATAAATGTTGATCAATTAGTACCAATTCAATGGTGAGTACATGTGTTGCTTGGTTTTCCATTCTGTGACTCTTCACTTTAGAGAATGGGCTCCAGCTCCATCCAGGATAATACAAGAGGTGTTAGTTCACCATTGTATTTTTGGGTCCAACTGTTGAAGAGGCAGGACTACAGGGGTGGAAGAAAGATGGAAGCAGTGTGTATAGTGGGCCACTGAGACTCTATCAGCCCAGCACCTCTCCCTTCTGGGAATGACGCCCCCTCCTTTGGGGAACGCCTAGCCTGCCCATAGAACCCAGCCTGCTCCTTCCTGACCGCAGCTGGGCACACTGGGGTGGGCACATGCACCATCTGCAGCCTGGCCAAACAGAGCTCCTCCCTGGAGGTTTGCAAACTGGAGCTAGGGAAAATGGCCTATTTCTTTGGTGGCTAAGCTGTAGGCTCGGGGGCTGGTGGAGACCATGTTTCCCGCCGTGTAGAGGACACTGGTGTGGGGAAAGGAAGGTGACGTGCAGAGGGAGGGGCGGCAGTTCTCGTTGCTTTGAAGCTCCCGGTTCAGTTGTCCCTGAGGCCCAGCTGCCCTTCTGAGTTTCATGAACATTTCAAGGAAATTCTGGTTTTTTGTCACTTGCAAGCAACCAAGCAACCAAACAAAAAGAACCCATGACTAATGCAGTGATTTGCAGAAAAGCAGATACATGAGCAGTTACAGAGCCGCATGGGTACCGAAGCCAGGGCATTCAGCCCTGCAGCTGAGACTGCCCAGAGCTGCCTTGGATCCACCGCCAGGAGGCCTGGCCACAGTGTGGTTTCTGTTGTGAAATGCTCCTGCCAGCCCTGTCCCCTTTGTTGCCTCGGGATAATCTCCTTCCACCATCCCTCCTCGCTCTGGCACAGGGCTCTGGGTAAGAACACAGACTTGGCATTCAGGTGCCTCTGGCCGTCTGTGACCTTAAACTCTTCGGACTTCAGTCTTCTAACTACTGAGTGAAGATAATATGTGCCTTTCGGGTGGTGGTGAGGGTCATGCGAGCTCAGATGTGTCCTGCAGTCAGTGCAGGGCCGAGACTAAATAAAACAGTCCCCTAGCCTCAGAGCTGCCGCATGCTGACCCTCTTTAGTGAAATAAATGAGGGAACTTCGGCCATTGGAGAGTCAGCTCTTGATGTTTCTGACAGTTACTTTGCTTAACATTCAAAGGTGGACTCAGGGAGGACCCAGGTACAAGATGTAACTGTACCATGTTTGGGGCCTGAGGTGCTCCTGGCTCCAGGTCAAATACCTTATTTGAGAGAAAGATTTCCTCACTCTGAGGTTGAATGGATTCAGATCTGCAAGGTAAGGGGTATGTTCTCTTTCTCTGTTTATGTAGGTTGAAATTTTATCTTCTCTCTCCTATGATAAGATGTGCATGTATCATAGTACAGTCATCTCAGTGAGTTTAAAAAGAACTCCATTTATTTTCATTTCCAAGTTAATCTAGCTGAGAAATCCTAGGCCAAATGCTCTTGGAATCATAACACGATACCCACATTGCAAAATTTATGGGTTTCTGTATTATGGATGAATATCTTAAATGTTGACCAAATCAAACCAAAATCATACCAAAAAACCGTACTAAATAAAAACCAAACCAAACACAACTCCTCCAAAATAACCACCCAACCCTCCCAAACCTCCCAAGGTTTCAGTTTGTATTATTTTATTTTATTTTAGACAGAGTCTTGCTCTGTCATCCAGGTTGGAGTGCAGTGGCACAATCAGAGCTCACTGCAGCCTCAAACTCCTGGGCTTCAGCAATCCTCCTGCCTCAGCCTCCCAAGTAGCTGGGACTATAGTCACATGCCACCACATCTGGCTAATTTTTTGTACAAATGGGGTCACACTATGTTGCCCAGGCTGGTCTCAAACTCCTGGCCTCAAGCACTCCTCCCACCTTGGCCTCCCAAAGTGCTGGGCGTACAGGCAAGAGCCATGAAAATGCATTTTATTTTATAAAAACTTATTTGGGGCAAGGAAGCATAAAAGAAATGACCAGTTTTAATGCCATAAATATTCACTTCAAACTCAATGTGACTTGGAATTGTAAGTAAGGGTAAGTTCTTGTGTGTCCTACAGCTATTAAATGATGAAAATAATGGCAATGAAAATATACTAAAATTTAAGTGCCCCCAAGATGCAGTTTTGCCTTTACATGATCATTAATGAGGTAGGTAGAAAAGGACTTCTCCAGTTTAGAAACTGATATGATTAGAAGCAGCTCAGAGAGCTTTGGTGGGTAGAATCAACATTTTGTTATTAAAACAAGTGTTGAGTGTTACTCATAAAATTGGTCCAATGACCTTCACTGGGTAATAAAATCACACCTAACATTTATCGTTTGCCTCATGCTGAGTATGTGCTAAGTATTTTGCATATCATTTAAGTTTCAGTAAGGACCAGAGCAGGGCACAGACGTCATGTTGGCGTTCCAGAACACGGAACCCAGTGTCTGCGGTGGCTGTTCGTGGGTGGGCAGGGCTGGCCCGTGGCTCCGACTCCTGCTTGAGGGGAAAGGAAGTTCAAGGTCCTGTCTTGTTGGAGAAGCAGCATTGATAGACAGTCTCAGAGATTTCACAGATAAGGCCTTGACTAGCTTTTCTGTTCTTTAATAAAATCTTCTTCCTCAGAACCAGAAAAAAAAAAATCCACTTTTATCCCCAGTTGACAATACATATAATTTTACATATACAGATGGGGTGTCCTTATTTCCACAACCTTGTTTTAAAGTTTTCTTACCTTTCAGATCTTAGAATCCACTTTATTGTTGTGGTTGCTGTGTTCCCTAAGATAATGGAGACAAAAGGCTTTCTTTTCTTAGAAACTTCCAGTCTGTGGAGACATCTCAGATTTGGATTGAGTCCTATTTTTTGTCTCATGGCAACGTGGGTGTCCCCACAGGGGCTGCATTGTATAGTCTGTAAAGGCTCGTCCTTCGGTCTGGGTTCATTCGAGATCCGGCCACTGTTCCGTGACTGTGGACGAGTTATTAGCTTTTTGAGTCTCCACCTATCGATCTACCTGCAACTCACAGGGTCACGAGAGACTGAGAAGATGCACACGCAGGGCTTAAAACAGCGCCTGGCCGCACTGGATGCTTCACCAATGGTAGTTTTAAAAAAGCTAAGCCGTAACATTTGCACCTATAAATATACCAAAAACCATAACTCAATGGCTCCCAGAAATTATTACTGAATAAGACTTCTACATCGATAGTTGTATTATTTGGCAAATTATTTTGAAGTAGGGTTTTTGCAGAAATTTTTCTCTCATCAGCAATTTTTTTCCTATAAACTTTTAATTTAAAAACTATAATAGTCCTTGCTGCTCTGTCACCTGGCTTGTGGCTGATGTCATGAAAATCTAACGGTCTGGATTTTATGGCTTTATAATTGGTGATTTAAAATTTTTGTTTCTAAGTATCGCCATCTAAGACAGAGAGCACATTAGTCGATGAGCAGAAGCCATGACCCCTCTTTGGCCTGTGTAATCGTCCTTATTTATAGAAGTTCTGAGGTTTACAGGCACTGTTCTCCATAGCTTTAGGATTGTTTTGGAGAATGGAAAAGGATGAGTAGGGCCTGAAAGTGGAATTATTTTTCTGGGACTTTTTTAAGTTGGTCATTTATGTCAAGGGAAATTGTATTATTGTGCTTTCAAAGTAGCAAGATTCTGACTAAACTAATATTCTAATCAGCCTTTCCCTGACAGCCTCATTCGTCTTAGTTTGGAATGTGTAGTTTGATAAGGGAGATAAGTAAAATTCTTTGCCTACTTTCTGGTCTCTAGGTCATATTTTACCCCAGTTCTGTATTAACTATTCCAAAATGTATAAAAGCAGTAAATACAGCAGTCTCCTAAGAACCAGGCTCAGAGGGCAGCCCGGGCGAGGATGAAGAGCCGCATGTGAGCGTGTTGGGGAGCGCGTTTGCATGTGAGCCTGCATTACGTGCAGGGCTCGCACACGTCTGTGTGCTGTCTGTGCTTTCAAAAACATGAGCCCAGTTTTGTATGTTTACAAAGTGCTCTTATATACACCAGTTCATTTGCTCTTCTAAACCAGTGGTTTCCAAAGTAGTCTTCGCATCTTCGCATACCCCAGGGGTATGGGAAGAAAATATTAAGACTCTGATTGATGTTTAATTGTTACCTTGTCTTAGTATTGCTCTAAAAGTATGTAACATATTAGTACAAGAAAACAGTAATTTATTTGTAAACATACTTTTATTAGGGGTGAGTGCAATATATATGTTTTTTGATAACTGGTGCACGATCAAAAAGCTGTGACAATCCCTGCTATGGTCTTAGTGTTTCTCTAAGTGTGGCCAGAGAATTACCCACCTGAACAATGCAGATGCCAGGGCTCTACCCAAGACCTCCTGAATCTGAATCTCTGGGAGGTGAGGCCCAGAACTTTGCTTTTTAAGCAAGCACAGCACATGCCCCAGGCATGCTGAAGTTTGAGAATGTCTGCTTTCAACTCTGGGAAATAAGAAATATCCCCATTTTACAGATAAGGAAACTGAGGCTCAGAAAAGTTAAGAAACTTAAACCCAAAGTCATACAGTGGTCAAGCTGACAGCCAGATTCCACGTCAGGTTTATTAGGATTAAAGAGGCACATGTGTGTGAAGTGCCAGGCACGGGCCACGTGGGCAGAGTTTCTGCAGACCTGGAGGACACGACACACGGCTGCAGGTGTTACCCAAGAGCCAGCCCGGGATGCACTTTTTTCCATCTCTAGGAGCCAAGAGAGCAGCGAGATCCGAGTCTCATTACACAAATACACATCCTTTCTTCCTCCTCCCCTAGGATTTTTTTTTTTTTTTTTTTTGAGACAGAGTCTCGCTTCGTTGCCCGGGTGAGGCTGCCGTGGGGTCAGCCTAGCTCACAGCAACCTCAAACTCCTGGGCTCAAGCGATCCTCCTGCCTCAGGCTCAAGCTTCCCGAGTAGCTGGGACTACAGGCATGCACCACCATGCCCGGCTAATTTTTTCTATATATATTTTAGTTGGCCAGATAATTTCTTTCTATTTTTAGTAGAGACAGGGTCTCACTCTTGCTCAGGCTGGTCTCAAACTCCTGACCTTGAGAGATCCACCTGCCTCGGCCTCCCGGAGTGCTAGGATTACAGGTGTGAGTCACTGCGCCAGGCCTCTCCCCTAGGATTTTAAAGATTGAGGTCAAGATGACTGAAAAATCAGGTCAGCCAAGCTCCCTGCTGCTTGGCTGCAAACGTTGGTTTTCTTAAGGTTTTTGTCTCAGTTTGGGACTACTGTCCTCCGGGCAACATGGACTCACTATGGAGACCAAGCCCTCAGCAGCTGCCTGAATCCACTCTCTCTCCACCTTTCCACACACAGCCAGAAAGCCTCATTATTCTAATGGAGCAGCGCCTGAACAATAAATGTAATTTCTATTCTCTCAAATTCCTATAAATTTTGCTCTCACAGCCCTGGTTTATAACTTTATTACACTATATCACAATCTCATAATTGGCACTCAGAAATCTTGGTTAGCTGCGTGATGTTCCCTCACCCAAACTGGGAGGAGTTTTTATTCTCTCAGTCAACAAATAGCCTATTGAGTTCCCACTTTGTGCCATACACTGTCTTAGATCTTTTATTTAGTATAGTCACTTTAGTTGAAAAAGAATTGCTAATAGTTGACTCCAGGCGACTTACTGAAATGCGCACGCCAGAATCATGTGCAATCGACACCCTGGCTCACATAAAATGCCGTGTCTTAGAGCGGCTGGGGTGCTTCAGAAGTTAGTGGACTGTTCAGATATGTTTGCTATAACCTGACACATAGGAGAAACCAATTTACTAAATAAAATAAACGAGCTACTTATTTTTCTCTATGTTAACAGGGAAAGCATTTACCATGAAAAACAAATGGCAGCTGGTCTGTGTTTGTCCCCAACTCCAGAATAGAGGATTTTAAAATGAATGAGGTTAATCTAGAGAAAAAAACAAAACAGAGCCAGAAAGCAAGAATTTTTACATTTTCATCCTAAAGACTCCTTGTGTGAATAGGAGCGCCCTTAGTGAAGAAGAAAGTCCAAGTCCAAGACCGCAGCTGTGTCCTGTGTTGCAGGACTGATTGTGTGCAGGACGTGGCTGCAGGCAGACGACCACACCTGGGAGGTCAGGAGATCTTTGCTCACATACTTGCATTTGGTGTCTCATTCATTCTCTAGAGCCTCCTCCTTGGAGGTAGAAAGAGCACAGAGAATCCAGGAGACAGAGTGTGGCAGAAAGAGGGAAATGACAAATGGCTCACACTGAGCATGGACAAATGGGCACGTGCTATGTACGAAACCTAAAATTCTCTTCATTTGTTTGGGGAGCTAGTTTGCCAGTTATAACAATTTGCTACTATCTGCCTTGGCAACCAGAGAAAAACATTTAATTTCATCTTTATGTGATAGTTCAATTTCCCCCCGTAACTTCTTACCTCAAGAAACCTATATGTAGAATATAAATAAAATAATCTTAAATCAAAATCAAGATTTAACAGAGTAAATATCCACACGATGCACTTGGCTAAGGATTATGGAGAACTGTGATGTCTGTGTCTAATCATGGTTCATGACTCACAATCAGAGTACGTCTGTGCTTTCAAGTTGTCCAGAATGTTTGAAAAGGTTCACTATTTTCAGTGCCACCTTTCTGATCGATGGTGGCAACAAGCTGCAGAAAGAAGACACTGCACACATCAGGGTGCTCAGGCAGTTGCTAGATGACCTGGTGGATAAAGCTAAAATCTGGAATTTCCACCTGAAGATTCATATTTTCCTTTAATGTCCTTTGGGGGAGCCTGGATATTAAGGTAAAGATGGAAGGCGTTGCTCTTAAAAGTCACTTGCAATTCTTGGCCATCTGTTAACCTTTTTGGAGCAGTTAATCACCAAAAAAGAATCTTTAAAATTTAAGAGAGTTGTCAATTACAGTGAACTCTCTGCAGCTGTTCTAAAATGTAAAATTATACACATATGTAAATGCAAAAGTGCGTATCTGGGTAAGAGAAAGAGACCTGTCTGCCTTAATACTTTACCCCTTCCTTGTCTGAATTTTCTTCTTCCATCTGGTTTAGAGATACTCCTGGACCAAAGGCTCCTGCCCCTGGACCAAAGGCTTAAACCCCTTCCGTGTCATTCTAAATGTAAATACATTCTGTCAACCTCTTGTAAACCAGCTGTATCCCGGTTTTTGGGTTTTGAGGACCTGGTGTGGCAGAGACTGTAAGCTAACCGCCTCAAAGCTCACCATCCCTTTCCCCTTCTGCATTCTGAATTTACGTGGGAAAGCCATGCACACAGCTAGAAAGACAACTTTTCCCAATCTCTCTTGCAGCTAGATGTGGCAAGGTGACCAGATGTTGACCAATGAGGTACACGTAGAAGGTTTGAATATACTTCTGTGAGGTCCTTCATGGAGAGGGAGTGGGGCTTTCAGCCTTTTATTCTTTTTCCTGCATGGAATGCAAAGGTAATGACCGGAGCCCCAACAGCCATTTCAGACCACAAGGTGACCTTGAGAAGAAAGCCAAAATGATTAAAGGAGCATGGGTCACTGATACATGGAACACCCTGTGTGGCTGCACTGTTATCTCCAGACTTATTTTACATAAGAGGTAAATAAACCTCTATTTGTATAAGACATTGATCCCACACGGTGCAACATAATTCTAACTGATACCACTTGGGAAATTGTTGAAGGAATGTACACTCTGAAATATTAAGCATTTGGTGTACTAAATATAACAGCAGACATGCCTACAATGCAATTAACAAAGCCAACAGTTTATCTTTGAGAGGCTCTGAGTAGCCTTGTATGTAGAGATGGCTTGTCATTACAATACCAAACAAACCTAGGGTAGGCAATATGCCCATTAAGCATTTTTAAGGGTGCCGTCCTTAAAGGTTCTAGGAGGCTCAGAAATCATGTTTTATGTTGAATAATTACCAAAGTGAAGTGATGACATAATAAATACTTCACAGCATTAGAGTTTTCAATTGTGACGATGTAAAAACTTTTTAAAATTTGTTTTTAATTAGTAAGACATTTTTTGAGTGCCTACTGAGTACCAGGCACTGTGCTAAACACTTACATCATTTCACTTAATCTTTACAAGCACATACAATTATTATTCTCACTTAATAGATGGGAAAAGGGAAGGGGTAAGTCACTTGCCCTGTAGGTCACAGGGCAAAGCTGGAAATCAAACCAAAGTCCGTAGGATTTCAGGGCCTGTTTCATGAAACATCAAACTAAAGCACCTTCCATGTTTATTTTTTTCTAGATAGTTTTGAGCATGCTTAGCTCCTCTAAATTCTCCAAAGATCTATGTCAGAATGGCTGTCCTTGTTTCTGTAAATGAGAAAGCTGAATCCGGAGAGGGCTTGCTCATCTTTAAGGTAAGATTGGCACACGCAGTGACAGTATCAACAGTGTGACCTCGAGGGACACAGAGCCAAAGCCATGCTCTGCAAACCGACTCAGCCCCTTCCTTGAGTGTGATCTGGTTGTTTAGCTCTTTAAATCAAAGGAGACATCAAGGGTCACTGATACTTAGTCTGGGAAAATTAGAACCACCTTTGAGTTAAGACAAAGAAACATATGTTTGTTATATTTTAATCAGGATCAGACATTTAATGGCATAAAAACATTCCATATATGGCTTTGCTGCTCCGAAACTCATGAACTTAAACCCAAATATGACACACGCAGTGTTAAGAGTTATTTGGCCAGCCTCCCCACTCCCCAAAGAGATTAAAAAGTAATAATGCAAAAAAGTTAAAGTCAAAGTGTTTTAAAATCACATCGCAGCAATGACTAACCATTTGTTTACTGGTGACTTCTACTCCACCCTGAAAGCTGCTGAGCTTAACTTGCTATTGAACAAGTGGTTAGTTATTAGTTCCCTGGGTGATTGTCCCTGAAGTTAAGCCATGCTCTGGGGACACATTAGGCACTTTAAGTGGGGTAGTTGCCTTTTCCAGGTTGGGTCCCAAGTTTGGCTCTCAAAAGCAAGGTAAAGAGTTTCTAGTCGAGCAGAACGCTCTGTGGAACGAAGCACTGGGATCCCAGAGCATTCTCACGAACCTCGTACCAGGTGTTCTGGAGAGCTTTGAGGGCTGGCAAGCAGGTTGCTTAATTTCTGCATTTGCCGTGGACGTGGGGACAGTGGCTCATTCAGATTTTTATTCTAGCGTCTCGAATGACAGCCCATCTACACAGAGTGATGCTCGCAATATTTAGCAAGCGGTGTGGCACAGGTACTGGCGACTGGAACAGATGCCGATGTAAACATTGGTAAGGCCACACGGGTGCGCGCTGGCGTCTAGGGGGCAAACGCATCTCCGCGCTCAGCGTGACACTAGCGCACTCGCTGCGCAGACCCCTTCCCTAATCCGCCTCATCCACGTCTTCTCCTGCAGTGGCAGCTTCTAAAGCCGCGAGGGCTTCCGCCACCGCTGCATCCTCGTCCACGACCTCCCCACGCCCGTCTCTGTCGGAGAGGGGGGCGTCCTCCTGCCTGTTTCCCGAGTCACCCGCAGGCGTGGCGTGAGCAGGACCCTCCTCTTTGAAGCAGACACTGGGAACGTCTGTTGCCACGGCCTCGTCTAACGAATCCCAGCTTCTCTTCGGCGAGGAGGGCGTATTCCAACCGCGCTCCTCTGCCCCAGGGGGAGTTCCCTCCAGGGGCTCATCCTCCGCGTGGTTCTGGAAAAGGTAATCCTTTTCTTCACGATCAACATTGTCTACGGCCGGCCCCCAAAGCCGAGGGTAATCTGGGGCTGGTATCTGGAGGACACGGTCCTGTGCTTCCCAGGCAAGACTCTGTGCCTTGGAAGGAGCGCTGGAGTCTCCGCGGCACGTGACTGGGGTCTCTTCCAGGGCCGGCAGCACGCAGTCCTGTTTCCCGGCGCCGCCTCCTCCCGGGAAGGGATGAGTCGGGTGGATGCTGTTGGCAGTGCTGGCCCAGGAGCCCCTGTCATCCTGGGGGGGCCTGGGAGTCCCGCTGGGCTGTGCAGCCGGGGCCGGGCAGATGCCATTGACAGCACTGTCCGCACGGTGTCCCCCTTCAGAGTCCCCCTGCGGGAGCCACCCTTGGTGGGACCTGCTGGACTCCTGCGGACCAGTCCCTCTGCCTCTGCTCTCCGTGCTCTTCAAGCCCTCCCTCGGAGGGTCATTTTTCTGTACCAGGAATTCGCTGCTCTGTTTGCCTTTTAATTTAACAGTGTCGTCTTCATCTAACTTGCAGCTGTTCACTTCGTTGACATAGCCAGGGGAGGGCGCTTGCACCGGATCAAAGAGACAGCTGGGGGTGAGAACGATGAATGGAAAGCAGTCAGATTCGCCCCATCGTTTCGCACTTCCCGCAACCCGCTCTGCTGCTTTCTACTATTGCTGCTAATTTAATTTCTGTGATTAGTTACTTTAAAAATCTATGTGTGTCTAAATCATATAGATACAGTTGATATAAAAATGTTCTACCACTGGACATAGATCTTAAGAAGAGATCCAAAGGGGGGTGTGAGTGGAGAAGGTAAAAATGGTTCATGGAATTTTAAAATAAAGAGAGTAAATAAAACAATGTCCATTAATAGGGACATAAAGGGTTAAGTACTGATGGTCCATCCCCACGATGGAATATTATCCTGTCATTACACTGATACATATGAAGTCTGTAGTTGCATGAAAGATACTTATAATAAATATTTTAAAAATAAAGCCAAACATCACATTATGATTGCAGTGGAGTAAACCTTATGAATGTATGTGTCTGAAGTAGAAATAGAATATTTGTTAAGGAAGCAAGACCATCAATCTTTTTTTTCCTTTATCTTCTGTAGTTCATTCACGTTACCTGAACTTTTATGAAATGTAATATGGACAAAATTAAAAGCACATATGTGATTGGGGTGATTTATTTTCAGCAATGCCATTTCAGGCCTCCTCTGAAACCCAAGCTTTTCTTTGTATTGAAGCTCTTTGAAGAAATGTAAATTCAACCTAAACCAAATACAGTCTTAGAGAACGATGGTGTTCCCAATGTGCTTTGGGAAGTGAGCATAAAAAGCTTAAAAATCTAGGCCACATGTCCTCTTAAATGGTATCAAAACAGTTCCAAACTCTTAATGTATGAGCAATGTTGACTGTGTCCGTGGTTGGATAAAATGCACTGAATTCATGCTTGGTCTTTAAAAGTGACTCCAGGATAATCACAAATGCCTCCATTTAGGTGAAGTTTTCTTTCAACCTTACCTTTGTATCATTTTACAGCACCTGCACCCCATCTGGATTATTTTTTGTTAACATCTGGAAAAGAAAGTGTGAAAGGTAAAGAACACAGTGAATGACATGTTAGTAGGAATTAGGCTTGCTTTTTCTTTCCAGGACACTCAAAATTAACAGAGGCACAAATCTTGGCAGAAGGGTAACTAACATGTGGGTCAGGGTGGGTGCTGGCTCCCGGGAACCCACCATGTTCTAAAATCGCTGATTCAGAGTGCTCAGACCTTCACTGACACTGGCCGCTGTGCCAGACCCTTCCCAGCGCTGTGCCTTACCGCTCCATCTCCATCTCGCGGATGAGGAAAGCACTCGTGGGAGCATGCCAGAGAGAGAAAGGACGGCGCCGTTTGCTAACCCTCGCCTCCTGCAGAGGACGGGAACCGGACCAGGGCAGGGCAGCAGGGGCTGTCAGAGGTCCCTGCCAGGGGTTGGCCCTCAGGAACTAGACGGTGACTGAGCGGGGTGTCTGGTCCTCAGTGCTCCACGGTTCAGCCCCGAGGAGTGTTAGGGCCTGAGTCATCAGTACCAATACTAAATCGCTGCTGCCTTGCCTTTCCCATCACCGGGCCAATCTCAGTTCTCATCGGTGGCCTCCCTCCTCTTGCAGCTCTAAGACATGTCCCCATGGGGACCCTGGCAGAAGGTGGATCACTCCCCACCTGCCCACTGCCCCTGGCCCTCTCCAAGCTGGATTTCCCTCATCATTTTCCTCCAAAAAAAATCTTCTCTTCATATAAAACTGACCCGTCGGTCTGCTCTTTCCTCAGAAAATCCTGAAAATTAGTGTGGATGAGTTGCTAAGTTGGTCTCCATGTCTAATACCTACAGCCTTTAAAAGGACAAGCCAACACAAGAATCAAAAGCCCCGGTCCTCCATCTCCAGGAAAGACAGACACCGTTCCTTGCTGGCTGTGTCCCTGCCTCCCCTGTCGTCTCTGTCCTTCCTGCTTTCAATCGTGGATGAATTTCTCGGGATGCTACTTCATAAGCCTTGGCCCACAGTGAAAATGACTGGGCACTGTTTAAGATGTACAGATTGGCTGGTCGGCCACAGAGGACTAGATTTACACTGAAAAATAAAATCCACAAATAACCCCCTGTAGTAGGCCGAAAAATGGCTCCCCAAAAGATATCTGGGTCCTGATCCCTGGAAGCCGTGAATGCTACCTTCTATGCACACCTGTCTGCAAAATCTTCCACTATGTGATTCAGTTAAGGATTTTGAGATGGTGAGATTTGCCTGGATTATCCGGGTGGACCCTAAATACAGTGATATGAATGCTTCCGGGAGGGAAGCGGGGGCAGATTTGACCACGGACAGAAGGGGAAGAGGACATGTGACCACAAAGGCAGAGATGGCGGCAAAGAGGTCACGGGCCAAGGGACGTCCAGGAGCTGGAAGAGGCAAGGAATGGACTAACCCCTCTGGAAGGAGTGTGGCCCTGGTCACACGTGGATTTCAGCCCAGCAATACCAATTTCAGACCTCAGGCCTCTAGAACTGGGAGAGAATAAACTTCCGTTGTTTTAAACCCCCGGTTTGCAGTAACTTGCATCAGCAGCACAGGAAACTAGAACATCCCCAAGTCACTTCATTCCTGAGCGCCAAACCCTTGTCAGTCAGACCCTTGTCAGGAGGACTAACCAATCTGCAGAGAGTCCCCCGGGCCACCCCACCCTGTGTCTCTTGTCACCCTTTCTCTCGTTACTGTGCTTCATTTTTCTTCCTAGCATGTGTTACGACTGCACATTTTGTCACAGGTTTATTTGTTTATGATCCATCTTTTCCACGATGAAGTAAGCCCTGTGGAGTAGGGCCTTTCTTCAAGTCTGAGTCCCCAGCACTTAGGAAAATACCTGGCACACAACAGACAGTTAATAACTATTTGTGGAATGAATGAATTCCCTAATGGCTATAGGTTAAAAACGAGAGCAGGAACTGAGAGTGTCTGTGACCAGTCAAGGCATTCCTGGTGTGTGCCAACCATGTCACCCAGGTGTGACGAGGGCGGGCCCTGGGGACAGAAAGCTCGGTGCAGAGCCCAGCTCTGCTGCCCACTTGCTGTGGACTCAGGACCTCGGCCACCTCGTCTGTAAATGGGGACAGTAATATTCCCACCATATGGCACTGTCGGGGGATTACGGAAGTTAATACTCACAATAGGCACAGACCAGTGTCCCATCCAGCCCTGTTCGTACGTAGCATATAATAAAAAACCGGAGGGCTGGAACCCAAACAAGATGTAATCTAGTTGCCACGACACAGGCACGCAAACAAGAGCACTGACAATACTGAGCAGCACTGGGTTCTGGAATAAGGGCCCAGTGGTGTGTTTCTAGCAGCCGTGGTGACACTGACTGAACGACAGAACCCCCCAGTGCAACAACAGCTCCACAGAGAGAGAAATCGCTGGGGGCTTCGCCGGTAATGTACGCGTATAACCTTTTACTTTTTCAAAACACTCGCAGTTAAATAACCCCATTTCCAAAGCCCAGGATTTTGTTCCCAGCCTCTGCTCCCCACTCATGTTCCCTGTCTGCGGATAAGTCATAGGTCAGCCGTATAGATCAGCAGGGTAAGTGCACGTGCACCTCCTCCCCTCCCGCCCCGCCCCTCCACGGTCTGCTCTGAAATCCGGACTCTTTCCATACTTGCAATACATTTGTTTACCTTGGACTCTGTGTTTAAAAAGAAATTAGGATAGGTAGCAAAAAAACAGTCAAAGAAAAGGAAAAAGGGGCTTACAAGTGTTTGAGAAACACAAAGGCAGACTGGATGGTAATCATGTAACTGAAGCAGTCATAAAATATTAATCATTGAAAACCTCGGGTC
>CM052437.1:93194681-93255228 GCA_028533085.1 Varecia variegata | reverse complement strand
TGCGCCAAAATGGGATGACTGCTCAGGTTGGAAAGCCCAACGCAAACACTGCCACTTCCCTGCCTCTTAAAGAAATGACAGGGCCTCTGTGGCTTCTAGGCTCCCTCCTCCCCCAGGAAAACCACAGGATCTATACTGTTCTTCAAAGCCAGGCAATTATAAAGGAGGTTTTGGTGGTCTGCCCCCTTTCAGGACTGAGTTTGCAGTTGGGATTCTCCCCCACTGCCTCCCTTCAGGGCGCACCCCATGGGTGTCCTACAGACCTGGTCCCATACCTGAGGGCCATGCTTCTGCGCCTCTCCGGAGCCCAGTGGGGACAGCCTCTTCCTGGTTCCAGGTTCTGCCCTCTCTCACCTCGCCCCGTGTTTTCCTTCCCCAGCGACATTCCTTCTCTCAACCAGACAGGCTCTAGCATCCAAGGCTGTGTGACCACTGACAAAGAGGGTGGGGACACATGTCTTTACACCCAACCCCTGCATGCCCGCATCTACAATTAGTCTTCCTTATATGATGTGTCAGATCAGATTCATTTCTCTGTTCATATGTCCCTCCCACATCCGCATCTTGCTTGCAGCAAGGAGTTCTCCGAAGTACAGGTGCAAAAAGGAAATATTCCTTGTCTGGCATGTGATATATGGAAATGGAAAAAAAATATATGCTCTTTTGAAGTCAGACTGAGTTCAAAATGAGCTGTCTGCCTGCTTTCTTCCTCTCTTCCCTTTGACAACAGCTAGCTTAAAGGTAAGAGCTCAGTTGTTGGGTGCTTTACTACCAAGCAGAATTGAAATTTGCCTTCCCTTTGGAGTATGAAAAAGCAACAGGGAAGCAAAGGGCAGATCCTTTCCTTGGTTTACACAGGGGAAAAACAAACACCATTAGGATGGCTGTGTCCATCCACTGCTCCTGGAGTCCTGTGTTTTGTGTTGAAGTTGAACAGTCCTGTGTTTGCAGATGGCCATGCTAATTAATGCCCGTCAGTGGCTGGTGAAGCCTCCTTGCTGGAAATCCCATTTCACAAGGCGGGTAGCTTTGGAGGTGGGGAAGGGAAGAACAGAGAGGGCCAGGAGTTTTCAAACCAGACAGAGAAACTGACTATTTGTCAGGAAGTCATGGGAAAATGAAAAAGGCTCAACCTATCTGGAAAGAGCTGGCTTTGAATAGTGCTAGTCTGAAAGAATGACAAGGACAGGTCAAAAGGACACAGGAGTTAGCTTATAGGAGTTTTGCTGGCCAAATCTGGAACAACTGGAGCATCACAATAAATACTACTATAAGGACCCATGAGTCTACACTGAGATAAACAAAATAAGGGAAATGCAATGCTCTGCCTCGCAAGTAGGAGACCAGCCCACAAACGTACAAGAAAGAATGGATCTAGAAAAGTCATCATTTGACAGCCTTTCAAGCAAGAATCACCAGTGGACTGAGACCAGTGGGTGCAAGTCTGAGTTGAACAGTGGATGTACTCTCACAGTATCCCCCTTGCACGCAGCACCACAACCAAGTGACCTAAGGCAGTATCGCCATGGTGAGACTGAGGAAACGCACATGGCTCCTGATGGGGTGCACTGAGAACTCGCCATCACTTCTGTGACTTTCCTGCCAAAGAGTACACCCTAGTTGAAACATGAAGGGCATTTAGCAAAGCAACTGGCCTGTACTCTTAACATGTTATGAAAGAGCAAAGAAAGACTGAGGAACTATTCCAGACTAAAGCAGACTTAAGAGGCAGGACAACCCAATGTGCTGCTTGTCCTTCTTGCTGAAAGGTCACGGACTAGGTAATAGTATTAAATCAATGTTAATTTCCTGATTTTGATCATTGTACTGGGATTATATAAGAGAATGCCCTGTTTTTAGGAAATGCATAGTGAATTGTTTAGAAATAAAGGAGCATGGTATGTATAACTTATTAAAATGATTCAGAAAAAAATTTGTGTGTGTAGAGAAATAGAGAGGGCAATGAAGCAAATGTGGTAAATGTTAATATTTAGGGACTCTGGGTAGAGGATATATGGAGACTCTTTGTATTTTTCTTGAAACTTTTCTCTTAAGTCTGAAATAATGTCAAGATAAAAAAATTAAAAGGAAAAAAAAGGTGTGAAGTTAAAAATGAACGTGCTAATCTAATGTCAGTTCTTATTCTGCTTCTTACAACCTGGGCTAGGACCTAACACCTTCAGGGAATCACTGATATTAAGATATTCCCTATAAATTAGACCATGCAGAGAGGTCTTGGAAGGGAGTTCATCAAAAGTCCCCTGGCCTTTCTGAATTTAGGTGTCATCTGTGTACATACTGAAGACCTTTGTGCAATATACAGTCCCGCGCGATACAACTCAGGAGGCAAATAAGTTCTGATTCTTGTCCTCAGGCTGCTGCTGCATCTCAGAAAGGGTCTCAGTGTCCAGAGCTCTGGTGCTGGCCGGCGTCCGCCTCCCCTACCATGCACACACTCCTCACCGGCAGTGCCTGACCCCGCCAGCCTCCAGCTCCCACGGGGCACTTCATACATGTCACTCAAATGGAGGATTGACTGGTGAGTGATGGGTGGGAATGACTGAGTGATGTGTACGAGATTTTATAGATTATTCCCATAGAGGGTCTACCCTTTCCATGATCAAATCTCACCTACCCAGTGGCCCAAACCACAGGCCAAATGCGTGAGCTGAGAGAGGTGGGAGAGAATGTGGTTCCCTTCCCAGCTTGGGAAACAGTAAAACCTCTGTCGTGCAATTCCAGGGGCCAAAGATGTTCTCCTTCAAGGGTTCTTGTCAACAAACTTCCAAAGCAGCTGTTGGGAACTGGATTGAGTTTATAGAAATTGAAGTGTTTGGAAGAGAGATACAAGAAAATGAAACACATACACTTTAGCTCCGTTTTGAAAAACCAACTTGCTAATGTTTAGAAAACACAGCCCAGGATTTCATGTGAGCTGCCAGCAGGTGAACTCAGCAAATACTTAGTGAGCCACTTATGGGGACTGAGGTCCTGGCTCAAGAGAAACGAATGAAGGTAACTGCCAGGAGCTGAGCCCCTTTCCAGAAGAAATGAGAGACCCCCTGCCCAGCTGCTGAGTCTATTGCTACAAAAGGAATGGAAGACAGACTCTGGACTGCTCAATCTCTTGCCATGGCAGAATCATTTCCTCCTTTCTGGGCAGGCTTAGAAAACTCACTGGGACAAATTTTTCTGGGGCACTTAATTTTCTCCTAAAGAGGCTGAGCTTTGGTTATTTTGGAGAGCTCAAAAGATTCCATGCAGACTGTTGTCATCAGCACCACCAAATCGTCCATTTCATGCATCCTCAGTAGTCGATGTGCTAGGATGTTTGTGTTAGCATCACCTAGAACTGGGTTTGATGGGATATTTGTGTGCAGAGATATGTTCCTAGTCCCCCCCCCCCCTCCAAAAAAAAGGTCTCCCTAGTCAAAATAGGTTTGGGAATAACAGAGATTAATCTGCTGAGGAGCACATTCATGGTTATGAAAAGGACCTGTGTCACTTTATTTAACCCACTATTTCCCCAAATTATTTGACCACAGAACTTTATTTTCATAACAAACTTATTAACAACCAACAGAACTCATGTTTTGTGGAAAACTTTGGGAAAAATGACTATCCAAGTGACAGTCTTAATCATCAGGGGAGTTTTATGTCCCAAACTAACACCGTTCCATGGTGTCTGGGTAAACTTAGCCAGGCAAAGTCTGTGCTCCCATGTCAGAAGTCCACATCCCAGCCACAACTCCATCACCTCAGGCAGGGACGTGGGAAAGTCACTTCATCTCACGTCTAACAATCTTCTAAATGCTAAAGTGGGAAAGAAAGGGAATGTCCACTCATCTACTCGGCTTCCATTTCATCCCACTGAATCCTGAGAACTACGCTGAAGGCAGACATTCATGCTGCCCCTTTGCAGGTGGGCCACCCCACTCAGCAGTTTGTAGACTGGCCCATCACAGGACTGCTGTTGGGGCCCCAAGCCCACGCTCATCCCAGGCCATGATCCTGAATGAATGGAGAAGCCTTCTCTTCTGGTTTCCTCCCTCCGGCCCTGGGTTCTCCATCTCATTCCCTCAGGTCTGCAGCTCTTCGGTAAATGTCTGTTCAGCCTCTGCCAGGAGGGGCTGCTGACCAACACCTGGACCCCTGGGATGGGGACAGAGTGTGTCACAGCAAAGTCCCTGGAGGGCATGGGGGTCTCAGATCAGGGAGACCCCTGAGGGTGGAGGAGGCAGCCCCCTTCTCCACTGGGAATGGGCTGGGGGAGGTAGGTGCAAGCTACCAGGCGGGAGGGAAGGCAACAGGTGGGTTCGCACTGGCCGGCAACCCTGAGCCTGCTGGCATGCCTGCATTTTAATAGGAAATCATGTAAAATATAAGTTTCCAGGCCTTGTGTGGTGGCTCATGCCTGTAAGCCTAGTACTCCGGGAGCCTGAGGTGGGAGGATCACTTGAGGCCTGGAATTTGGGACCAGACCAACCTGAGCAAGAGGGAGACCTCGTCCGTACAAAAAATAGAAAAATTAGCCGGGTGTGGTGCCTTGAGCCTGTAGTCCCAGCTACTGGGGAGGCTGAGGCAGGAGGATCACTGGAGCCCAGGAGTTTGAGGTTGCTGTGAGCTACGATGACGCCACTAACCCAGGCAACAGAGTGAGACTCTGTCTCCTAAATAAATAAATGAGTGAGTTTCCAGGAGGTAAAGGAATCGGTCTCTGAAAGTGACAGGTCTCGGTTGAAACTGGAGTTTCTCAGTGAAGGGCGGCCTGGGGCCCACTGGAAGGGTGCCGTTTAAAGAGCAGCCGCGCTGGCCTGCCCCAGGCTGGCTTGCTTGCTCACCTGAGGAGGGCGTCTAGCTGCTCCCGTTGTGTTCCCGTCGCAGGGACTCTCAGGAGCAGGCCAGCTCCCGGTCCAGTGACTTCACTGCTGCTGAGTTCATGGGATCTTCGGATCTTTGATGTCTGTGTTGAATGTGGAAACAGACTTTTTTTTTTGTCACTCCCTTTTTTCTTCCTTTGGTGCTTATGAAAGTATAATATATCACAATCATTTTAATGGGTCTGGAAGACATTTCATATGGCCCTTTCCTCCATCCAAGATCCGATGCCAGTGTTTTCCTTTTCTGATGTAATTAGTCTACTGTCCTTATGGGTACAGAGAAGCTATGTAACTTGCCCCAGGTTATAAAAGTTAGAAAGTAGGATTGTGTAGCTCTTAGTAATGTTGTTGCTATTGTTTTCATTATTATTACTATTTCCTGGCGTCCATCCTGGTAGGCTCTGTTTCCCTCTGAGTCCTCTGGGTTACACAACCAGCGGCTTGCGCTCCCGCAGGTTTGCGAGGGGACCGGTTCTCTGGATCTGGGCCCCGACAGATCGCGCAGCTGTGCTTGCGTCCACTCACCACCAGGTGGCAGTGTACAGCGGCGATTTCACCCCGATCTCGAAGGAGGGACGAGGGAGAAGAAAGGCCCCGACTCAAGAATTATGGCACAGTGCGGGTGCTTTGCTATGTGGCAAGGTTAAGGAGGAGGTGACTGGTCAGCATTTCAGATGGCTACTATCACCATGGCACCGCCATCGGGCAGGGCTTCCTCTAGCACCGGCCAGGCACGGGGTGGACAGCGGCGAGGCCGAAAGGCTCCTGCGATTCCAGAGAGGAAAGCGGCGTCTTTTCACGCCGGGACTGCGCGACAAGAGCCGAATGGGACAGTCTGGGCTCCTCTCTGCTTCCGGTAAGTTTGGGCAACAATCTTGCGGAGGAGGCTGGGGAGCAGGGGCGCGTGGAGCTGGAAGGGGTCCAGTTCCTTCCCCTCGCAGCGCCTGTCCCCCGGACCCCGGGGGCTGCCCGCGGTGTGACCCGATCTCAAGCCCCATCTTCGGATGGGGCACACGGCCACGAACGGGGTGGTCAAGATAAGCCACAAAATAGACATGGCCCAAGGGGAAGGTCTGGGGGAGGAAGCCCATTATTTGTATTTAAAATACAATCAGAATATTGTGTGTGAAAAGGCAAAACCTGCGTGAATTGTCAGAATTAAACAGAAATGCCCAGCTCTGCTAGTGGCTTGTGGCCAGCCCTCTGGACACTCACCAGCCTCCCGGATCTCCTGTATTCCTGTGGGGACTGTTTTAGGGAGAAGAGTTGGAGAAGCTCTGCCTCTGTCCTCCCGACTGCAAATTCCCAGGAGTGGGCTCCTGTCTGGAGCAGATGAGCTGTGATTCACTGCAGAACAGAGACTGGGGTTTGTGTGTGGCCGGGGCGGGGTCCCCATGGACAAAGAGAGAAGCAGAGGACACTGGGCCATAAGGAATCCGCCTGGGTCCGAGTGGGGCCTGACAACTTGTGTTTCCTACAAGCTGAGGCTGCTGGCTGGGATCACACTTTGAGAACCATAGCTTTACTGCTTCAAGGAAATAAAGGCAGTCCAGGCCTCCTCGCTCTGCTGTGTTGCTGGCTGGTTTACTGAGCTTTACTCCAAGGAGGACCAGCATCCTAAGAACCCTTGTGCCTTGGTGTGTCTTTGGCATGCCAATGGGGTCCCTACCATCGTTGTTGACTCCTTTTGGTGACAAAGGATATGGCCCAAACCAAGTTGTCCAACACGATCATTTGGTTAGAAAAACGTTTGGTCATAAACCAACACCTGTAGTCACTGTTCCCAATCCCATCCCCAACTGCTGCAGTTTTAACTGTTGTCTTAAGTGTCTAACAAGTGTGTCTATTTTTCAGAATTTGCATTGGAACATTTTCTGATTTATGTTCAGCCTATTATCCTTCTCTGTGGGGCTGTTGCAGGGAACAGTTGGAATAAACCAAGCATCTGATAATGTGGAATTCATTGGAACGAACTAAATGTTTAATAATTGGGGAGTAGCTGGAACAAACCTAAGGCACTGGGTGCCTGTTTGCTCGCAGATCCTTTGCCTGCCTTGCCTTGGTCAGCTCAGGTTCTCGGGCCTCCACACCACAGAGGCTCCGCTTGCCCTCTGGACCTGGGCAGGCCCCACTCATGGAAGGTGCTGGCGGAAGCCGGGAGAAGCCAGGGTAGTCCTTCTTCCTGCTCTCTGCCCTGGGCTGTATCCTGTCCTCCCTGGCAGTGACCGTGTGTCCTCTACAGCTCTGGACACCCAACCGCGCTTCCCTCCAGGGGCTGGCGTGGCAGCCCCTCGCCGTGGCCCCAGGCACTGCCCTGGAATCTGCTTCTGTCCCTCATGGCGGGTGGAAACGTCTTCCTGCTTTGACAGTGTCCGCGTTCCCTCACCGTCTCACTTGGTTCTCAGCTCTTCCAATCTGAGTAACCGAGTGACATACAAAACTCCCTCTGAAAGAAGGGGGTCTCCAGTCCTGGCTGGATTTTGCCCATTGCAGATAATATCCTGGCCACAGGTTTTCTGTCCCAGTTACTAAATAATACACAGTCTCGGACTCTGCGAAAATTGTTACCTTGTACTGTGCGTGTTGCTGCTTCCTGGGGAGGGACTGTGGCCCCACAGCCACCAAGCTGTCCTCCCTTTCCCAGCCCAGAGCGGTCTGTGTGCCGTGCAGCAGGACGGCTCTCCTGGCTTCCCTTCCAAGCACCTAAACTCCTCCTGAATATCAGCATTAATATTCTAAAACTGCCACTGGAGAAAGGATAGGGGCGTATGGACCTTCTTACTGTTTTCAGTAATCTCACGAAAATGTTCAACGTCATCCACGGGTGTGAGTGGTGGTTACAAAAGAAGTCCAGATGTTCCTTATGTCTGCCAAGATGCGGAAGGTACTGCTATTACTGGCACAGGCATCGGCCCTGTTAGCCTGTTCCCCATTATCAGGGTAGTGTTGAGAAGCTGATTTTTAGTGTATCCCTGAATGCCTCAGTGAGGCTCCAATTCAACACCTTAAGAAAAATACCTAAAACTCTTGCAGCTGGTAATCCAGATATCCCCAAGTGCTCATCAATGTGCTTTTGAGGTATATGTATGTTGAGGAAGTCACGCAGGTTATCACAGATAGCTGTGGCGGGACCGTGGCTGAGACCATAGAGAGATCGAGACTCATCGCACACACACTCTCGTAGACAACCACAGGTTTCCACCAGCGACGCAGAACTAGACGTTTTCCCCAAAGTCTGCCACTGGGGTAGAACCTGGTTCTTGGATGCACCGACAGGCCATGTCATTCGAAACCAAAGCGAGCCTGTTGTCCAGGGAGAATCCCCGCAGCACCGAGACGCAGAGCCACCAGGAGCCAGGGTCAGGGCACGACCTCCCGGGCGGCTTTTCGTGTCTGACAGTATGGACAAGTGTACTTTAGAGAATTCTCAGATAATACAAACGTAGTTTACTTGAGAAGAAGATTTGTAAAATCTGAAATGAAGATATTTTTTCACTCAACACATGCAGTTCTATGTCTTTTTCACACAGGATGCAGTGGACCCTCTTCTACATCCTCTGACAAAACTCAACTCAGCTTGTGAGGCTGATTTCCCTGACTTTGGGTCAAGTTCCAAAGGAAGCTCAGCACCACTAAGGTTTTCTGCTTGAAATTGTCAGAGACACCCTCGGCATTACTGCACGATCACTTGCATTGTCACAGCTGCATTCCCAGAAGGGCTGGTCAAAGCACTTATGTATGGAATCATATAGGAGGGGGTAGTATATTGGGAGATATATTTGGTCTTTGTCACTGGTTCTTGGCACAGAACACCTAAAACCCATGGAATTTCCCCAGTGATAAGAGTATCTTTTGTTATTCATAATGAGCCCCTTTCCGTCCCGCCCTAGTCTGAGGTCACTTTTAGGGCAGGGTCCAGACAGCCTCAGGGTGGGGCCACTCACCAAAAGATTGAGTGATTATAGAGTTGGACTTTCAGCCCCATCTATCCACTTCTGGGAAGGGGTTGGGGCTTCCTGGAGATTGAGCTCTATAAAAACTCTTGGACGATGTGATTTGGACGCATTTCTGGGCCAGTGAGCTGCGTCCACGTGCTGGGAGGGAGGCACACCCCGACCCCACCCCTCAGGGACAGAAGCTCCTGCACTTACCACCCTTCCGGCCTCACCCTGTATACCCTCCATCTGGCTACGAATACGTCAGTATCCTTTGTAATAAACTGGTCAGCGTAAGCAAAGTATTTCCCTGAGCTCTGTGAGCCATTCTAGCAAATTGTTGAGCCCAAGGAGGGGCGTTGTGGGAGCCCTGATGTATAGGCTGTCGTAAGCACCGAAAGGTCTGGAAAAGCAATTGGCATCTGAAGTGGGGGCAGTCTCGTGGGACTGAGTCCTTAGTAGTGAGGTCTGATGCTAACTCCAGGTAGATAGTGTAAGAATTGAATTAAATTGTGGGACACCCAGCTGGGTGTCCAGAGAGTTGAAGAATTGCTGCGTGGTGTGGAAAAAACCCACGTTTGCCATTGGAAGTGAGGTGTTCTGTGTGAGAGTACAGAGAGAAGAAACAGTGTGGTTTTTCTCAGAGGGGGTTGGAAGAGGTGGAAGAACTTAAACATCCTGTGCGTAGAATGCAGGCTAGTATTGCAATCATAGGAGTGGGCTCTGAAGTCAAAGTCTGTAGTGTTAGAAGCTGGGTGACTTTGAGTAATCTTCTCCGAATCTCAGCTTTGCCAACCGTTAGCTGGGGAAAATAGTAACACCTGGGCTTGCAGGGTTCTCAGGAGAAGCACATGATTGAAACATGAGACGGGCCTGGCAAACAGTAGGCTCTTAGTAAACGCTGGCTGTGGCATGTTCGTGGTCATTGTGGGAGTATTCTTTAACCATTGGGTGCTGGTCACTTTTAGACAAAAACACGGGCAATGTTCTGACCAAATCCTCCCTGGAACCACACGGGAATTGGGACATGTCTCTAATTTTGCTAAGTAGCCTCATCCTGGAGATGGCAGTAGTCTGGAAGAAACCTGAAGCATTTGGACGATGTTAAGCTCTAAAAATGTTGGGGAAGTTTTAGAGGAAGGCATGTGGAGAGAAGTTTATATGATACAGTCCTATAAGGCTACAAATAATGATAGCTTCAAAAGCAAGCATAGGTCAGGGCCACATGCTTAGCACAAACTAGTTCAGGGTATTTCCTAGAATCCCACAGTGCCTGCTATGGGCTGAACTGTGTCTTCCCCAAATTCAACCCAATGTGACTATGTGGAGATAGGGCTTTTGGGAGGTAATTAAGGTTCAGTGAGGTCAGAAGGCTGAGGTCCTAATCTGATAGGATTGGTGGCCTCATAAGAGGAGGAAGAGAGAGAGATCTCTCTTTTGAGTAACTTTGGGCCGGTTAGAAAAGGCTTGTGAGCCAAGATCAGCAGACGGTGGTGCTGGTGGGTCCAGAGCACACTGAGGACAGGCCATGTGAGGACACAGCAAGAAGGTGGCCACCTGCAAGCTGGGAGGAGAGCCTCACCAGAAACCGAATTAGGTGGCACCTTTCATCTTGGACTTCCCAGTCTCTAGAACTGTGACAAAATAATTTTTTCTTGTTTAAGCCATTCAGTCTATAGTATTTTGTTATGACAGCCTTAGCAGACTAATACAGTGCCCAAACCAGAAAGAATCTCAGAAAACTCCCCATCCAGCCACTTTATTTTATAAATGTGTTTCTGAACTCAAGGTTGAAAGCATAAACTGGTAACAAGACAAGAAAAAAACCACAAATTGTCCCATACTTGTAGATGACCTATGTGTGCAGAATTGGAACCCCAGGGTTTCTCTGAAGTAAAGTAAAAATTGTTTTTGCACTTGGAAAGACTGAGCACGGTTTGGAGGCCTCAAATATCCCTGACACCTATGGGGGTAAGACATTCTGCTAATTACTAAGACACAAAGAGGTAGTAGAACATCTCTGCTGTGTGTTAAATGTCTTACCAACCATTCATGCAACAAATATTTCCTGAGCACCTATTATGTGCCAAGTATTTAACTTGATTCCAGGAATCTAAAAAGAGTTTATAGTCCAGCAAGGGAGACAGATATATAAATAGATAACTAATACAGTTTTTTTTTTTTTTTTTTGAGACAGAGTCTCACTCTGTTGCCTGGGCTAGAGTGAGTGCCGTAGCATCAGCTTAGCTCACAGCAACCTCAAAGTCCTGGGCTCAAGCAATCCTCCTGCCTCAGCCTCCCGAGTAGCTGGGACTACAGGCATGCACCACCATGCCCGGCTAATTTTTTCTATATATATTTTTAGCTGTCCATATAATTTCTTTCTATTTTTAGTAGAGACAGGGTCTCGCTCTTGCTCAGGCTGGTCTCGAACTCCTGACCTTGAGCAATCCTCCCGCCTCGGCCTCCCAGAGTGCTAGGATTACAGGCGTCAATCACCGCACCTGGCCCTAATATAGTTTTATAAGCACTAGATTCAAATACATCATATAATGGCACACAGGACAAGGAGTTCAAGAGTAACCTTAGGAAGACTAGAAAAGGCTTGTGGGCAGACTGGTGCTGGTGGATTCCCAGAGTGCGTTCCAGGGAGCATTTGGTGCACAGGCAGGAATGCTGCCTCCTGTACTGTGTCCCTTACAGCTGACCTCTTCTTTCCCTGTGCACTGCCACTGCCCTGTTCCACACCACCCTCCCTCTCACCTGGATCAGTGCAGCATCCTCCTAACTGCCAGGTACACTCGAGTCTCCCTCTAACACCTTTGCCACATACAAGTCACATGGTCTTTTTAGACCATGAATCTGAATCAGTATCACCCCCCTTTCCTAAAACTTGTAAGAGGTGTCCAGTGTCCTCAGGATATTTAATAACATAAAATAATGAAGATGGGCCGGGCGCGGTGGCTCACGCCTGTAATCCTAGCACTTGGGAGGCCGAGGCGGGCGGATTGTTCGAGCTCAGGAGTTCGAGACCAGCCTGAGCAAGAGCGAGACCCCCTCTCTACTAAAAATAGAAAGAAATTATCTGGCCAACTAATAATATATATAGAAAAAATTAGCCGGGCATAGTGGTACATGCCTGTAGTCCCAGCTACTTGGGAGGCTGAGGCAGTAGGATCACTTAAGCCCAGGAGTTTGAGGTTGCTGTGAGCTAGGCTGATGCCAGGGCACTCACTCTAGCCCGGGCAACAAAGCGAGAATCTGTCTAAAAAAAAAAAAAAAATAATGAAGATGATGATAAAAATATCAAACCTACACAGCCCTTCTATGTACCAGGTATTAATCTACATGCTTCGCATATACAGTTGGTTCTCATTATTGGTGGATTCTGTGTGTGTGAGCTCACCTACTCACTAGAATTTATTTGTGACCCCAGAATCAGTACTCATGGCGCTACTGTGGCCATTCATGGATGTGAGCAGAGTGGCAAAAATTTAAGTCATCTGATGCGTATGCTTCTAGCTGAGCGCAAACAAGGCGATGCTGTGCCTTCTCGTTTCAGCCCCCATATTTTAAACAGGTGTCCTTGTTCACTGCCCCCTTTTTGCATTTTGTTGGTGATGTCACTATTTAAAATGGAGCCCAAGCACAGTGTTCCAGTGCTGTCTAGTGTTGCTAAGTGCAGGACGGCTGCAATGTGCTCACAGAGAGAATATGTGTGTTAGATACGCTTTGTTCAGGAATGAGTATAGTGCTGTTAGCCCTGAGTTCAATGTTAATGAATTAACAACACATATTTAAATAAGGTGCCTTTAAATAGAAACACATATAAAACAAGGTTACGTATTGATCGGTTGATGAAAATGCTATGACCAGAGGCTTGCAGGAACTCGACCCTGTGTTTGCTCTGGGAGCGATGGTTCAGTATTCATTAACTCACTGTTCGAGGCCACTTTATAGAACAAACTACAGTGAATCATGCATATCGACTCCACTAACTCACTTAAAACTAGCAAGAAGCTTATAAAATAAAGGGCAAAATTTTTTCTATCATCTTCTCTAATGCTCTAGTGCATCATCTCTGCTTTCTTTCCCCAGCTGCACTGGCCTTACAAATCTGTAACTTTATGTTTCTTTCCTGGTCAAGGGCCTTGTCGTGGGCTATTTCCTTTGCCTTCTCACCCACCTGATCGAAACCAGCCAGTTTAGATCCCTGCTATTCCACCCACGTCATCTCTCACCGTGCCTTTTATTCAATTAGTTGTCTGATGTCTTTCTTGCCTTCTCAACTCCGTGCCCGTGAATCTCCTGCTCGCTGTCCTCCCTGATCGCCTGCTCTCCGTAGGTGGGGGAGAGCGAGCCCTCGAGGAAGACTGGGAAGGGTGCTCAGAGAGGGAGGAGGGAATCGGGCATTATAACCAAGAAGCAGGAGGGAGGGAGTTGGACGTGAGGGAGTCTTCCCTTAAGGAGCGCTGTCAAATGCCTCAGAGAGGAGGAAGGGTGGAAAGTGCACGTGGGTTTTGTCACAAGGAGGTTAGCGGTGAGAGTGGGGGAGGGCTGTGGAGCGATGGAAGTGTGTGTCGGGGTGCGGCGGGGTGAGGAATGCATGGGACACGTGAAAGGGAGAATGGGGATGGCTCACGGGGCGTGGCTGGCATGGGGAGAAGAAGCCAGTAGTTACAGTGTAGAAGGATATAGGATTTCAGGATTGTTTTGTAGAGGGTAAAAGATAAATACATTTTATAAGCTGAGGAGGAAACAGACAGTTGAGGGAAATTGACCAGGAAATCTAGTCCAGATCACGGGTGAAGCAGGGCTACTCGCTTCGTCCTTGGAGCCCCCAGGGGAAGGAGTGGCAGTGAGTGCAGGTGAGGACACTCCTAGATGCAGACTGGGAAGCTGGCGGGCTGTACGCCTTGAGCTTCTGGACGCAGCAGGCGAGGCTGTCCGCTGGAGGGGCTACGTGTGAAAGCTCGGAGCCTCAGAGATTCGGACTGGTGTGTATGGAGAAGAGCAACGGCTGAAAGCCGGCTGAGCAGAGCGGAGCACTGGCTGCAGCTGGCAGCCGGCAGTCTGAGTGATGCCAACACGTGTGGTTCTGCATTTCCCCTCTCCCAGCAGTGCCCAGCAATCTGGGAAAAGGCCCACAGGGAGAGGGTTGGCACACTGTTCCCAGGCTGAGGTACAAGACAACAGGGCTTGGGTCTTGAGGGTGCTGGCAAGAGTGGCTGAGGCAATGGGCCACGGGTCTGCAGTGGACAGGTAGGGCCGTGTGGCCAAGAGCCCGGCTGAGGGAGAAGGGGGAGGCCTAGGGGATGGAGATCCTAATGCGGTTAGGAAAAACTAGCCAGTGACCTGGCATCCTTGAGCATGAGGAACTTGGAGCCCTAAGAGATGGTGCCTTGACATCCGTACATTAGAGTTTATGGTGAGTGACGTGGTCCAGGATGTGGCCATAGAAGGTGACTGAAACGCAGTGGAAAGGGATTCATTAGAGTGTAGAAGGTCATGAAGGCTTTACAGCTACGGTGTGGATCTGGAGTGGCTGGGAAGTCCCCGAACGATGGCAAGTAGTAGGGAAAAGGATAGAAGAGGCTGATGACATGGACCTCAAAGGAAGATCCGGTTTGCACAAAGGCGGCAGCTTGACTGTCTAGCATTTGCAAAGGAGAACAAGGATAATGCAAACAGTACGTCTGGGAGACACAGAGTAGAGGAGAACAGTCGGGCTCCATTAGCGTGAAATGCACAGAAGAATGTATTACAAGTCGGGCTGAAGATGGAGATGGTAAGGAGGCTGGGGAGGAGACCCAGAAAAGACAAAGGGAGGAAGGTCTGGCTGCCGTGGCTTGGACAGGGTCTGCTTGGCCCCACCAAGTCTCCTGCTGAAATTGATTCCCAGGGTTGGAGGTGGGGCCTGGTGGGAGGTGTCCGGTCGTGAGGGTGAGTCTCTCGTAACAGATTTCTGCCCTCCCTGGAAGGGGCTGAGTGAGTTCTCACTCTGTTAGTTTCTGTAAGAGCTGGTTGTCAAGAAGAACCCGGCACCCCTCCCTTCCTCCCTGGCTGTGTGATCTCTGCACACGGTGGCTCTCCCTCACCTCCCGCCACGGGCCACGAGTGGAATCTCCCTGACGCCCTCACCAGACGCGGCCGCCCGGGCCACGCTTCGTGTACGGCCTGCAGAACGGGGAGCCAGAGTCGCCTCTTTCCATACAAATTCTCCAGCCCCAGCATTCCTAGACAGTGACACGGACGGGCCAACACTGGCTCCTCAACTTGAGAGTGTACCCGAGTCACCTGGAGGTGATACCAGCCCAGGGCTTCTGATTTTGTAGGTCTGTGGTTGTGTCTGAGAAATGACATTTCTAACAATTCCCCGGGTGGGCCTGATGCGCTGGCCCCGGGACCGGACTCTGAGACCCGCCGTCCTGTGGGCCTGGTCTTTCCCGGAGAAACCCCACATGGCCTGTGGGGACGGCCCGGAAATCTCTCAGGGTGAGGACGTGGCTGAGTCACGCCTCATCACACGGGTGACAACTGTACCCCAAACAACAAGAGTAAAAAGGAGATTTCAGATTCTACTCAAACCTGAATGAGCCAGAAAGAGACTGTGGGGACTGGTCTGCCTGCTGGCTTTAAGATTCTAGGTAACAAAAACTGTGGTAAGAGACCGAGGGACAGAACAGCTAATGAAAAGTAGAAAGAATAGACTTTCCTCCCCCCAGTGCATAGAAAAATAAAATAAAATGGCTTACCTGTTACAGAGATTGTCCCTTAGGTTTCTCTAGAAGATTAACTTCTCTTCCTGTGACAAAAAAAAGTTAAAAGTTGAGATCTGTCCGTTGCCTCTTTTCACAGCCGGCTGCATCATGTACGTGTTTCCCGAGGGGTGCTGGGCAGTGATGTGGAGCTTGTGGCCTGGAACAGGGAGCCCAGGGAGGCCCGGGGTTTAAAATTTGCAGGGCCGGGGTTTGCAGCCCAGCTCCCAACATCCAGCAACCAATTAACAACTAACCAAAATTCCATTGTCCCATCTATGAAATCAGATGGTAGTGAAAGTTACATGGTGCCACATGTAAGCTGTTTGCCCCACGCCTGGCACGTTGGAATTGTTCAACAACCCAAGGCTATCCACTACGGTCTGAATCTTTGTATTTCCCTCAAAATTCATATTTTGAAACCTAATCCCCAATATGATGGTATTAGGAAGTATAGCCTTTTGGGATGGAATCACAGCCCTTATAAACCAGACCTCAGACAGCTGTCTCATCCCTTCTGCCAGTGAGGTTTCAGGGAAAAGACGGCTGCTTGGAAGCAGCCCTCACCAGCCACTGCGTCTGCCAGCCTTGATCCTGGACTTCCCAGTCTCCAGGACTGTGAGAAATAAATTTCTGTTGTTTATAAACCACCCAGTTTATGGTATTTTGTTACAGCAGCCAGAACAGACTAAGACACTCTAGTTGTTATTACTGTTGATAAACATTGCATGACAATGTGCCTCTTCTCTGATGGGTAAAGTTTCAACTAAAAACTAAAAAACCAAACCAACCAAACAAACAAATAAAAAACTTCAAGGAATTTGCTTTTTGGGGACATATCAAGCAAAGTTTCAATGAATAAATGTATAGCATTTCAATAAAATATGTAATCTAGAAAATTGCTTATAATGAAAATAATTATGTATAGAACTTAATAAAGTACGTAAATGTTCATATTTTTACTAACATCTCTGTGACTATTAGAATAATTTACTACGTATAGATACAACCTTTTTGAGAAAGGCTCTTACTCCCAAGTAAACTACATATTGATAGAATGAGCTGTGTCTCAAATTTATCCTACAGTATTAGAATGATTACCCCCTTTCAGTGATTCAATTTCATATTCTTTTTGGCAACATCTTTTCACTTGGTATTACTTTTTATTGCTCAGTAACTCCTTAAAATCAAATACATTGCTCAAATGTCACATGACTCTATTATTTTTAATGTTTACCATAGTACTTGTAATTCAATTCAAATGTTACTTGGAAGGGAAGACATGAGAAAAGCAAAGCCCATGCCCTCGGGAAGCGAACCCTCCAGTTAGGGGAAGACAAGAAGGCAAGAAATGCTTCTAAGTAGGCACGATATCGTGCAGACCATGGGCAATGCCATCGAAGGAACACCAAAAACCCTGGGGTGGTTCAGGACCGGGACATTGTGTAACTTGGCAGCTCCAAGAAGCTGACAGAATGTGAGTCATGCATTGAAAGATGAGAAGAATCGTGGCATATGGAAAACTAATAATGACCAGGTATGGTGGGCGGGCCTTTCAGGCAGAGGGAACGTGACGAAGAGGAGGCAGGAAAGGATGGAGTGTTACTTGTTTAGCCAGCAAATAATTCTGAACTGCTGTTTGACAAGCCCTGTGCTAGGTACCAGGAAACTGGATTGACTGGGACACCACATGACGTGACCCAGAGAATGACAGCCATATGTGTGAAGGGTGAATATTCAGGATTGCTCAGTATTTAAAGAGGAGTCTCAGGAGGGACAAGCACCAGGACTCACTCCAAGGAGTGAGATGAGAAGAGAGAAGAAGACAGAATCATGGGATTTGAACATAGACATTTATGGGGGGAAAGGTTCTGGGCAAAAGAAATAGATAAGCAAGCGGTAGAAAAGGTTTGAGGCTTGGGACTCTACAGTGTCACAGTTCGGGAGAATGGGGACCAGTCCAATGGTATCAAATGCTGTGCAGAGCACTGAGACAATTCTTAGAACTGGATCTTTCTCTTGATTATACTGTATTTCCTGTATAACAAATCTCTAGCCATTACCTTTGTCTCCTAAGCATCAGACTCATATTTTGCATAAGTGATATAGCATTTCTGAACAGAAGACCTCAGCAGTCAGTTACTCCAAATCCATATTTTGAAAGATGCAGAAACAAACAGTCTCAATTTTAGTGACTTATCCAGGGTCACACAGGGGAGTCAGTGGAGAGGAGCCAGGGCTTGTTTCCTGGGCTCCTGTCTGAGAGCATCCTTTATGAATTGATAATTTCATACAATTCTTGTTTTTGTTTTGAATAAGGCACTGAGCTGTCTGCTAGTGAGACGTCACTGAGCACCTGACGTGCCGTGCAGGTGCTGAGATATGAGAGCGCTGAGAGTGTGAAAGGTGAACAGCACTCGCTTTGCCCCACCGTGGAACTTACCACGTGGGTGGTACACAGACATCACAATCAGTGATAAGTGCTTTGTAGGAAACCAGTGGGATGTGGTGGTAATTTGTACTTATAGGTGAGAATCTATAGGTGGACTTAGGGTGAGGCATGGACTCTCTGAGGGGATTGTGTTTAAACTGGGATCTAAAACATGAAATGGAGCCAGCCATTTAAAGAAAAGCTCTCAGCGAGCCACTCCCCTGTTGAGAAGCCTCCAGTGGTTCTGCATTGCCTACCAGATCTTTAGTGCCCTCAGCTGCGCTCTCAAGGCCTTCCACAGCACGGCACCAGTGGCCTTTCTGGCTTAGCTCTGAAACTCCTCTAGCTACTTCTATCTCTAGCCAAACCAGATTTTTCACTATTCTCTAAACAGTCCAGTGCTTTCCTGTTTCTACACCTTTGCACACATTATTTCCCCTAGTCAGCATGCCTCCACGCCAATCAATGCTTTGCAAAATCTTACTCATCCTTCAAAACTCATTTCATATACCCCTTCCACCAGGAAGATTTTTTTTTTTTTTAAAGAGATGGGTATCTTACTATGTTTCCCAGGCTAGACTTGAACTTCTGGGCTCAAGGCATCCTCCAGCTTAAGCCTCCCAAGTAGCTGAGACTATAGGTGTGTGCCACCCCACCTGGCTAAGACTTCAAAAAATAAATCCCAAATGAAGGTAATTACTGCATTAAAAAAAATTTCTACAGACTCTTTAAGCTCTTGCGTGGCACTAATCACTTTCTGCCTTGGATTATAGTATGTAATTCATTTATATAATATTCTCTCCATTAGACTGTGAACTCTTACTAGGGAGGGGCCATGGTTGCATCATTGTTATCTACACATTTTATCTCCTGACACAGTGACTTGCATATAGGTGGTACATTGCATGTCTTTTAAAAAATCATTGACAATTTAAAGATGCCTAATACCAATGTATAATATTATAATATAATATTCATATTTTATCAAATCAAAGATGCATGTGTATTCATTTACATTTTAACATCTCCGGAGTTGGAATGCATCTTACAATCATCGGCATACCATGGTTACATTGGCAGCATTATTTTCTCTCTTCATGTTACATAAGATAATGGCACGTGTTACAATTGGTGACATCTAATATTCAATGAAACATAGCAATTTTAATCCTATATTATAGTTTATCTCAGGAATATATTATAAATTTTATCAAATGTGAGTGCCTACTCTATGCACAGTTATACAAAGAAGTACAAGACATGGTCCATTTGTCCAAGAACCTTCTACGACAAAACTAACAATATCCAGAAATGGAGTGATAATTTTATGAGCTGCAAGCAATACAAAGGTCCTATGTTGAAATAACAACAACCATAAAATAAGATAATACTTCAAAGAAGTTCTAATTTTTCCCAGGATGACTTTTTGAAATAATAAATCTTTTCAAAAGGGAACATTTTGGGTACACTGCTGGTGCCTTGGAAATATATATGCTTCCATACATGGAAACAAGTGTGAATAATTCATTTTTTGGGCAAGTTGGCACTGACATGGCATTGGCTTGTTCCTGGTGAGCACCTGATGGAACAGGCTAATCAGAGCCAAGCCTTGTAGGATTTGAGCAAAAGCAGCAATCCCAGTGTAGTCGAGCTCCCCAGGAAGGCCCTGTGGAAAACTGGGGCCATGAGAGATGGGTAGAAACTAGTTAGGCAGAGAGGACAGGTTCAGTAACAGCAAAAGGGTAGGAAAGAACACGACTGTGTGAAAGACGGGAGAGACCCACGTTTGAATCTGGAGGTAACAGATGAAGATGGCATGTGTGGCCAGGTTACTGGGGCCCTAGGAGGTGGGCCCAGAAGACTAAACATGGCGTGATTGGCAAAGGGAAAAGGGATGGAAGCAATATGTTAGGAAGCATGACCTGTCAGCAATAAGCAGAGAAAATTAAAAGGGTTGGGTACAGAAAGACTTGCTAAGAGCTGACCCTTCGAATTCAGTGATGAGATGAAAAGAGCCTGGTGTGCGGTGGTATCAAAGGGAACCCAGAAGAAGCAGCAAATTTGGAAAACGATTTTTTCAAGATTTCCTGGATTTTCAAGTTAGATTAATTCCTATCACCCCCAGTTTCTTTCAGAACTTTGGTCTGTATGTTTATTACATATAGTGTCTTGGAAAAGTTATGTTGTTTCAGTAGCTGTTTCATTCCAACCAACAGAAGGAACAGTATCTGTTCCTTCCAACCAATCAATCAACCAACTAATCAACCACCCAACCAACCAAGCAACCAACTAAAAGCACCTAGAGGAAACAAACAGTAGGAGGAAGAAAACTTAAAAAAACAAAACCAAACCCTAAACCATTGACAATAATATCCTCATATTACTTGCATCCAAAAAAAACAGAAGGCTGTTTTTTTAAAAAGTCAGAGAACAAAAAAAGCTCTTGGAAATTAAAACAAGACAGCAAAAATAAATATTTCAATAGAGAATCTAGAAGAAAAAGGAGAGGAAACCTCACATAAAGTAGCAAAAGGGATAAAGACATAGAAGATTGAATAGGAAAGATAAAAAAATTAGAGGTCCATTCCAGGAGGTCCAATATCCAAATAACAGGAGTTCTAGAGATACAGAACAAACAAAAGGAGGGGGGATTCATTGCAAAATAACTTGAGACAATTTCACATAATCAAAAGACACGAGGTTTTGGACTGAACGGGCTCCCAAGTTCCCAGCACAATGGATAAAATTAGAATCAACACCAAGACATATCATTGTGATATTTCAGAGCTAGGATAAAAGTGAAGATCCTACAGGCTTTCAAAAAGATAAAAAACAAAAAACAACGATATACACAGAGCTATGGATCAGAATGGTTTTGGACTTCTTAAACACACATACACTTACACAACAAACAATTCTAAGCCTGGCCAAACTGCCACTTCAATGCGAGGGTAGGATAAAGACATTTTCAGACATGAAAGGTCTCTAAACATGTACCAGCCATACACTTTTCCCCAGGAGGCTACTGGACGAAGGAAATAACAAATGAGGAGTGAAGCAAAAGGGGATGACAAGGGATACAGGAAACAGGGCATTAAGTAGAGAAGAGAGACCAGGCACTGCCCAGAAGGAGGTGCCCGGAGATCCCAGAATGCCAGCAGGGCACACAGGGTCAGAAGGGCGCCTCCTTCCGGGGGGAAGAGGTGAGACGGCTCTGCAGAGCCTTCTTTTGAGAGATGAAATTGACAGAATAACTGAAGTGCCCCAAAAAGAAAAGGTTTACATGATACAACAGGGAAAGAATTTGGGGTTGAATCAGTGGTAAGTGTACAGAACACTTAGTAAATGCAAATGAGCCTTTTGTTACCTCCAGACACAGGTTGCTCAGGAAAGGAAATACAGTGGTAATTCACTACCTGTCTTCTCTGTGAATAGTATTTACATAGTGGTAATAGTCAACTAACCAAAATTAAAGGAGGCAGGTTCGGTGGAGAATGGGAACATTCCTTCTGTGTGGTGCGGCAGGAAGTGGTGTTGAATTGTCTTCTTCCTTGGTGGGAGGTAATATCTAACACTGGGAAAAAATCAAGAAATGCTAATAGAAACATTCATTTGGAGAGAAAGAGGCAAATACCAAAACAATTAGCTAAAAGGTGTGATTTCCTTTGAGAAAAGAGAAATGTGCTTACAGGTGAGCAGTCGGGGTTTTATTTGCAGATTTGGGAACCAATTTATTCACAAGAGCGAAGCCGTGAGCAAAAGTTAGATTACAGAAAACAGTAACAGTTGTGCTTCTGAAAAAGCCACCGCACATCTGTTTATTTAACCTACATTAATTATTAAACGTCCAGTGCTGTGGGCCAGTTCACGTACCAGCAGTGATCACAGCAGGAAGAATAAGACACACAGCTTACAATCTAGCCAGGTGAGGAAAATGTAAAAACAATTACGATCCAGTGGTGTAACAGAGAGTGTAGGCAAAGTGCTATGACAACGGGGGTTGGCAATCAACCTTTCAGAACACTCTAGAGCTGTGCAGTCCAAATGGTGACTGCTAGCCACATGTAACTAATTAAATTACTTAATATTAAATACAATTAAAAGTTCAGTTTCTCGGTTAAACTAACCAGCCATACTTCCAGGGCTTGGAAGCTGCGTGTGGCTAGTGGCTACCGTATTGCCCAGTGTGGACACAGAACATTTCATCATCACGGAAAGTTCTGTTGGATGGTTCTGGTCTAGATGTTCTTAAATGGTGGTTTTTCAACATTGACAAGTACAACATTAAACCCCTAAAGGATCACATTCCATGGTCTATTAGCAAATAGAAATCTTGCTTGATATTTAACCAGCTATCTGTCCATGGAGTGAAATTTTTACTTTGTTAGCAATTTAGCTTTCAAGTGGAGCCACCTCTGAACTAGGAAGGGGCATTTCTTCTCCTGATACTGACTGACCACCCCCAGGGGTTGGAGGCTAATACTGCTGGGGACCAGCGGTCTGGGAGTCTTTGGGAAGGCACTTTTGCATAGTGGGAAGAGTTTCTGGCTCTGCAGCCAGAAACTCTTGAGTTTGAATCTTAGCTCCGCTTATAAACTGTGTGGCCTCAAGCAAATCTCTCAACCTCTCTGTACCTTCTTCCTTCATAGGGGTGTACAGATAACACGTGAATCAGAATAAGCAGGTGGAGCATTCAGTGTGCAGGCTGGCAGAGAGGGGCCCTTCAGTGGGGAAGAGGGCAGGCTCTCCTCCCCTCTCACTTCTCCCATCGCTACCCTGTTTTCCAGGATTCGTTAAAGGACCTACCATTGTCCTAGAATTTGAGTGCCTCTAACAGGAAGCAGAATTTCTGCTCAAAGGGCAAAGGGAAAAAGAAGAAGGGAAAAGGGCATCAGCATTTACCCAAAGCCCAGGACATGTCAGACTCACTCGTAGGTATTTTATATTGTTCTATAAATCCTCCCAACCAGGTAAGGATGTGAGGAAGGTGGCTGGTGGGGAAGGTTTGTGGGTGGTGAAAGGAAGCATGGTGGCAGATCAACCCACAAGGGTGGGCTGGGGTTAGGTGGCGGGAGCCCTGAATGCCACGGAGGGCCTGACTCTGCAGACCTGCAGGTCTTGACGCTGGACTCCCTGGTGGGACCTAGCACAGCTAGTCAAGGTGAACTGCGCCAGCCTGGCCTGGGACTTATCTGCAGACGGTTTTTATGCAGAGTTTACACCACAGAGTGGATGGTCTATCTGAGTTACCTTAACTTCCGTGAGAGGAATAACAAAATTTCTTTCCAAGTGCAGTTAAATTCCAAATATTAATATGATAAGCCTGAGTTGGCACTAACACTGCTTGCAAGAATTAACTTTCCCTTGTAAATTGTAAATGCATTCAGGTTTGTTTTCCCCTTTCCTTTGATGGGTTGGCCCCACCCCCGGCCCCAAGCGAGGTCAATATCTGAATAGAAAGCAAAGAGCTCAAGCTGGGCTCCTTTCTCCGAACAAGCTTTGCAAGCTTTGCAACATCTTCCTTGGATACGATTCAGCTGGGAGCCTTCCCTGTCTTCCAAGAGGAATTCCTGTGTCCTCACACAGGGGCCCCTTTGTTGTCTGAGGTTATGAGAAGTTAACCACTACTTCGCACAAGGAAATATCTTTTCATTGTGTGAAGTAATGATCAAAGAGGAACATTTAAACCAAGGGAACAAAACCATGATTTATATCTAGAATCTCTATAGAAAAAAAGAAAAATCATGGTTACTTCAGTAAAGCACAATCATCTGCAGTATAGAGTGTAAAAGTCACTCATCTATTGGTGAATTTTAAAGTTTAGTCCTTAGTACGTGCCCAATTCTAAATATTCTTTTAAAGTATAAAAACTTTCTTTTTGGACCTGCTGTGCTGACAAATATCTCTGATCTTTTCCAAGTGCTTAAAGTAAGACCTTTTATTCATTAAAAATCATGTTATATATTTGTATATACATAATATATAGTTTATATACAATATACATATAAAAATTGATGTAATTATGCACACATACACATATACATATAAGCACAGAAAATATAATCATAGCAACCTAACCTTGTGTTATATGTTTAGTTTTTTCCAAGGTTTGTTTTAGTTTATGTCTATCAGCATACTAATTTTACACAAAATATAAACAGCATGTCCTGCTTTTTCTTTTCTTTTTTTGGTAATTTTAAATTTTAATTTTTTTTTACACATTGTAATAACAGTAAGCTATAGTATATTACAAAGTAGCTGGAAGAGAGGCTTTTGAATGTTCTCACCATAAAGAAATGACAGATAGGTGAGGTGATGGATATGTTAAATACCCTGATTTGATCATTATACATGTTGTTTTTTTCAGTAAGCATTATGTCTCTGACCTCTTCCATGACAATATATAATGTTCATAATGATTGTTTTAAATGGCTGCAAATTATTCCAAGAGTGACCCCTGCCAGTTATAATAATTAACCATTCTTCTCTAGAGTTTAACATTTTTGGAACTTTCCATTTTTGGTTAAATCACCCTCCTTGCAGCTCCCAAGTTCAATGTGTACCGTGCTGACTATAAACATGATATAATTTTAATGTGTGAGATGATTTTGATTTTCCTTGTCTTTCCATTCTTTTCTTTTCTTCTGACATGAAGTAAAGATGACCCCGGACCTGGCAGCCAGGAGGCTGAGTTCCTCCAGCACAAACCAGGAAATGCTGGATCCACAAAACATCACTGCTATGCAAATTCAAAACTCCAGGTGAGAGTGCAAGGAAGACCTGCCCAGCAGTTACCAGGCAGAAACACTCCTTTTCCAAATAAAGACCCCACCCAATCGACCCCCCCGGGGAATCAGTGCCAAAGTCTCCGTTCCTATCAAGTTAATAATTTTCTCTCTCTTTGCAGCAGCACAAGCTCTGCCCAGGTGGAGGTGGCAAGATGTGGAGTGCTGCGATCACAGCTCACTGCAATCTCAAACTCCGGGGCTCAAGTGGTCCTCCTGCCTCAGCCTCCTGAGTGGCTAGGACTACAGGCATGTGCCACCATGCCTGGCTAATTAAAAAAATTTTTTGTAGAGACAGTCTCGCTCTGTTGCCCAGGCTGGTCTCGAACTCCTGGCCTCAAGCGATCTTTCTGCCTCAGCTTCCTGACTAGCTGGGATTACAGGTGTGAATCACGGTGTCTGGCCTCAAGGTGCGTCTCTTTTAGCAGCTGGGCCCCCAGGAGCAATGGTCCACAGTCAATCTATAGATCTGCAGGTGCTCCAATGCCCTTTGGATGTTATCTTTTCTATTTACAAAGTCCATATTCTGTCTCAATTTTTTCACATATGTGGCATAAGAGATCTGTCTCAGATATGTAAAGTGTCTTTTGCTGGGGGCATATGAGGGTGAATGAGAGAGAATGGACTGAGGCAGCACCGGGGGCCAAGTCACTGCAGCTGTGGTGCTGTCAGTTCATGCGCCCACCACTGCTCAGGGAGGTCACAGCCAGACTCTTCCCTGGCCCAGGCTGCAGTGCAGTTACACTCAATGGTAGGTCCACTTTAAGTTCTTTGAGAAATCTCCAAACTGTTTTCCATAGGGGTTGTACTAATTTGCCAGAATTTAAGCTTTTCATTTATACCGTGGAGTCTTCAGTATGGCAGGATGCACGGAGCCAAGCCTATCACTGCAGAGGTACACAGGGAATAGGAGATACAGGAGGTTAATCAACCTGGGCTTCCTTCCTATCAATGAAAGTCCTCAGATGTAGACTCCTGGCAAGTATCTCCAAATACATACCCACAACTACTGTGTCAGTACAGGACTGAAGACAGTCTTCATCATTCATCTTTAAACTTCAGACCCATTTTTCCATAATAAATCTGTCATTTCCTATGAATTAATACTTTAGAATAGGAAAATTCTATCACTTTTATGCATGTGTACAACATTGCAAATTTGTGCACGTAAGCATTTAAAATAGTCTTCAATTTTTATAATCTGCTTTGCATTATTTTACTACTTTAATAAAGCGAGAGCCTCAAAAACAAGGTCAAAAAGCTATCCAGGCCTCTGTCAACCTCTGAAAAACCTTGATCTAATCCTACAGTTGTTCTCTAGAAAAACCAGGTTGTATGTGCATCATAAATGTAATGCAAAAGGAGATATTAGGGGCAGATTTTTGTGCAATTACTATGTTTAAGGAAAATTCTGGGGGTCAGAATGTACCTTGTGTAGATGCGTCACTATTTTTGAGTCCTTAAGTATCTATGTATTAAGATCGTTAAGAACTGTTTTATGGGTTACATACTTTGTATTGGCACAGGGCAGACATTCAGTTACATGAAGCTACGAGTATGATGCCACTGGTCCTCCAGCTCTTCTCCTGTCAGCAGGTAAGGGCCCTGGTGCTGTGGGCCCATCACTCTGCCCCAAGCTGGCCAGCCATGCCACGAATAACTGAGACTGCATGTATTGACAGCAGGGACCTGAACACATCAGTTAAGTTATCCATCCCTAAATCTCTCCCATCCTAGATGAGGTTTGTAAAGTATTTGGACACCTTGCTCAAGCTATTAGTTTTAGCAGAGAGCAACAGAGAGAGTAACGGCTATTACCATGAATAAAGGTTAACATATTAACTGCCAAGTGAGTTGTATTTAACTCATGGTGGTTTTGAGCCTGGGGCCTCATAAAGCATATGTAACTCACACGTTTCTTCACCTTGGGAGCCAAGAGAACTATTTTTCAAGTTGCATATAACTCATGCACAGAAAACAATAAAAAATAACAAATTTTTCATTAAATTAAAAAGGATCATTTTGTTTTCAAAGTTTTTATTCTATTTTCATAATAAAACACCGTGGCCCCAAGGAAAACATTTTTTTTCTAGTGTGGCAGTCAATGTATTAAGATAGAATCACAGTATTTGTGGGGAATGGAGAAAGCCCCAAGAAAATATTAATGTAACCCACATGTGTTACGGATTGGGAACAAAGCCCTGGGAAGCTACGTGCCTACCATGCCACTATCCTTGTGGAGATCTAGAGCAGGAGTTGGGCCACATTTTTGTAAGTAAAACTTTATTAAACTTAGCTATGCCCATTCATTTATGCATTGTCTATGGCTGCTTTCGAGCTACATAGCAGAGATGAGTAGTTGCAACAGATACCGTATGACCTGCAAAGTCAAAAATACTGACTTTCTGGCTCTCTACAGAAAAGGTTTGCTGACTCCAGCTCCGTAGGGTAAACTGAGTACAGGATGAGGAACCAAGGCGTGCCAGCAACCACACGAGTAAGCTCGGAAGTGGACCTTCGCAGAGCTGCCAACGGGCACCTGAGTGATCCTGAAAGCAGATTATCCACCCCCAGTCCTGCCTGGAGACGGCCGTAGCCCTGGCTGACAGCTTGACTGAGACCTTGAACCAGAGGTCCCGCGTTATGCTATGCCTGGATTCCTGGCCCACAGAAACTGTAAGATCACAAATGTTTGTTTTAAGCTGCTATATTTTTGGGGGGTGATCTTTTACACAGCAATAGATAACTAATACAATTGCATCGCTTTAGCTAGGCTTGCCTTTTCAAGGTGAGTGAAATTCCACCCCCCCCCCCATCAAAGTCCTACTAGGATCCCAAACGGAACCATGAAAGCGCTGTGCCAAGTCCCTGAGGCGTCCACCCGGGCCAAGTGGTCCGTGGTGTAGGTGTCTGTGTCTCAGTTTCACAACCGCAGAGCCTGAGTTAGAGCCTATCGTTCATAATGAACAGCAGAATGATAACACGTCTTTGCTGAGTGCTCGCCGCGTGTGGAGCAGTTCCGTGCACTGTCCCACCGAGTCCTCACGGCGACCCTCGGAGGCGGGCGCTGTTTCGAAGCCCACTTAGCAGGTGAGGGAGCGAAGGTTAAAGAGGTAAGGAACCTGCCTTACGCGGCAGAGCCGAGATGCGCGCTCTGGCCCCTCCGTGAGGGCTCTGCGCCCGGAGGTCTGCGCCCGTACCCCGCTGCCCCCCGCTGCCCGGGACCCAAACACCCAGGGCGCACGGCACAGTGGGGAAACTAGCACCCGCACCCATGAAGTGGTGACGATGAGGCCCCTTTCCTATCTCTCAGGTCACTGCGAGGACAAGCACAGGTCCTGAAATAGTGATCTTTAGTTTTCCATAAATATGGAATCAAAATGAAGTGACTTACTGATCTTCTGACCAGACACCCCTTGGCCATGGCAGACCTGAAGGACTAGAATCCACGTAAAGGTGGATAGAGGTGGGACCCTGGGACCGGCCTGCCTAGACCCCTCCCCCACTCCCTTCCTCTCTGGCTCTCGGCATCACTGTGGACCTCCCCTCATCTGCAAAAAACCACCGAATAATGGTGGGATTGGGATGATACAGTGTTGGGATAGAGGAGAATCCTTGTTCTTTAAAAAGTCCCTCCCACTTTCACACTTGGGGAGTTTTTACCGGGACATACTCTCCTTCCTGGAAAGCCCTCTTCATAGCACCTGCCTGACTGTGACTTCTTAATCTTGGTCTTTTCCAGAAAGTGTCCTGATGCCTCCAGGCTGGATTAGTTGCCCCGGTTCTGAACTCCCACAGCACCCTCTTGTACCGCTCAGACAAAAGAGCTAAAATTTTCACAGTTGCATCCTCAGGATGTAGAGGAACAGCTAGTGTATGACAGGTATTCAATGAACTCTAGCTGAATAAAGGAAAGAATTTTCACTCACTTGTAGGCTGTTCTATGCTAGACTATTGTTATGGTCTGAATGTTGGTGTCACCCTGAAATTCGTATGTTGAACTTAAACCCCAATGTGAAAATATCAAGAGGTGAGGTTTTTAGGAGGCGATTAAGTCAGGAAGGCTCTGTCTTCACTAGTGGGATTAGTGCCCTTATGAAAAACGATGTAAGGGAGCTGTTCTCTCCTGCTGCCGAGGGAGGGCACAGCAATCAGGCACCAGCAGATGCGGCAGAGAGTGAGCCCTGAAGGCACCAGCTCTGCTGTTGCCTTGATCTGGGACATCCCAGCCTCTGGAACTATTAATATTTTAAATTTCTATTATTCATACATTATCCAGTGTAACTTATTTTGTTATGGCAACTTGGACAGACTAAGACAAATATAAATGCCATGAGGAAGCTGCCCAGTGTTTAACCCAGTATCATGCACATAGTGGGCACTCCATAAGCATCTCACTTACTGGCCCTAAATCTATGGCCTCCTATTATTAGATTCAGGACCGTCTGGTCAGATTAAAGGAAGGAGAGTCCGAGGAATGGCTTAAGGTTAAGAAGATAGCTGACTCTACCTGAGTCAGCTGGGGCCAAGCCAGAATGGATTTGCATGACCTTCCTGGACATGAGTTCTTGGGACTTAAATTCCAGGGCTTTATGATTCCATAATGTCATGGTTGTGAGTTCATCTTTTAGGAAAAGTATTATCTATCTATTCTGATCAATGCCAATGACTTTGGATTTAAACTGTATCTTTATTGGGGCAGTGATTTTTCAAAAGTAAACCAAAAAAGAAAGACTGCTATTTCTGTATGGATTACTATTTCATCTTGCTTCCTTAAATGCTACTGAAAAATCCAAACAAAAAAATAGCATTGCTTTCCTCCAAGCAACAGCAAAATTACAAGAAGCGAAAAACTTTTTATCAGGGTTTCCTTTTAGCATCATTTATGATGAACTAGGTAAAATGGACATCCTAAGAAAATAAAGAACCTGGAATATACCAAATATCAAAAGCAGAAAAAAATTCTGCCAGATAATCACTAGGAAAATGTGCACTGTAAATATTTCCCACTATTGTTTGGCAATCCACCTACTTTCCTAAGGGAATTAACTTTGCAGACATGATTTGTCTCCACTGGATGACTATCCAAGTCTGAGTCAAACAGAACTTGCCCAGGTATCACTTTTATCCTTTCCACTTAAGCACTCCAACTCCTACAAATGGAAAGCAATTTTCTAGAAAATATTGGAAGGATCCCCAGTTGTTGTTTTTTCATTCATTCTTTTTTTTAACGAAAAAATATTAGATATCTGTAAGGGTCAGGTGAGAAGGAGGGCAGTGAGAAAATTTTCCAGGTCAAAGAATGTTTCCTTACTTATAAGCTAAAATCAACAGAACAGCCCTACCTTCCGCCGTGTGGAATGTAATGAGGAAGTAATCCAAAACCAATTAAAGTAGATTTAAGTAACTGAGCATATAAAGATATGCGTGACAATTCATAGATCACAAGGGTATTTCTAGAGAATAGTACAGGGTAGAAGTAAAACAAAACCAGAAATTGATAAGCTCTTAACCTACTTTAAATTCACTCAACTAAGTAAATATGAGACTGGATTAAATTTCTAATTTTCAATCCTTAATGTTTTCTTAGCTGTATATCCTAACATGTAAAGTACATTCACTTACTGTTCTTTGGGAGGGGAGGGGGAAATCCCACTGCTTAAGTCAGAAATAGCTGGAAATGGATTCTATAATATTCATTAGCAAAACATGGTACATGTACACACTGCACAAAATGCATGATGTTTTGGAGATGTTTATCTATAGCCTGCTTTTGGGTAGTTTGAAGGCTTCTTGACAATATTCATTGTTGCTAGTGGGCAAATGTGGAAATTTCAATCCCAGAAGTAGTCAGGATAGCTTTTAGTTTCTCTTTATTAACAATGAGATGAAAGCTATGTTCCTTATTTCAACTATGTTCAAAATGGTGCCATTGTTTTGGGGAAGGCGTCATTTTTACTCTGTGGTTCTGGCAGGTGCACGGTTGCAGACTGGTCCCACCTCTCCTGTAGTGGTGTGCTGGCCAGTGTTTAACAACTAGTTCTGCAGGAAAAAAATGCTTATTGTAAATAAAGGATATGCAGTACACAGTTTACAAATAATAAATAAAACTTTTTTAAAAATAATAAATTCCATATAGAGAATTGATTTTTACAGAATGCTTTAAATGAGTTTTGTTGGACTCTTCTATCCATAGTCAACCTATGGTTTTAACTGATGAATATGTATAGTTTGGACATGAATATTGGTTGATATGGTTAAGTGAACAAATTTAGAGGAGAGTGAAACAAAGAACATATATTTTGGAATTTCACTTGTTTTCTAATGACATGAGCAAATTCTCTGTGAATTTGCTAATAGTTTTTGAATGTTAGAAGAAAAATTTCCTCAAGGAATTTTCTGTGTTATTTGCATAGAACAGCTATAGACTCAACACACTTTTAAGTGTAATTTGCATTAACATTTTCTTCACCACATTCTTAATCACAGACAAGCAACAGAACAATAAATCAAGCCCTGATTTATAGCTGTTGCCGCTTTTCATGGTGTAAATGCTCCAGCCCTGGCTGATTTCAAGCTAGTAATGTTAAGTCACAGAACACAAAGTTGTGAAGAGATGTGCGGTAGCACACCATTATATAGTATTTGCACCACACAAATACAATGACGTAAATGACCTCGAGACCACAGATAACAATAAAATATTTTGGCAGTGAGGAACTTTGAGTATTTATTTACTTTGTTTTTAATATAATTTATTTAATTATACTTTAATATCATTTAATTTTTAATATAACTAAAACCTCACAAAATTTCTGAAAGTCTGGAATCTCGCAGCCAGTGCTGGCTGGCTCTGGCCCAAGCTTTCTGGGTTTTAAGCTTGAAGGGCAAATGTGTTTCCCAGACAACTTTCCCTCAGCCACACGTCACTAACTTTCCATCAACAGTGACCCTAAGGCCCAACTTGCCCTGCTGAGTTAATCAGTCTATAGGGGGCAGGTTGTCTGGTATGAAGTTTCCAGTAGGGTATTAACATTTTGTAAAAAGCAGGTGGGAGGAGATGACTTTAGCACAGTCGTGTGACTTTGAGGCAATATTCAGTTTCCTCAGCTGTAGAATGGGGAGAATGCAGTTCCCAGGGCTGCTACAACACATGCAAAGCTCCTAGATTAATGCCCTGAATACAGCAGATGCTCAATAATTAAATGTCTATCATTAAGACGATCACAGAACCACTGTGAAAGGTTCCATTTCTGGACACACATGGGTCAGTTGGGAGAGCGGCTTCCTCTCCTCCAAAGAGAAGCAGCTTTCAGACATGCCTGACAGAGGAGCGGGTTTGGGCAGAGCCCAGCTGCAGTCAGTTTTCCTGACCATGTGGAAGACTGTTCCCCGGCGCCCGAGGATTGCTATTTTCATCCCTTCTCATCAAACAGCAAAAAAAGCCAAGAAAGATTTGTCACTGGAGACCTTTAGCACAGACTCAAAGGGTAAATTCTAACAGTAGATGTTTTTAGGTTGGAATCCTCGGTTGTCTTATGAGGTGCTAGAAGTTAGGAAGACTCAGTTGCCTCCTATGTACTCTACGAAGACAATAGGAACATCCTGTTTAGATGGAAGATAAAATCTTTTCAGGAGTTTTTTAGAATATTTATTATTACTTTTGGGATTCAGGCCTTTTTAGATATTTTCTTTATCTCCTTTTTTTTAAAGCAGACATTTAAAGAACAAAGCAAAACAATACAAATACAAGAGGGCTTTCATTATTTTTTAATATGCAATTGGAGTAATAATACCTATCTTACAGGTTTGTTGTATTAAATGAACTACAAGATTTAGCCATGGAATGTGTCTAACTCACTGCCTGGGTCGAACACCTACGGATAGCTGTTGCAGGTAGCACACTGCATTCTTTCCTCCTTTCAAATCAACTCCAGGTTAGCCAGGGGATACAGACAGAACGTGGATGAAGAGGCCAGCTTCCACCTTTCTCCTAAATGGGCAGGTAGCAGGCTGAATGATTCCATTTTTTCCCCTCCAAGAATACAGTATGTTCTTCCAAGCTTAGAAAGGACAGATCGCTTGCGATAGTTATTAACCAAATCAAATCTCAAGGAAGTAAGGATCCTAAAGTCCTCACTTTTCCTTTATAAATGCTATTCTTCATTTTGGATTGCAGGGACACTGAGGATTAATTGATAAGCCACAGACAATTTCAGCAAACACTGAGAGTTGCAAGCACAGAAAGGATAATAGAGCCACCAGGAGTCAGCCTAACTTTAAAATATATTTATAGAATCAATAGTACGCAATCATATGGTTGGGGACAAAATACAAAGGACACATGATTCTTTTTTTTTTTTTTTTTTTGAGACAGTCTCGCTTTTGTTGCCCGGGCTAGAGTGAGTGCCGTGGCGTCAACCTAGCTCACAGCAACCTCAAACTCCTGGGCTTAAGCGATCCTCCTGCCTCAGCCTCCCGAGTAGCTGGGACTACAGGCATGTGCCACCATGCCTGGCTAAATTTTTTCTATATATATTTTTAGTTGGCCAGATAATTTCTTTCTATTTTCAGTAGAGACGGGGTCTCGCTCTTGCTCAGGCTGGTCTACGAACTCCTGACCTCAAGCGATCCACCTGCCTCGGCCTCCCAAGTGCTAGGATTACAGGCGTGAGCCACCGCGCCCGGCCCTACATAAGATTCTTAAAACTAGAAATATTAAAAGAATTAATGGTTTGCAACTTAAAGTACCTAGATCTAGAATAAATACATTTATGTCACACAGTATTGAAGACAATTCGATATGTGCTTCTGGGGAAATCACAGAATTTAGCCTAGAAACATTTTAAGGCATAAGGACTTTAGGTAATATATTATTAAATTTAGCATCACTCAATTCAGAGATTTGAGTTCTAGCTGCCATATCATCATGTTTTATAAAAATTTAAACTAGATTTCTGGGTAGAAAACATTCTAAATTGAAAAAAGAGCACAACATATGATAAACCAAATATTGTTAAGTTGTTGAAGTTAAAATCTCTAACCATGAGCACTGAACCAGATTACCTGAATAGACTTTTTTTAAGTAATAATAATAAAATATGTGTGGGTCTGTGTGTATGTGCCAAGCTTAAGCTGGAACAAAGTAGGAATTTTTTCTCTGGTGATAGAGTTTATACAATGTATATAATAGGACTAGAACTGTTCATGAGAACAGTTCCTTAAACTATAATATTTTTAAATTTGCTATACCCCCAAATTTGGAAGAAATACAAAGTAAATTTATAGGATTAGTCTTTCCATGTTAACCCTTGAATCACTGCTACCCCAGACTATAGGGGGAAGATTCCTGCCGAGGAGAACACTGCACTGAATTAATACAGGCTTCTTCCCTCTCTGGGTAATTGGAGAAGGAACTGGTTTTTTGGTTTTGGGGGTTTTGTTTGCTTGTTTTTTTTTTGTTTTCTTAAGGCATTTCTTACCTCCCCAGATTGTTTACTTCATCAGACATACACTGGAGCTATTCTGTTGGTTCTTCTCTATTTTCCCCAAAGAGGTGCCCCAAAGATTTGCATCTGAAAGCTAAAATCCAAACAAGTTCTTAGAACTTCACATAGTTGTGCAATGGTTAAAAACAAAACCAAAAACCCAGCCCTGGTCCCTCTTGGGTGGGGTGTGGCTGCAGGTTTGCTGTGTGGCTCACTGCTGTTGCGTAACAAAATCAAACACTTGGATGGCTCCAACTGCTGGAGGTGCAGTGATTACACATTAAATACTAGGAGCTGTATTCCTTGCTGAGGACATGAATGACAACATGAAATTCTGCAGTCAAAGCTCTTCAGGGTCAAATATTACGGTGCTTTTCAACTATTAGTATTCAAGCAGTACCTGGAATAAAAACAAACCCAGTGCTAACTTCTGTCTCCTGGAGTTGGTGCTCAAAATAATTAAATTCGGTAGAAATGGACAAACTCAATTTAGAAAATTCTGAAATGAAGCCAGATATCGCCATTTACATTTGTACAATCATGTGTTGCTTAACAACAGGAATACATCCTGAGAAATGCATCGTTAGGTGATTTTGTTGTGCAAACATCAGAGCGCACTGACACAAACCTAGATGGTACAGGCCGCTACGCCCTTAGCCTAGATGGGATAGCTTACTGCTCCTAGGCTGCAGACCCGTACAGCATGTTCTTGTACTGACTATGGTAGGCAAGTGTAACACAGTGGCAAGTTTTTGTGTCTCTAAACATATCTACACAGAAAAGATTTAAAAAGGCACATGTGCAGAGGGCACTTACCATGAGTGGAGCTTGCAGGACTGGAGGCTGCTCTGGGCGAGTCAGTGAGAGAGTGGCGAGTGAAGGTGAAGGCCTAGGGCACTACTGGACAATACCGTAGGCTTTAGGAACACTGCACACTTAGGCCACATGGAACTTATAAAAAATATTTTTCTTTCTTCAATAATAAATTAACTTTAGCTTATTGTAACTTTTTTGCTTTATAAACTTTTAAATTTTTTAAGTTTTTGATTCTTTTGTGATAACAGCTTAAAACACAAACATACAGCTGTCTAAAATTTTCTTTCTTTATATCTTTGTAATTGTTTCTCTATTTTTAATTAAACATTTTTGAAAAATTTCTTAAACTTTTTTTTGTTAAAAGCTAAGACACAATCACACACATTAGTCTAGGCCTGCACAGGGTCAGGATCAGCAATATCACTGCCGTCCACCTCTAATCTCCTCCCCCGGAAGGTGGAGGCAACACACACGGAGCTGTCATCTGTGGTAACAGTGCCTTCTTCTGGATACTTCCTGAGGGACCCACCTGTGGCTGCTTCACAGTTAACCTTTTCTTTTCTTTTAATAAATTGAAGGAGGACCACTCTCAGATAATGATATAAAGCATAGTATAGTAAATACATACACCTGTAACGTGGCTGTTCATTACGATTGTATGTGCTGTGCTTTTATACTGCCAGAAGCACAGTAAGTGTGTCTACACCAGCATCATCACAAACATGTGAGTAATGCATCATGTTACCGAGTCACTAGGCGATAGGAATTTTGCAGCTCCATGATAGTCTTACGAGACCACCGCTGCATGTTTGGCTGTTGACTGAAATGTTACATATTGACTCTGTATTATGATTCATACTTTATGTTTATCCCTGATGAAGCTTAATAGATGTTAGAACTAAGGCTGTGAATTGTTTTTTTTTAAAAAAAAACCTATAAAAATATACCATTTCCATCACTCATTGCATTCCTAAATTGCACTGAATCACTTCAAGTGAGCCAGGTAGTTTTTTTAATGTCATTAGGATTTTTGTCCATTGGGGTACTTTAGAATCTCAAAGCAAATATAGAATCCTAAAAACCAAATATTTTGTAAGATATCGCCATAAGTTTTAATAATTAAAAATTATTTATTCTAGACCTATATGTACCTATATGTATCTAGCACCGTGCTAGATATTGTAGAAGAATTAAAAAGTATACAACTCACTCTTTCCAAGAATTTTATAATCTGATTAAGAAGCCAAATCCAACACATGAAGCAATTTAATAACTAAGTGTAAAACAAATGGTACTGGATTGTAGTGTGAAAGTAACTCAGTCTTCAACTTAGCTCCCACTGCATCCGCTGTCTGGGCTAAGAATTTGCAGGTCTCCTTTGCTTTCACATCTGTCATTACTACGCCACGAACAGTATGATACCAATGTAGGTTTCAGTTTATTGGACCCTAGGGGGATTCAGAAATTCACGCTTCAGGGGTGATCAACTGGTATCTAATCAGCGAGGTCACACACAGAAGTGGTTACTAAATGCCACTCCAACTGTCCACTGATTAAGATATGAACGAATGAAAGGTGGAAATGGGTTTTTATTGGTGAAAGTAATAGCTTATTAATCAGGAAAATAAGTTTTAGAAATAGACACTACTTGTGGGATTCAAGATATGTGGGTGGGCTTCCCTGGCCCCGCATGAACAGGGAAGAAGAATCTAGTGAGGTCTGTAGCCTGCTCCCCTAGGTGTGCTGCTCGAGGCTGGCTTCCCGGTCCTGGGATTTCTGGTGCCTGATGCAGACGTGGGTGGACAGACTCCCACATCTGGAATGTGGTCAGGCTGACCCACGCGTCTTCCCTGCGGGGTGGTGGCAGGAGAACCCGGGACTTGGAGTCATAGGGCAGAGGGCTGCACTGCTCTGGGCCTGCCTGCTGGCAAGTGCAGTTTAAAGTCTGTGTGTGGAGAATTTGGTCTGAGATTCGCTTTCCTCGTGTCCCGCAGGGCCTGCGCTGGAGAGTGGCCAGTTCTCATTACCTCAAGTGTCCCCGTGGCTTCTGTATCTATGCTTGATCCAATTTCGTTTCATTTGTAGATGCCGTAAAGCCCTATTTCGACGTTAAGTTCAATTTTGACGTTCGCTAAGTGGCCATATGGCTGACTGTACATCCTTTAGGGTCGATTTCTTCCCCACTAAATGAGGATAACAACACCTACTGACTGGGGTTGCTATGAAAATTAAAAGCAATCATGCACCTCGCCCAGGAAGCTGCTCCTTCCTTGTTGGTTTCCTTCCTCCTCATCACTGCCCCGTCGCTGTCCCTTGCCCATCCCAGAGGAAACCGACAGAGGTTTGCAGAATTGAAATGACAAACTGCTTTCTCTATAATCTCCAATTTTAGTTTCTTTGGACTCAAGAAATTTTGGAATTGTAAATTTGAGGCCTATAATAATTCCATCTTAAATCTGAATGCTTGAATCGTCAGAGAAGCAGAAGTCCTTTAGCTTTCACCTTCCCTGTTCTAGTGCCCGGGGTTCTTCCAGAACCCATCGTGCCCATTCACACTTCTTGGACTTTCCACGAGTGCTGCCTGCTTTGGTCTCACTCAACATCACCTCAGTCGTTGCTTTGGGTGCACTCGGGAGGAGGGTGTCCATCCAACCTTCACTTCACTTGAAAAGCCCTGTCTTTACTGAGCAGTAAGCGATGAGAAGCAGTGACAGAACAGTTATTAGGTGCCCCAACGATCCCTGTCTCCTGGTATCGTGTCCTTGTATAGTGCCCTCCCCACAGCGAGTCAGGGAGACCCTGCCCGTGTGGGACCAATACCACACGGCGCACGATGGGGCAGGTTAGGAAAGGCGCCACAGCTTCTGTAATGGCCTCCCAATCGCTCACTGCGGGGGCCGCTGCCATGCTGTGCAGACAGTAATTGGCCCCGCGGGGAGGAACCGACTCAGCCTCCTTGGAGGTACATCCTTAGCTCCGGCCAAGCTTCCGAGGCTAAGTCCACATCTGACTGTAACCTCCTGAGAGGTCCCAAGTCAGGAAGGCCCAACTGGGCCACTCCCCAATTCCTGACCCACAGAAACTGTCAGAGCTGATGAACGTTTGCTGTTGTTTGAAACCACTGAGTTTTGGGGTAACTTGTTATACAGCAGTAGATAACTGATACATTACAAATGCATTTCCTGTTCTCAAATGCTCTCATGAGGGAGATAACATAACTTGGGCAAAGTATTTAAAGAAGGAACCCACTTTATACTTCACTTGCTACTCTTGGACACTTCCTCTTTTTGAAACGTGAATGCTAAGTTTGCTATGAAAGGAGTGCTGTGGTCTGAATGTGTCCCCCAAATCCACACGCTGAAGCCCTAACTCCGAGTGTGATGATGTTAGGAGTGAGGCCTTCGGGAGGTGATTAGGCCACGAGGGTGGAGCCCCCATGATGCGATAATGCCCTTACCAAAGGGGGAAGAGACAGACCAAAGAAGGCCACAAGAGGACGTGATCCAGAAGAGGGTGAACCGCGACCTCAGGCTTACAGCCTCCAGAACCGTGAGAAATAAGTGTTTATTGTCTAAGCCACACAGTCTATGGTGACTTGTGATAGCAGCCCAGACGAACTGAGACAGGAAAACCATGTACATGTGTATGTGACATGCAGAGCGTGTGATTTCTGATCACTTACAGAGGAAAATGCTGACAGCACATAACCCACCCTTGGGTTTTACGTGAAGACTGACTGGCAGATGCTGGTAACTCTGCAAAGAATGGACCAACCCCACTAGGCACCCAAGGCTCAAGGCATGTCAGTGAAGTCACTGTAAGTGACTGATTTCTTACACAAATAATACATGATCATTGCAGAAGAATTATAAAATACAAAAATTAAACAGAAATGTTATCAATACCATTCAAAGATAGTCACCATTAACTTGTGGTTGCCACCAGCCTTTATTTCTCTTTCGCTTAAAAATATACCATGAGTATTTTCCATGCCAAAAAATATGTACAAGCACTTTATAATCTTTAATGCCTAGGTTATAATTTTTAGAATCAGAAATCTTGGATCATTTTAAAATTATCCTATTAAACATTTATGCCAGTATATCACCTCACAGGCAAATAGGTGTTTATTACCCATTTCCTATAACCAACACTAGGTAACAGAGTTCCTTAAAATCTGCAATTAATTTCTAAGAAGCCAAAATCTAATGATCTGTTAGGTATGTCAACAAATATTTGCTTTTAAAGAAGGAAAAGAATTTCAAATGCATGAAACTTCATGAGTTATTCGTTCCACTGCAGTGTGTCACAAGAGCATTCACGGGTGTCTGGGCAACGTGCCATAGTCGGACGGAGCTACTAGAGCTCATGGTGTGATTTAGGCCAGCAGGCGCCCAAATGGAGTGCCTGTACCTCTGGAAGTTAATAAGACGAAACATCAGGGATTGGGAGAAAAATATTAGAACTCCTACTGATACCTGTTTATCTCATCTGTTAAAGATTTACATTTGGTATATGATACTGTTTATACAGTATTAGCATAGCAGTATGTGTGTATTATGCAAACACACACATAAACATATATTCATGCCAAATTTTTTTTACTGATAGGTTATATCTGTGGTCCCCAACCCCAGGCCACAGCTCGGTACCTGTCTGTGGCCTGTTAGGAACCAGGCCACACAGCAGGAGGTGAGCAGCAGGTGAGCGAGCAAAGCTTCGTCTGTCTGTGTTTACAGCGGCTCCCCATCGCTCATCACCACATAAGCTCCGCCTCCTGTCAGATCAGCCCCAGGATTAGAGTCTCACAGGAGCGTGAACCCTGCTGCAAACTGAGTGTGAGCGGGACCTAGGTTGTGCTCCTTGTGAGAATCTAATACCTGATGACCTGAGGTGGAGCTGAGGCAGTGACGTTAGTGCTGGGGAGTGGCTGCAAATACAGACTATCATTAGCAGAGAGGTTTGACTGCACAGTAAGTGTAACGCGCTTGGATCATCCTGAAATCATGCCCCCTCCCCAATCTGGTCCATGGAAAAACTGTCTTCCGTGAAACCAGTCCCTGATGCCAAAAAGGTTGGGGTCCGCTGGGTTACATGATTCAAACACTTTGGAAAACACTGATTTAGATCAATATTATGTAAACTTGAATGTACTCATGAATCTCCTGGGGCATCTTGTTAAAATGCAGATTCTGATTTGGCAGGTTTAGGGTTGGCACCAAATTCCACCTTTTCAACAAGCTCTCGAGTGATATCCATTCCATTGGTGCACAGACCCTACTAGAGGAGCAGGGATTTGGATCACGCTTCCTTTGGTCTCCATAGTACCAGGTGCTTACCTAGTTACAGATCTTGTCATAAGGACCTTCAAGTCTATACTGAAAGCACTTCTTTGTGTGAACAAGTGAAGAATGAATGAAAATTAAAGGATTGTGTTACAATCACTTGATTATGTATATTGCTAACAATAAGTTTAGAGGCACTTTGTTTAAAAAAGATTATAGCAGCATAATGGGGTGTCATAATAACTAGAGGTTTTACTTTGGTCTGAGCCACTGATATATGTTAAAATCTTGTTACAAAATAAACTCAGCTGAGATTTCCAAATCTTGCTCTGATGAATAATTATTAAAAAGAAAAAATGGCAAACTTCATTTTGCTCAAATATTTTTATTTTAATATTTCTGTTATATATTTCAATAAGCCCTACATTTATTGTTCTTAAAGTACTTTACCAATATAGACTAGCATTTTTTTTACTACTGTCTCCATTTTATAATTGTACATGACAGTGTTTTTCAAACTAAGGATGGTGAGCCATTAGTAGATTGTTAACACAGTTTAGCAGTAATCATCAGCATTGCAAAAAAGTGGACTGTGATGTATCAGAATGTGCTGCTTGTACTACAGCACAGTACAGGTGTTGTATAATACAGTACAGTACAGGTAAGTATAGGGTGGCAAACTGTATTTTCTACAGATACCCAAAATAATTTCTCCCATTCCATGTATTTTTCTTGCAATGTGACCATGACACTCTGCCCACTGGTGGTGGGGTCTTTGCCTCTTCCCCACAAACCTGGTTGGAAGCTTACTACTGCTTCAAACAATAAAATATGTTGTGAGCTGCTGTAACAAAGTACATAGACTTAGGTGGCTTAGAAACAACAGGAATTTACTTCTTACAGTTCTGGAGGCTGGAAGTCCGAGATCAGGGTCAGGATCCTCGTCCAGGTTGCAAACTGCCATCTCCTTGTTGTGTCCTCACATAGCACAGAGAGTGAGCAGAGCTCTCTGGGATCCCTTTTATAAGGGCGTGAATCCCATTCGTGAGGATTCTACCCTCATGACCTCCCAAAGACCCCACCTCCTAATACCATGACATTGAGGGTTAGGATTTCAACATACAAATTTTGGAGGAATACATTTGGTCCAAAACAATGGCAAAAGTGATACAAAGTCTTTTCTGAGGTTAGCTCATAAAGGTTCCCTGTACTTCCATCCTCTCCTCTGAGGACATTTGCTCTTGAAACCCAGCAGTGCCAGGAGAGGACCCTGGCCCACAGCCCTGGACGAGCTAACAACGGATAGCCAGCATCAAACTGCCAGCACTGTGGGCAAGCAGTCTTGAGGCTGGATCCTTCAGTTCCTGTTGAGCGGCCTCAGGTCACGCCATGTGGGGTAGGAGATATCAGATATCCCATCTCCACTGCCCATGAGTCCTGCCTGAATTGTAGATTTGTGAGCAATTTTTATTTAGCTTTAAAGCAACCAAATTTGGGGCTGGTTTAATATGTAGCAATAGAAATCAGAACATATATTTTATAAATTTTGTTTCAGGTGTATGCATGAGTGTGTGTATACTTACAGTGTTTACGTAAAATGTATTTTTTGTGGGTCTCAGCTAAAGGCATGAGATTAGGAGGATCACAAGAGTGAGAAGATTTCAAAAGTTCCCTTATATCCAGATCCAGTGAATGCTACTTTACCACTAGATATACTCTTAAAATAAATCCTGATATCTTGAGTTAGAAAGTGCTGTGGTTTGAATGCTTGGCCTCTCCAAAACTCATGTTAAATATAATTGCCATTATAATGGTATTTAGAGGTTGTACCTCTCTTGGTGGGATTGGTGCCATTATAAAAGGGTGAGTTTAGCCCCCTCTTGTCCTTCTGAAGACCTACCAAATGCTGGCCCTATGATCCTGGACTTCCCAGCCTCTAGAAACATAAGCCAATAAACTTCTGTTCATTATAAATCACCCAGTCTCAAGTGTTCTGTTATAGCAGCACAAAACAAAGACATTCTACTTCATAGGATGACTATTATCTGCTCAATATACCACTTTTTGATTACCAGGTTCTCAACTCTGAAGGGTTGCTCAAGGGACTCCACCATCTTTCTCCGTCCTTTAGTGCCCATAGAAAAGGACCATCACATTTTCTAATCAGTCTCATATACTTTCTGGCCTTACCACTGTACTAAAACTGTTTGCCCAAAGTTAATCTGTGATCTCAATCACCAAATCTAGTAGTAACTTGTTCTAAGTCACCAACCCATCAACCCCTGTTATGGACTGTTTGTGTTCCCCTCAAAGTTACAGCCCTACCTCTAGTGTGGCTGAATTTGGAGATGGGCTTTTATGGAGGTAATTACAGTTAAATGAGATCCCAAGGCTGGGGCCACGATCGGATGGGATCAGTGTCCTCATGAAATGAAACACCAGAGAGCTTATTTTCTCCTCATGCATGCACCAAAGGAAGGCCACGTGAGGACACAGCAAGAAGGTGCCATCTACGAGCTAGGACGAGAACCCTCACCAGAAACCAAACCTACCAGAACCTTGGTCTTGGATTTCCCAGCCTTCAGTGCTGTAAAAAAATAAATTTCTGCTGTTTATGTCACCCAGTCTGTGGTATTCTGTTATGCAGCCAGAGCTGACTAATACAGCCTCCTTGAATTATTTCGGCAATGGGAAGCAGCTAAGTAGAGCAGGCTTTGCAATTTGACTTAATTTTGAAATCAGGTGCTGGCACTGAGCAGGTAATGGTGACCACAATGAGCTTATTTAATCTCTCAGAGTCTCTGTGATCTTTGTTGTATTAATAAAATGGAAATGAAATCTATTTCAAAGTTGTGCATTAGAAATTAGTGCTTTTCTGGAGAGGCAGCTGCTGCCCTATAGGGGATACCTGGAAATGTGGGACGGGACTTGTTTTTTAGTTTCTTAATGACGGGACCCCAGTGGCATTTGATGTTTATGTGCTAATCAAACTGTAATGCTTGGACTTATCCAGCACAAAGAAGAATTCCCTTGCTCAAAAGCCAGTTGCACACCACTGAGGAAACACTAGAAAAAATTATAAAGTGTCTTGCAGATGTAATAGATGCCAATATTTACTTTCCTGATACTGTCAGTAGTTAAAAGAATAGTTTCTTTAACCTGTAAAAATTCCTAGGGCATTTTATAAATGAAATACAGTCTTATATTTTAATCATCATGTCATGATATCTGCCTCTCAGTAGAGTGGCAGGGGAGAGAGAGGATTATAAGCTCTGTGTTGTCTGCTTTGGTGCCAGGGACAAAGGCAATACTAATAAATGTTTGTGGGGTGAGCCTAAAATGATCATTCGACTAAGAGGCTAAGAAGTGGGAATTAAGGAAAATTTTTGTTCACAAGTGAATTAGTTTTTTCTGATCGACAATTTTTAAAACACATTGGAATCCTGTGATTTGTCACTAGTTAGAATAAATAACTACATGTTCTTGGACCTCTGTGTGGATATTGGTAAATGCATCTTTATATAAATGTGTATTGGCAAAACATCAGGTAAAGACAGTGAATTGAACATATTGATTTTGGCCACACCCTGAATCTTATTAAAACTAGAATAATTATATATATATATATATGTATACATATGTAGTTAATAGTAGTTCTGGGACAGGTGATAGTAACAGAATTTTGGAAGCTAGAAAGCAAGTAGTCAGGTGGCCACTAACACAGTGGAGCTGAGAAAGCTGAACCTGGGTGGCAGTGGCATCGATTTACAGAGGAAGGTCCCGCAGGTGCTTCACACGGAGTGGGAGACTGAGACCACAGTGGGGAGTGGATGAACTGTGGCTAGGAAGCAGCTGACACCTCCATGTCCCTTACAGCACGCACCTGGGTGAATACCCCTCATCCACCTCAGCAGGACCCCAAGGTGTTTACCTTGTGTTGAGGGCCAACCCAGAGGGTCTCTGATTTGGGGGAAATACCAGGCAAAATTGAAGGTGGGATACTATTAATATATAAAGATAGGAGGATTAAGTACATACACACACAGCATAGTGAGATTCCTCCAGTCTGCTTCCTACCTTCATCTCCCAGATCCTGGCAACACAGTCCTCACTCTCCAGGCAAGAGTTTGGAATAGCTTTCTTGGCAGATCGAACCAACCCAGGAGGAAATCCCTAAAGATACTGACATTGAAAGTTCCGCAACAAGTGGATCATTCCAGTAAGAGTTACCGTCTGTGAGGACGAGAACCTCCCACAACCAGACCCTGTGTACCTGGCTCAGAAGATGTTCAGAACTTCAGTTTTTAGTCCCATACTCCTACATGTGAGCAGATTGTCAATGATTATCAAATCATTGTCCAGGGAAGACAAGAAACAATCTGGAGGAACCAAAAACTATGGAGGAAAAAGAAAATTTCAAAGATTATTATTAAAAAGCTCTAAGATAAAAGAAATAGAGACCTTGGATCTATATTTGCTTCATGAAGCAAGAAAATAATGCTGTAAAAAAAAGGGCATTCCGAGAACAAAAAAGACCTCTTAGAAATTAAAAATATAACAGCATAAATAAAAACCTTCATCAAAGGAACAGAAGTTAAAATTGAAGAGAATAGAGTGAAATGACAAATGGGTAAGAGGAAAGATAGGAAAAGCAGATAAACAATCCTGGAATTCCAGGAGATCTAGAAAGTGAAATAAAACAAAATGAAAAATCCACAGGAGAAGAAAACATCCACAAAATAATTCAAGAAAATCCCCCAAACTAGAGGGTAGATTTTCTAGATTTAAAAGACCACTGAGTACTCAGTACAGTGGATTAAAAAAAACTCACACCAAGGGCCATCACTGTGAAATTTCACAGCATAGGATAAAGAATATTCAATCAACTTCCATAGAATAAAATAAGGCTATATATAAAGGGCCTGAGAATTGGAATGGTGTTATATGAATACTTCTCAATAGCCATACTGTGAACAAGGAGATGATGGAGAAATGTCTACAAAATTCTAAAGGAGAAAATACTCTGTATGACAAGGATTTCCAACACAGACCTCTCCATGCAACCAACCGCTGCATCAATCAAGCAGGCAGGTGGAGACATTTTTAGACAGCCAAGTTCTTAAAAATCTTTCTCTTCATATACTTTTTCTTAGCAAGCTACTGGAGAATGTAGTCAATGAAAATGAGGGAATAAAGCAAGAAAAAGGAAGACTTGAGGTTTAGGAAATAGGAGCTCCCACATGAGAGGGAAATGAAGATGACAGGAGGTACCTGGACAACCAGCCAGAGAAGACATGCAGTCCAGAAGGTTTGGGAGAGACTTCTTTAGAGCCATGACATCGACAGATTTGATAAAACACCTGATATGAAACTGACAGGCTCGCTGGACGTCTTGAGAGAATACTCAGACAACTAGCAAATATTTCAGTATTGAACGAAAGGAAAGTACATTTATAAAACAACAGGCACAGTCAGGCATGGTGGTGCTTGCCTGTAGTCCCAGCTACTTGAGAGGCTGAGGCGGGAGGATCGCTTAAGCCCAGTTCAAGGTTGCAGTGAGCTATGATCGCACCTGTAAATAGTGACTGCACTACAACCTGGCAACACAGCGGAATCCCATCTAAAAGACACACACACACACACACACATATACAGAAATCAAACAGACAAAAGTAATCAAGTAAAAAGATAATTATTAACTCCAGGGATATCAAGTTGTGAAAAGACAAAAAAATAATATATGCCCCATTTTTGAATATCATATAGTCATAATATTGTGAATAATGTAAACTGAATATGTTTCTAATCAAAATTAAGATAGAATTGTATCGTGAGGGTGGGAATTGACCACAAGTGATGTGGACAGAGAGAAGAAAGAGCTCAGTCATTATCTTCCGTAGTCAACGTGCCAGGCCCAAAGCTGACGAACCCGGGAGGTGGCCATGCGTGCTTGACGTTAAGGTGTCGGGAGATGATGTCAGGCAAAGAGTTGAAAGTGGCTTTTCTGGGGAAGGAGAGTGGGAAGCAGTGTAGCTGGGGACTGTTCTTTTCCTTAAGAAACCTTGTGACATTTGCAGGCTCCTATTAGTATAAAACTTTGATAAAATTATAGAAAATGATTTAAAACGTAACAGGAATAGATAGAGCTAAAAAGTAAAGGTTTTATCAAAATAGAATCCATGTGATTTTGGTAATTAATTTTTGGGGTGTTCACTTTCCTTTTTTATAAACGGAGAGACTTGGACTAGATAATTCCTAATTTCCCCAGACCTCCATATGTCTGTTTCTCCTATTTCTTTGTGCATGTGTCCGTAGTTTTGAATGCAAACACACAGGAATCTGAAAACTGGGAGTTGAATTCCCTGATTATTTGGATCACTGAAATTTAAAATCCTGGACCCAAATTCCCTGCTGTTTAGACTTTGGCCTATGACGTACAGTAGTACTGACCTAAAAGTTAATATTTATCCATCTCACTGAGTTAAGCTCTGCTGGAGAACTTGGTGGGAGGGCAAAGAAGAAAATACTATAAATGCTGGTGGAAGTTTGCACTAAAGTCAACATGCATCTTGGTCGCATGAGCCAAGTCACTCATACAAGTCTCTGGCACATGCCAAGGAAGAACGCGATGAGTCTTTAATAATATCAATACTAACGTGGGGGAGGGGTGGGTCTAAATTAAAGAGAAAAATGACGATCACCCAGTTCAAACCTCCCATTGCTTACTAATTCTATGATTTTGGGTAAATCACTTAATCTCTCTATGCCTAGGTTTCTTCATCCATAAATTGAGGATAATAATACCTATTCCATATGGTTGTTATGAGAATTATACGTGTTAACACCTCAGAGCACTAACACTGAGCTTTCATACACCTTCTCTAAAAATAGGTGCAAAAAACATAATTTGGTTCACAGGGGCCTTGGATTGATTCATGACACTCTTTTTTTCTATCTTCTTTTTTTTTCTTTTTTTAAGTTATGTAACCTGGTGTTAAGAATGACAGATCGAAGAGGAGAGAATTTCCCATGACACATTTGGTCCAGTCAGTCTCCAAAGGTCAAGGAACATATTGTGCATTGATGGTGGTAACTTCGTGTGGGACAATCTCAGGTTACATCCGTTTCGGATCTGATATTACTAACGTTCTGGATGTGACAGCAAAGCTTTCCTTTGCGTGCCAGGTTTATTTGGCACTCGGGATGCGCTAGAAAAACTGTGCTAGCGCCAAGTCGAGGAGCATGACTGTTGGTTTAGGGGCACTTTTTCAGTCTTTTTTGTTATCCCGGGTCCTCGACAATACCTGGCACACGAAGTAGGTGCTCAATAAATGTTTATTGATTTAAAAACGGAAAAATGCGTTGGCATGCCGCTCACACACGTCACCTAACCACACTTCGTCGTCACCCGTAGTTCTCTCATCCAGGAATGCAGCCTTATTTTTCTCACGCATTTTCCCATTTAAATTGAAACTTTTATAATCAAACCACCATATTTCAAGCAATGTTACATATCATATTATAGTATATGTAATTTACATTTGAAAAAAAAATTAATAAAGAAGACTATCATCCTAGGAGTGTGCTATTTTTAAGTGGTGAGCTATCTTTGCCTTAAAACTCCCAAAAAGCTAAGGCCAAAAATCCCCCCCCCCAAAAAAAAAAACAATGACATAACAATGATTTAAAACAAACATTTGTCCCCTCCCCCTCAAAAGAGATCATAGTATATATAAGAATTTAGTGTATGAAAAAAGTATAGAATTTCTAATACATGGCTTTTATTTTATTTATTTTAATGTGGTCAGAACACTGAATATGAGATCTACCCTCTTAACAAATCTTAAGTACAATACAGTATTGTTAACCATAGGCACTGCTGCTGTACAGCAGATCTCTAGAACTTACTCATCTTGCATAACTGACACTTTATACCCATTGAACAACAACTCCCCATTTCTCCCTCCCCCGGCCCCTGGAGAAACCACCATTCTACTCTCTGTTTCTAATAGTTTGACTACTTTGGATACCTTGGATAGGTGGAATCATGCAGTATTTGTCATTCTGTGATGGGTTTATTTCACTTAGCATGATGTTCTCCAGGTTCATCCAGGTTAACACATATAGCAGAATTTCCTTCTTTTTAAAGGCTAAACAATATTTCATTGTAAAGAAAGTACCACATTTTCCCACTGATGGACACCTAGTTGTTTCCATATCTTGGCTACTGTGAATAATGCTGCAATGAACATGGAAGTGCAGAAATTTCTTTGAGATCCTGATTTTAATTCTTTTGGATATATACCTTGACGTGGGATTGCTGGGTCATATGGTGATTCTATTTTTATTTTTTTAAAGAACCTCCATACTGTTTACTGTAGAGGCTGCACCATTTTACATTCCCAGCAACAGTGTACGAGGGCTCCAATTTCTCCACACTCTCACCAACACTTGTTATCACTGTCTTTTGATAATTGCCATCTTAATAGGTAATATATATTGTAGATTTGATTTGCATTTCCCTGATGATTAGTGAGGTTGAGCACCTTTTCATATGCCTGTTGGCCATTTGTATGTCTTCTTTGGAGAAATGTCTACTCAAGTATTTTGCCTACTTTTTAATTGAGTTTATTTGCTATTAAGTTGCAGGCATTTCTTGTATATTTTAGATATTAACCCATGATCAGATATATGGTATGCAAATATTTTTCCCATTCCATTGGTTGTCTTTTCATTTTGTTTACTGTTTCCTTTACTGTGCAGAAGCTTTTTATTCGACGTACTTCCACCTGTCAGTCTTTGCTTTTGTTGCTTGTTGTGTCATATCTAAGAAATCATTACTAAGCACTATATCAGGAAGATTTTCTCCTGTTTTCTTCCAGGAGTTTTACAGTTTCAGCTATTATATTTAAATGTGTAGTCCATTTTAAGTTTATTTTTGTGTATGGTATAAAATAAGGGTCCAATTTCATTCTGTTGCATGTGGGTATCCAGTTTTGTCAGCACCATTGTTTGAAAACACTATTCTTTCCCCATTGAGTGTTTTTGGCACCTTCGTCAAAGATCAGTTGACAGCATATGGGTGGGTTACCTTCCTGGGCTCTCTAGTTTGTCCCATTGACCTATGTCTGTTTTTATGCTAGTACCATACTGTTTTAATTACTGTAGTTAGTAAAACATTTTGAAGTCAGGAAGCACGATGCCTTCAGCTTTGTTCTTCTTTCTCAAAATTGCTTTGGCTATTCAGATTTTTTGAGGTCTTTGTGTTACACTTGAATTTTAGGATTGTTTTGTCTATTTCTGTGACATCCATGGGATTTTGATAAGGATTACACTTCATTAGAGTTCATTAGATTGCTTTGCATAATATGGACAATATTTGGGCAATTTTAACAATATTATTAATACTTCTTTCAATCCATGAACACACGAATGTATTTCCATTTATTTTTGTCTTTTAAAATTTCTTTTGCCAATGTTTTATAGTTTTCAGTGTGCAGATATCTTATCTCCTAGTTACATTTATTTCTAAGTATTTTATTTTTTTGATGCTATTGTAAATGAGATTCATTTCTTAATTTTCTTTTCTGATAGTTCACTGTTAGTGTATGAAAACAACTGATTTTTGTATGTTAATTTTGTGTCTTGAAACTTTACTGAATTCATGTATTAGTTATAATAGTATTTTGGTGGAGTAATTAGGATTTTCTACACATACAAGCATGCCACCTGCAAACAGAGACAATCTTACTCCTCCCTTTCCAATTTGGATGCCTTTTATTTCATTTTCTTTCCTAATTGTTCTGGCTAGGACTTCTAGAATTATGTTGAATAGAAGTGGCAAGAGGGAGCATCCTTGTCTTGTTCTGGATCATAGAGGAAAAGCTTTCAACTCATCACTGTTGATGAATGATGTTAGCTGCAGTTTGTCATATATGACCTTTATTATGTTGAGGTACATTCTTTCTACACTTAATTTGCTGAGAGTTTTTATCACGAAAAGATGTTGAATTTTGTTAAATGATTTTTCTGCATCTATTGAGATGATAATGATTTTTCCCCTTTATTTTGTTACTGTGGTGTGCCAGGCTTATCGATCTGTATATATTCTGAGTCCTTGCATCCCAGGAACACATCCCACCTGATCATGGTGTGTGATCCTTTTAATGTGCCCTTGGATTTTCTAGTATTTTGGTAAGGACTTTTGCCTCTTATGTTCATCAGGGATATTGGCCTATGATTTTCTTTTCTTGTAGTGTCCTGGGCTGGCTTTGGTATCAGGGTAATGTTGGCCTCATAAAATGAGTTTGTTCCTTCCCTTGGATTTCTTTGGAAGAGTTTGAGAAAGGCTGGTATTAACTCTTCTTTAAATGGTAGAATTCACCTGTGAAGCCATCTGGTCCTGGGCTTTTCTTTGCTGGGAGGTTTTTTATTACGATTCGATTTCCTTACTCATCACTTGTCTGGTCACATTTTCTGTTACTTTATAAATCAGTGGCGGTAAATGCTATGTTAAAATTCATATGTTAAAACCTAACCCCAAGGTGATGGTAGTGAGAGGTGAGGCCTTTGGGAAGTGATAAGGTCATGAGGGTTCTGTCCTCATGAGTGGGGTTGGTGAGAACCTGTTTCCTGCTTCTGCCCCATGAGGACATGGTAGGTGCCATCTATGAAGCAGAGAACCCTCCCCAGACACTGAATCTGCTGGCACCTGGACCTCGGACTTCTCAGCCTCCAGTATGGCAAATAATAAATTTCTGTTGTTTATAAATTACCTACTCTAAGGTATTTTGTTATAGCAGCCTAAACAGACTAAAACAGAAAGATGCATGTTTCTAAAAATTTGTCCATTTCTCCTAGGTCTTCAAATTTATTGGCATATAATTGCTGATGGTAGTCTCTTATGATCCTGTGATTTTTGGAGATAACGCCAAAAGCATAGGCAACAAAAGCAAAAATAGACAAGTAGGACTATATCATACTAAAAAGTTTCTGTGCAGCAAAGGAAGCAATCAATAAACTAAAAAGGCAAACTATGAAATGGGAGAAAAATATTTGCAAACCATGTATCTGATCAGGGCTTAATATCCAAAATATACAAGGAACTCCTACAACTCAACAGCAAAACAAAACAAAACAAAACAAAAAATGACTAAAAAGTGGGTAAAGGGCTTCAATAGACATTTATCCAAAGAAGACATACAAATGGCCAAAAGGTATATGGAAAGGTGCTCAACATCACTAATCAATAGGAAAATGCAAATCAAAATGGCAATGAGATTTCACCTCAGATGGTGATTATCAAAAAGACAAGCAATAACAAGTGCTGGTCAAGACGATGTAAATTGGTCCAGCCGTTATGGAAAACAGTGTGGAGCTTCCTTAAAACATTAAAAATAGAACTACCATTCGATCCAGCAATCCCACTTCTGGGTACATATCCAGATGTAATAAAATCATTGTGTCAAAGAGATTTCAGCACTCCCATGTTCACTGCAGCGTTATTTGTAATAGTCAAGATATGAAAACAGCCTAAGTGTCTGTCAAACGGATGAAGAAACTGTGGAGATACACACACACACACACACACACACACATATATATGTATACATGAACACTAGAATGTTGTGTGTGTGTGTCTGTGTGTGTGCATGTGTATATTTAGGCTTAAAAACAAGGAAATCCTGTCATTTGTGACAACATGGCTGAGCCTGGAGGACAGTACGCTAAATGAAATAAGCCAGACACAGAAAGATAAACAGTGCATGATATCACCTATACGTGAAACCCAAAAAAAGTCGCACTTGGAGAAACAGAGAGTAGAAAGGGCATTGTCAGGGGCTGGCGGAATGGGGCAATGGTGAGAGGCTGGTCAAGGGCACGGACCGTGATGTACATTGTCTTTAATGACAAATGCAAAAAGGAAAATAGAGGCAGTAAGTATGGTGTTAAAGACAAGACAGGATGCTGAGGAACGCTGCTCAGTGTACAAAACACACAACACCCCCCAAAACAAAACAAACAAACACCCGCCCACAAGACTACAAAGACTACAAAGATTCACAGGGAGCAGCCAGAGGAGAAGAAATACCGAGAGAGAAGCGTGCGTGGTGATGGAGGCAGGGAACGCGTCTCGGGGTAAGAAAAGGCCTGTAACCGCCTCCTAGACTCAGCGCCCAGGAGGTCGTGGGTGCCCTGGGCAGGGCGCTTTGGTGGCCTGGCGACTCTGGAAGCTGGGTCGCTATGGCCAACCGGCAGTGGGCGGGGAGGCGGCGGCAGCACCGGCACGGAAGCCCTCACTGCCGCCTGCGGTCCCCAGGGCTGTGAACGCCGGGTGACAGTGAGGAAGGAGTGGAGTCATCGTCAGCACACTCGGGGATGGGTTCCGGGACCAACACTGCGCCTGCAGTCGGCCCCCACGACACACACTGAGAAAAGCTGGTCCTCCATATACGCGGATTCCCATCCTGCGAATATTGTATTTTTGATCCACATTTGCTTGAAAAAAATCCGTGTAGACCTGTGCTGTTCAAAGCTGTATTGTTCAAGGGTCAACCGCAGGATTAAAGGGAGGTTTGTTTACGTTGGGAGAGTCAAGCTGGACAGGTGGAAGAAAGGGAGAGGCTGAAGGCAGAGGACAGGGAGGAGCTGTCGCCTGGCACGGTGGTCGGCAGGGGAGGGGACGGCAGGGCACTGGAGCGCCTGACGCAGGAGGCGGTGCGGGGCTCGGGGACCGGAGCTCGGGCCCGGCGCTCGGGGTGTCTGTGCAGACGTCCCCGGCGCTCTGGCGGTGGAGTCCCACAGGGCCTTAGGTTCGGACAGCGGAGTACAAGGCGAAAAAGGAGGAAGGAAGTGAGGCAAAAGTTGTACTTTGGCTATTTCTGGGGCAAGCCCTGTGTGGACCCACTGGGTTTTTCGTTAGCAGTGTTCCGACATCCAGACGTTTTGGGATATCAAAAGGCAGAATGCAGGGCATTCGGTCGGTCGGTTCTTTAATTGTCTATGCAGATCCATCAGGCGTGGCAACACACCGGCCGCCAGCTCTCTTGAGCTAAGCTGGAGCTGCCTACGGTGCCCAGAGCGCCGTTTCTCCCACTAATCCATTTGCAATGTGTATCAACACACAGGTTGGGAAATGGCCTTCTAGGAAACAGACTGCCTTGGAGCATAAGGAAAACAGGAACTCTCATCGCCCCTTGTTCTGCTGTTGTGTGTGAAAAGAATATTATGCACTTGAGTGGACTTGGGTGTTGCTGTTCCAAGAAAACCTGCACCCAGCAAGCCTGGACATGAAGGACATGGAGCGACTCTCCGATCCAGCAATTCGATGCCTAGGTATTGACCCCAAACAAATACATGCACATAAAAACTTGTACAGGAGTCTTGATATTAGCTTTATTCATAATAGCCCAAAACTGGAAATAATGCAAATGTCCATCCACAGTATCAATCACCGTGGTACAGTCATACAATGAAATACCACTGAGCAATAAACAAGAGTGAACTACCAATACAAGCAAAAACATGGATGAAACTCAAAAGCATGTTGAGTAAAAGAGGCCTTATACAAAAACAAGAGAGAACATATTTACTGTATGATTCATGTATATGAAGTTGGAAGCAGGTTAAATTAATCTGTAGTGATAAAAAAAAAAATCAGAATAATGACTGATTCCATGGAGCCGGGGACAAGGATTAATCAGGAAGGGCATGACAGATTCTCCAGGGGTGATGATAATGTTCTTTATATACCTTGATGGAGATCTGGGTTACACAATGGTACGTAGTTGTCAAGACTCACCAAATGGTACACTTGGATTTGTGCATTTCACTGTATGTAAGTTATACCAGCGGGCGGGGGGAGGGGGGGAGGCGAAAGAGGAATAGAAAGAAAAGAAGAAGATAACCATAAATAAAAATTGCACTCAGTGTAATGCATGTTGAAGTGTTTAGGGGTGAAATGAACTGATGTCTAATACAGTTTAAAAAAGATGGATTGGGCTGTGCATGGTGGCTCATGCCTGTAATTCTAGCACTCTGGGAGGCCGAGGCTGGAGGATCGCTTGAGATCAGGAGTTTGAGACCAGCCTGAGCAAGAGTGAGACCCCATCTCTACTAAAAATAGAAAAAAGTATCCAGGCAACTAAAAATAGAAACAAAAAATTAGCTGGGTGTGGTGGCTCACACCTGCAGTTCCAGCTACTCGGGAGGCTGAGGCAGGAGGATCCGCTGAACCCAGGACTTTGAGGTTGCTGTGAGCTAGGCTGACGCCACGGCACTCTAGCCCCGGCAACGGAGTGAGATTCTGTCTCAAAAAAAAAAAAAAAAAGATGGATGATGGATAGAGGGATGGTTAGATAGATTATATGATCAGGCAAATATTCAAAATGTTAATAACAGATTCTAGACGGTATATGTGGTTCATGTATAATTCTTTCAACAACTTGAAAATGTGCATACTGAGAAAAGGAGAGTGGGCATGTGGGGGAATCTCTTTTTGCCTTTTTGAAGTATTTCATTAACCTTTGGGCAAAGAAAAGCTACTTTGAAACAGGCAAAGCATTTCATATGGCTGGATCTTAAAATGTCACACATGTCATCTTCATCCCAGTAATAACCACCATCAATCACTGCTACCATAGACACCACCATTTCTGGATCACTTGCGCTGCGCCAGCCACTGCACCGATCACACGTTACCCTCGTGTGGAGAAATTAACAGCTTCCATTATTGTTTAACAAAATGCTCTAGGCTGAGTCACAGCCAGGAAGTAGAACAAACAGATGTCCAAGAGGAGGACAACGTCTTTGATGGTATTTTTAGCAGAATATATTACTCAAATACATTATATGAAAGTATGGGACAATGTGACAATGTATGTGGGCACACATGTATGTTTTGGGGATGGTGAGCTGAAGTGGGAAGAGGAAAATTTATTTTAGAAAGAGGATACACACTAAAAGTCACGAAAAGGAACAGTAATTTTAATCCAATTTCTATACAGAGAGAAACCTTGCTCTTTTCCCCTTTTTTCTCTTTTTTAAGCTCACGTCTGATACTATCACCTGGCAAAGGGGTATGACAAAGACTGACTGAGTTTGGCACCTCCAGCTTTTTGTGTCTTTTCTTTCTCAATAAACCTTTGACAAAGGTGCAGTGTTGCAAGGGTTGGGCTATTCCTTGTTTGGCCTAAGTATTTCTTGCTCAGCAGAACGATTAAATGTCTCTTAATGTCAATAAATAAGTGGTTTCAGTTAAGCTTTTTAGAATATAGTTCCTTAAAGGCTGCTTGGCGGTGTGTCTAGGACTGGTTTGGTTTTGTGTGAAACCAGGAAGTAAATAGTGCAGTTACCAGGCTGCCTAGTGCTCATGGCTCACGGTGCCCGCAGAGGCACACATGTGAGGAGAGAGCAGGAAAAGATATCTTCACCCAAAAGGAGGACAGAGGCTTTGAACTTAGACTGATGAAATGACAAGGTGCTAAAGCAGCAGAAGCTGGATTGGAATAAAGAGATGTCAGGAACACTGATGCAGACATGGCTGCACTAGAAATATGTGAGTTCTGGAAATATCTACTAGGGAAAAAAAGGCCATAGCCTGCCCTGAACAAAGACACGCCAGTCTCCGATGAACTTTACTCTGTGTTGTGGACAGAGGCCATCATGCCAGCCTGATTCATGATGGTACCTAATTACGGGTGATGTGCAGGGGAATCTGCCGTAACCAGACTAGCTATAATGACCCCATGTTGACAAGTTCAGGGTCATCTGCTCAGTACCTTTTATTTTCATGGATCCCTATGCTGTTATTAGGACAGGATAGTGGGTTTTTTAAAAGTCAGGTCAAACAAGCTCTTTTTCGAAGTGGTTAAGTGACATACAAACTAAGCATCTTTTGCCTGTCATGTTGGAATAAGACAGTGGACATATTTCATTAAATGACTCAACCAGGTTCCAAAAAGCAGTAAACAGGCTCTGAGACTTAAGGATTTAGGAGGAAAGAAAATCCTGGGTTTTTTGTCTTAGTCTGTTTTGTGTTGCTGTAATAGCATATCTGAGACTGGGTAATTTATAAGAACAGATTTATTTCTTCCAGTTCTGGAGGCTGGGAAGTCCAAGGTTGAGGGGCCCACATCTGACAAGGGCCTTCCTGCCGCATCCTGCCTTGGAGGAAGGCATGAGGGCAGGAGAGTAACCAGGAGAGAGAGATGGGGGAGGGGGGCTGAACTCATCCTTTTATCAGGAACCCCCTCCCTTGATAACCAACCCACACCCATGAGAACAACATTAATTCATTCATAAGGGCAGAGCCTCTGTGACCTGATCGCCTAACAGTGCCACCTTGCAACATTGTTGCATTGGGGATTAAGTTTCTGACTCATGAACTTTGGGGGACACATTCAACCACAGCACCTTCCTTAACATAAGTAGTATGCAAATAAGCAGGCAGTTTTCATTGGTGTGTGATTCATTTGAAACTTAATTCCAGTAAAGATGATGTGATGACATTTAAAAGCTTGGCTGAAACTAGAAACATAGGAAACCTGACGGTGACTTTGGGGCTGGTGGAGAATATAGAATATAAAGCAGCATGCAATGTAATAAAACATTCATTTCTTGGGGAAGTTTTATGAGTTGCTGATACAGTATGTCCCTACTGTTTTGATTACCTGACTACTTGTCTTAATCTGTTGGGGCTGCTATAACAAAACACTGTAGACTAGGTGGCTTATGAACAACAGAGATTCATTTCTTGCAGTTCTGGAGGTTGAGAGTCTAAGATCGGAGTGCCAGCAGATTTGGTGTCTGATAAGGTCCCCCTCTCTGGTTTATAGATGGTGCCTTCTTGCTGTTTCTTCACACGGTTGGAAGAAGCTAGCTCTCTCTCTGGCGTCTCTTATAATCCAATTCACGAGGGCACCACCTTTATGACCTAATCACCTCCCAAAGGCCTCACCTCCTAATACCATCACGTTGGGAATTAGGATTTCAATGTATGAATTTTAGGGAGACACAAACATTCAGACCACATCATTACTTTACCAGTCAGATGGTGCTGGGATGAGTGATGGTCTTACTTTTACATGAGCAGAGTGTTTTTTTTTTTTTTTTGAGACAGAGTCTCACTTTGTTGCCCGGGGTAGAGTGCTGTGGCGTCAGCCTAGCTCACAGCAACCTCAAACTCCTGGGCTTTAAGTAATCCTCCTGCCTCAGCCTCCTGCCTCAGCCTCCCGAGTAGCTGGGACGACAGGCACGTGCCACCATGCCCGGCTAATTTTTTCTATATATATTTTAGTTGGCCAGATAATTTCTTTCTATTTTTAGTAGAGACGGGGTCTCGCTCTTGCTCAGGCTGGTCTCGAACTCCTGACCTCGAGCGATCCACCCACCTCGGCCTCCCAGAGTGCTAGGATTACAGGTGTGAGCCACCGTGCCCGGCCTGTTTTTGTTTTTAAAGATAGAAAGATCTACCAACATAATCCTTTCCACCATTCTCCCAGGATAAGAAACAGAGAAGTTGAATGACTTGCTTTCTGAGCAGAGAATGGAATAAGGATTTGAACTTTAGTTCCCATTCATCTCACAAACCGCTCACCCCTACCCCGCATAAGAGACCTGGTGCTGCAGACGCTGGAACCCTGGGCTGTTGGCACAGGGCGGTGGAGCAGACTGGTGCTCACCGGGCTTAGGTGCGCTTCTGCTTCAAGGTGAAATGCTGGTTTCACCCGGTTGGAAGAAAAATTTAGAAGTACTCTCTCTTTTCTACTAACATCCCTGTCTTTGAAATCTGAGTATAGGGTTGATTGGGAATACTGTTGTTCTGTTTTTTCTTATTCTTGTTGGTGTGTTAAAGGTTTTCTAATAAGAAATCTGAGTAAATAACAGAAATCTTGCCATAGCGCATGTTGGGACTTGCCATGAAGAGTGCTGAGGACGGAGACATTTCAGCATGACTCTTCGTGATGCAGGACCTTGCATGTGGTGCAGGGTGTGGGTGGCCAACAGTGGCACCAGGTCTAGAAAAGAAGCTTATTCCTCTGGGGTTGTGATGGGCTGAATTTTGTGCCTGCAAAATTCCTATGTTGTAGCCCTAACTCCAGTTCCTCAGAAAGTGACTGTATTAGGAAATAAGGCCTTTAAAGAAGTAATGAGGGTAAAACAAGGTCGTTGGGCTAGGTCCTAATCCAATCTGGTATCCTTATAAAAGGGGAGATCAGGACACGCAGACAACACACAGCCCCACGTGTGCTGATGATCGATCGCATGAGGAGGCGGCAAGAGGGTAGCTGTCCGCAAGCCAAGGAGAGAGGCCTCAGGAGAAACCAACCTTGCTGACACCTTGATCTTGGACTTCGAGCCTCCAGAACTGTCAGAAAATAAATTACTGTTGCTTTAGCCACCCAATGTATGGTATTTTATTATGGTAGCCCTAGTAGACTAACACAGAGGTTTCTAAAAAATGTGAAAAAATTTTGGAATTGTTCTAAATAAAAGAGCACACTTAGGCTAACTCAGAGTTGCCTGATATATGTTGCCAGGAAGTTAGTAACTGTTACCAGAAAGAGAAAACAATAATCTGGGTTCAAATAATTTGGGGAAAGATGGATTAGATAGCCAGGTTTCTTTGCCTCAGGACTTCTCAGAGCCTTTAATGTGCCGATATACATATTATTAGTATGATTTCTATGAACTGGTGTCATCCTTGACACTTCCCTTTCCCTTACTTTTCATTTCCAATCCCTTGCTAATTCCCAATGACATTCTCTTCTAAATATTCCCTGAATTAGGTCACTTCTATCTGAACCCGCACTGAAACCTGGACTATATACTGACATTGCCTGACACTTTTATTTTCTAAATATTTAATGAATTAGTTCACTTCTCTCTACTGAACTGCCATAAAAACCTGGAGTCAGTTTCCATAACACAGATGGAGTAATCTTCCCTATGCACAGGTCTGACTATGACAGCTCTTTGTTTTTTAAGATACTTCAGTAGCTTCCCCTTGTCCCTACAATGAGAAGAAAATATTCCTACTCATTTCTTCAAGCTTATCTTGAACCATCTTCTCTCTGGCTGTAGTTTCACAGGTCTTATTTTAATCAGTCTCACCTTGTTTTGCTCCCAATTGCCACAGGGTCTTTGCCTGCGCTATGCCACCTTCCTGGCTAACTCCCACTGTCTTCTTCAGCAAAGCCTTCCTTTATCCATTACTGGGTCAAATCCTATTATTGATTCACATTGCACTTGTCACTACTGAAAATTTACATTTGTGTGATCATTTGATGAATTCCTGAATCTAACTCTTCAAGACTGAAAACTCCCAAGTTTGTAGAACATTTTTTGTAAAACATTCAGTTAATTTATTAAGGTTTGGGGAGGACACATTTGAAACACAACGTAAAGAATTTTTACAAAGAAAGGCAGAGTAAGATTAAAGAAGAAAGGTTTGGGGTCCTTAGAAACATGTAGTTTTTTGCTATAATTTAGCATCCTTTGAACTAAATAACCCATCTGCGAAGCTGAATGTGGAATGGATATGATATGGCGTCTAAGTTCTGGAGATATAATTAGATGTTTAACTTTTTTTTTAAACTTTTGATTTTGAAAGTTTTCAAACCTACAGAAGACTCAAAAGACCAGTACAATGAACAGCCACATATCGTTCATCAGCCTGTTTAATGTTTCAGTTGTGCTCTGAAAAAGCTGCTCTGCAGCCGCGACCTTTTCTGCTTTACTGTCGACAGTGTAAGTCTGACTGTGCCTTCAGAGAGACACGAGGCTAAGCACGTAGATCACAAATGCCCGTACTTGAGGAAGGAAAGCTAGCGATGCCTATTGGCAAATAATTAATCAAGATAAATAAAGCGGGCTGAGCTGGGCTGCAGGAGAAGATGGTGGTCTCCACAGGAGTTAAAGTTCCTCATAATTTTCGCTTGTTGGAAGAACTTGAAGAAGGACAAAAAGGAGTAGGCGATGGTACGGTTAGCTGGGGCCTTGAAGATGATGAAGATATGACACTTATAAGGTGGACAGGCATGATTATTGGGCCACCGAGGACAAATTATGAAAACAGAATATACAGCTTGAAAGTAGAATGTGGATCTAAATACCCAGAAGCTCCTCCATCAGTTAGATTTGTAACAAAAATTAATATGAATGGAATAA
>CM052437.1:93173667-93194181 GCA_028533085.1 Varecia variegata | reverse complement strand
GTAGGCGATGGTACGGTTAGCTGGGGCCTTGAAGATGATGAAGATATGACACTTATAAGGTGGACAGGCATGATTATTGGGCCACCGAGGACAAATTATGAAAACAGAATATACAGCTTGAAAGTAGAATGTGGATCTAAATACCCAGAAGCTCCTCCATCAGTTAGATTTGTAACAAAAATTAATATGAATGGAATAAGTAATTCCAGTGGGATGGTGGATGCACGGAGCATACCAGTGTTAGCAAAATGGCAAAATTCATATAGCATTAAAGTTGTACTTCAAGAGCTAAGACGTCTAATGATGTCCAAAGAACATATGAAGCTTCCACAGCCACCAGAAGGACAAACATACAACAATTAATTTTAGTGGGTCTCAAACTTGTCCTAAATCAACAACCTTCTACTCATGTTAACGTCTTGATTAAATATCACAATGCAAAATACCCACACATTAAGTAAAAGAATTCCACCTGGTAAACATAACCTGGACATTTGTATTAAATAAGAATATATTTAATATATGTACACCCATTATGTTTTCAGGTAACAGGAGGAAAAATGCACAATTTTTTTCTCTTGTTAAGGCACTGTCATTTAAACATAAACCTGGAATACTCGAGATAGAATTCAGGTTTACAAGCTGAAAGCATGAAGAGAGGTGCCAGATGGCAGTGGAAGCATGTGTGTTTCTGAAAAGTAAAAATCTCAAGAAGGAAAACCAGAAATGGCATGCATTATCCATCTTGCTCAGTGAAAGAGCTGCAGTTGAAATTGTTTAAAGTAGAAGAAGGTACAATGAATATTGTCACAAATTGTGTTAATTTTTGAAGCAGTGTGGGTGCTGACTACTAGTAGTATCAAAAATATGTTCGGGATCGTTGTGATACCTGTATTTATAATAAAAAATGTTGGGGGGGTTGATGAGTTTCTGTTAAAAGCTGTTCCTGTGTGTTACATGTAACAGACAAGGTAAATATTTGTTTACAGTCTTTGTTTAACAAACCATGCATTGAAGTTTAAGTGAAGTCAACAAAAAGGAAATAGGTGTATGGATATGTGATTTTGAGATTAAAGTTAGTCTTAAAATGTAAATAAAATGTGGAACATGAAAAAAAAGGATAAATAAAGCACTGTGGGCGATAAAGAGACATTTATGGGTCATACTTTAAGAAAAATTATGGCCATTTGAGAAAATAAGACACTTCTGCATGAAAGACTAACCCGTGATGAAAATAAGTAGCACGTGTTGAGGGCAGGGGAGGCAGACGGCACTGGGAGTTAAGAGGATGAGTTTGCTTCTAGTTCCATTTCTTCACAGAGATGGATTCCCTACGAACAACAGCACACCTTGTCATCAGTTAATTTCCTTGACGGAGAGACCAATGCAGGAAAATAATTTCATGAGGCAAACTATACGTAAGCATTTACACTGTGAACAAACAGAAGTGTAACGAGTCTGATTCCTTATCGGAGTTATATTTACCATTATTTTAGTTCCTTACTGGAAGGAAAATCTAAAGCCACAGAAGGTATTTATTCCTTTAAGGGCCAACCATTTTTAGTGGACTTAAGCCAAATAATGAATCCATTTATTTTCCTGAGAAAGAATAGGCTACTATATTCCCCTGACACAGCAAGTCAGACCCGCACTACGACCCTGCCCTGGGCAAGTACCATTCCCAGTGAACTGGCTCCAGGCCTGCAGCTCTGGGCAGCATTGCCCTCAGAATCCAATGTTTTCAGGGGGCTGCATTCAGGACAGAGCAATCAGAACTAGGTAAGTAATGTGTGAGATCACAACCTGGTACAAATGTTAACAGCACAGGGAGAAAAAGACCCCTGTGAATGGCGGGGTAGGGTGGGGGAGACCACCAATGGCGGCACAAAGTAAGCGAGGAGTGTTTTGAAAACAACAAAAACTCACTACCTTTGGGCATTATTCCACCCATACAAGACTGAAAATTGCCTTTAGAAGGTGAGATCTTCAGGTCCAAGGGATGGTTCTGTAAAGATGCAGTTCATATATGTACTTGGCGTGAGAACTTGGTTCTCTAAAACCTAAGTTCCAAATCAGATTTTCCAACCTGGAAAGGAGCCAGGGAAGGATATTGCTCTCAGATCACTGGATTACTACTTGTGTTCTTTAATTTATGCTTTGAACGCATACTTTTCTGTTTTTTTCCCCCAATGTGTAGATATTCATTTTATAATTAGGAAAAAAAAAACTCCCATAAAACTATTAAACAAAGATCAGAGTTAAAGTCTCTCATTTTTACACATGGGAAACCTGCTGCCATAGGCAAGGAAAATTCTCAAACAGAAGCTACTGGGAGGTCAAAGCCTGGAGACTTGGGGGCACATCTGTGATGGGGTAGTTAAGAGATGTCTGTTGACCTCTTGGCTAACAACTTTTCAGCTTAGAAATGCACTGAAATTACTTAGAAATCTGCCACTTTATTAATTCATATAATTTGTTTGCCTTACAATTCACCCATTTAAACTATTTAATATTTTTTGCATCTGAAAGTTGTACAACTATTGTCACAATCAATTTTAGCGCATTTTCATCACTGCCAAAAGAAATCCTGTAGCCATCAACTTTCGCCATCAACTCCCAACCCTCCTGTTCTCCCCAGCCCTAGGCAATCACCAACCTAGTTTCTGTGTCTACATTTGTCTAATCTGGACCTTTCACATCAATGGAATCACACACTATGTGGCTTTTATGTCTGGTTTCTTTCCCTTAGCCTCATGCTGCCCCGGTTCATCCACGCTGTAGCAGGTATCAGTGCTCGCTGCACAGTGACTACTGTACGGATGTGTCACATCTTACTGATCCATTTGTCAGTCAGTGAACATTTCAGTTCAGTTGTTTCCACTTTTGGCTATTATGAATAATCCTGGTAGAAACATTTGTGTATGAGTTTTGTGTGGACATATGTTTTTATTTTTCTTGGTTATATACCTAGGAGTAGAATTGCTGGGTGATATGGTAATTCTGTGTTTAACTTGCTAGACTGTCTTCCAAAGTGTAAGCACCATTTCACATTCCCGCCAGCAGTGTATGAGGGCTGCAGTTTCTCCACTTCCTCGCCAACACTTGTTACTGTCCATCTGTTCGATTACAGCCATCCTAGTGGGTGACTATTATGAAGTGGTATACTTCATTATTTTTAACATGTATTATTACAACTGTTACAGAAGTCACAGAAGTTAACATACAAAATTTCTTCACATGTATTTAGTGATTTGATTCTTTGCTTCTAGGCCAAACACAATGCCATCTCTGTGTCAGCACAATTATTGTCCTCATTTTACAGACAAAGAAATGAAGGCTCACAGAAGTTAAGAAGCTCTAGAGCTGAGATTTCAACCCAGGTGTTCTAAAAGCTTGTGCTTCTAGCCACAGTGCTATTTCTGTTTCTTTTTCTTTTCTTTTTTTTTTTTTTTTTTGAGACAGTCTCACTCTGTTGCCTGGGCTAGAGTGCCGTGGCATCAGCCTAGCTTACAGCAACCTCAAACTCCTGGGCTCAAGCGATCCTCCTGCCTCAGCCTCCCGAGTAGCTGGGACTACAGGCATGCGCCACCATGCCCGGCTAATTTTTTCTATATATACTTTTAGTTGTCCATATAATTTCTTTCTATTTTTAGTAGAGACGGGGTCTTGCTCTTGCTCAGGCTGGTCTTGAACTCCTGAGCTCAAACGATCCGCCCGCCTCGGCCTCCCAGAGTGGTAAGATTACAGGCCTGAGCCTCCTCACCCTGCCTGAACTTCATGAATTGAAAGTCTCTAGTACTGATGGTTAGGATGCTGAGGGGATATGGCGTTCGGATGATAGCAATAGCAACGTGTTACCTGTTGAGAGATTAACGGGCAGAGCAGTGACTTCCGTGACTGCAGAGCAACTTAGATGAGGACACGACATTCCCACACCCGATTTACCACTCCGAGCACATTGTTGTCTTTATCATTCCATTTGGAAAATGAGAACATCAATTGTCCTAGGGTTATGGTGACAAGCAGAATCAAAATATGTGCTAAATGTATTTACTTTTTGGTCCTTACACTTGTAAAAACAAGGCTAGTTTCTTGTGAACGACTGACTACATTCTCTCAATGCAGCCAGACACATTATTTTAATTTTTGTGACGATTTTCCACCTTATATAAAATAATTCCTTTCTTTTCCTCCTTGTAGTCGAGGAAAAATTATTTCATAATAAAAATTATTAATATTTTGAACTTTGGCCACAATAACAGGCAATTCTAGAAATTAAAATTCCTCATGCTCTAATTAAATATTATTAGTAAAAAGCTCCCACTCATTGGAACACCTTTATAGAGATCTATTCTGTGGCACTATCTTTATAAACAGATAAATTCTCATAGCTTTATCTAGGCTCTAATTGTGAAATTTGTATATGTGACCCAATTAGAGAGCAGAGCTCAATAAGAACTGATCTTGTAAATAACTAATTCATATACAACTGCTAAAAGTGGCATGCTTTCATACATAATTTCCCGAAAAGAAACTAGACAAAGGTTCCTGCGACATTAAGAATCTTAAAAGAAACAGGCTAGTTTTAAGTGGGACAGAGTTAACACAGAAATGAGAAATATCGACTAGAATGCTCATTATTTCTAAAATGTTTACTTTGAGCAAAGGGTCCTTGTTACCTCAATCTTTAGCGTGCACTTGGCAGCCTGTATTTAAAGGGTTCGTTCTCCACTGTGGGGGGGTGGGGGGGTGGAGAAGACAGCAGTTCCGGTTTTACCACTCTTACTGATTTTGTGCTGCGGTTGAAGTGCTCAGGAGAGAAAAAGCATTGTTTCTATGTGTTGTGTAAAGCAGAGGGAAGGAGGAAATGTTAGAAGGATGATTTCTCAATTTTATTTCTTAAAAGGTGCTCTTGTGGCTGCATTTCCTCCAAATCCAACCTTCTGTGTCCAGTTTGACTGAAACACATCCTCGTTGGTCTAACTGTGTACGGAAAGATCGAGAAGGATTTTTCCGAACCTCGGGTAGGTCATGCAGGAGTTAGGAGAGCTGGCTCTGCTGATGGACCTTCAATATCTCACAATACTCACATTTGAACTGATTAATCTTGGTATTTTGTTTTTATTTATTTTATTTTATTTTTTTTGAGACAGAGTCTCGCTTTTGTTGCCCGGGCTAGAGTGAGTGCCGTGGCGTCAGCCTAGCTCACAGCAACCTCAAACTCCTGGGCTTAAGCAATCCTACTGCCTCAGCCTCCCGAGTAGCTGGGACTACAGGCATGCGCCACCATGCCCGGCTAGTTTTTTTCTATATATTTTTAGTTGTCTGACTAATTTCTTTCTGTTTTTAGTAGAGACGGGGTCTTGCTCTTGCTCAGGCTGGTCTCGAACTCCTGAGCTCAAAAGATGTGCCCGCCTTGGCCTCCCAGAGTGCTAGGATTACAGGCGTGAGCCACCACGCCCAGCCAACCTTGGTATTTTGATCTGCCTGAAAATGTGAAATGAGGTCTTTTATAAGGAAATTAAAAAAAAATCTAAATTTTTACAAACACGCTAATTTCTGAGTTTCTGATCTTTATAGTCCCATCACTAATACCACTGTATAAAAATCAGTCAGAGGAAATCTAATTTAATGTGAAAGTAGCCACTCTGAGGGAAGTGGGAACACTGAAGAGGCTAAGAGGGTGATTCTGGAGTCACACAGACCTTCCCTGAGTTCCACCTCTGTCATGTAGTAAGTCTGTCACCTTGAAAAACTTGCTTAACCTGAGTCCAGCCCTTTCAGTTAATGTATATAAACCACCTAGAAGACCTGGCACATAGTAGGTGCATAGTAAATGTTAGCTATTCCTGCTCTCCTGACACAGACAACTTTAGCTCATACTAACATGATATGGTACATCCTAAAACATGTATTCATGTCATCCCCAATTTTATTTGGGTTTCATGTTCATCTACTGAGTTTTTGAGTGCCTACTGTTGTCAGGTCGTGGGCACTGAGGAGTAAGAGCAGGCATCTGTGACAGGTGTCTTTGCCCGTTTTCTGCAGCTATAATAGAATACATGAGACTGGGTTCATTTGTTTATTTATTTATTTACTTATTCATTCATTCATTTATTGACAGAGTCTCACTCTGTTGCACGGGCTAGAGTGCCATGGCATCAGCCTAGCTCACAGCAACCTCCAACTCCTGGGCTCAAGCGATCCTCCTGCCTCAGCCTCCCGAGTAGCTGCGACTACAGGTGTGTGACACCATGCCTGGCTAATTTTTTCTATTTTTAGTTGTCTGGCTAATTTCTTTCTATATTTTTAGTCAAGACAGGGTCTCGATCTTGCTGAGGCTGGTCTTGAACTCCTGACCTCAAGTGATCCTCCTGCCTTGGCCTCCCAAGAGACTTGGTAATTTTATAAACAACAGAAATTTATTCCTTATAGTTCTGGAGGCTGGGAAGTCCAAAGTCAAGGGGCCCACAACTTGAAAGAGAGAGAGAGAGAAGGGAAGGGGCCAATTCATCCTTTGATCCTTTTATCAGGAATCCACTCACATGATAATGGCATTAATCCATACATGAGGGCAGAGCTCTCATGATAATTCCCCTCTTAAAGTTCCCACCTCTCAATGCTGTTGTATTGGAGATTAGGTTTCCAACACATGAACTTTGGGGGACACATTCAAACCACAGTAATGCCCAAGGCACAGTCCTTGCCCTAGAGAGGAAGGAGAATACAGTGATGTCATCAGCTGAGACAGTAACAGGAGGAAGAGCAGATCAGTGGGGTTGGAGGTGGGGCAGTGATGGACTCCATCTCAGGTGAGCTGCGTTTAGTGGGAGCTAGGATATGCAAGTGGATCAGCCTTGCAGCCATCATTAGCCATGGATGTGTGGCTGTGTGGGAGGGCAGGGCTGGAGACAGCCATCTGGGTGCCATGTGCATATGAACTGTGAATGGTGCATATACTCTGACCCTGCCAGAGGTTGTTCAAGGAGCCAGCAGAGTGGGAAGAACGGTAGGGTGAGCAGCAATCCCACTGCTGTGTATATATCCAAAGGAGGGGAAATCAGTATATTGAAAGGATATCTACATTCCCATGTTTATTGCAGCATTATTCACAATAGCCAAGATTTGGAATCAACCTAAGTGTCCATCAACAGATGAATGAAGAAATTGTGGTACATACACAAAGTGGAATGTTATACAGCCACAAAAAAGAATGGAATCCTGCCATTTGCAACAACATGGATGGAACTTAACTTATGTTAAGTGAAATAAGCCAAGCACACAAAGACAGATCTCACATGTTCTCACTCATATGTGGGAGCTAAATATTAAAAACAATTGATCTCATGGAGACAGAGAGTAGAGTGACGGTTACCAGAGGCTGGGAAGGGTAGCAGGGACGGGGGAATAAAGTGGAGATGGTTAATGGGTATACAAATGAGTTGCATAGTTACATAGAATGAACGATATCTGACAGCACCACAAAGTGACTATAATCAACGATAAGTTAGGGTAGACTTTAAAACAACTAAAAGAGTGGAACTGGAATGTTCCTAACACAAAGAAATGATAAATGCCTGAGGTGATGGACACCCCAATTACCCTGATGTGATTAATTCACATTGTATACCTGTATCGAAGCATCACATGTACTCTATAAAGACACACAACTGTTATGTACCCATAATAATTAAAAATAAAAAGTATTAAAAATTAAAAAAAAAGTATAGGGTGAGGAAGTATTAAAAAAAAAGTATAGGCTGGGGGAACACCAATGCCTGGGAGCAGGAGTGGCAGTAAAAGTTTCTCGGTGCCCTGTAGGGACCCAAAAGACATTATTTATGGCTATTTGGTTTTTTAAAATTAATATTTAGTTTATTAACGTAAGTCCAAAAATGTCATTTTTTTCTTGAGTTGCGATCAACTACAAATCTTACAGTTTATTCAAAATTCTCTGTCAATCCTTTTAAGAGTGATCTTTCAACTTGGTTAATTAAAGTAATAGACAAACATTTCAATAGTGTATTAAACATAACAAAATTATTTAAAATTTTCAACTTAAAAATTCAAAGCCAAAATCAATCACCCAATTATATTTTAAATTAAAAATCACAAGGGTAACCATGTTAATTAACACATTATCTTAAAAATAATGAATGCCTAAAATATTAAATACTTTCCCCCAAACTTATCTAAAAGTATAAATGCCTTGGGTTTTATACAGTCCATCATATTTATACTTAATTGTCAGTTTTCTCAGGGTTAAAGTGGTATCTTGTAAGGAAACAATTTTGCTTTCCAAAATATATTTGGGATTACTTTCTTAGTGCATTTTTGCCAGAGAGTTAGCTCGGATTCAGGATCTAATTTTCCCTATGTATACTTGCTTTAACAGGGACTCAATACCTTACAAACTGTTCAGTCTTCTCACTTATGTCCCCAGGATTCAAATTACTTGTCACCTAATTCTCAACTCCTCTTTGATTCTGCAACCTCCCCCAGGTTGCCTTGCCGATTGACCTGAATCAATGGATCTAGTCACTGTTTAATCCTACTCTGAATTCTTTGTACATGCTTCCTTGTGGACATAACTCATAGATATGTATAGGACCTGGAACTGGATTCTGTACCATGAAAACTGCAGGGTCAAACTTGACAACAGGTGGTGGAGGAAGAGGGACTGGCCACAGAAGTAGGAGAAGCACCAGGCGAGAGAAATGTAATAGTGTAACAGAAGTCAAAGGGAGAGAGAAGTCCAGAAAGGAAGGCACCGTCAGCATCAGCAGTTCGCAGTGTAGCAAGGAGGTTATAAGGCAAGGGGGTGAAATATGACTATCGAATTTGGTCGATGTGGACAAAAACCGAATAGCCATATACTGAGAGTGAACTAGAAGTGAGGAATTGGGAATTGCAGGTAAAGGCAGCAATGACTCAAGAAGTCTTTTAAGACTTTTTAATTTTAATTTACTTTAATTTTTTAATAAGGGAAACAGAGAGAGAGAGGTGGCAGACAAAGGACTCAAAGGAAGAGATATTTATTTTATATTTTACTTAAAAAAAAGAGTAGGTTTACTGTGAGTTGACCCTCCCCAACCCCCTCCTCCCCCACTTTTTTTGGTTAGAGTTTATAGATTCAGGACAAAGAATTAATCAGTGAAGTAATGTCCCAGAGAATGGGGGATAAAAGTTAAAGAGTCCACATGAAAAGGATGACCTTGAACAGGACAAGGTATACCTCATTCTCTGAGAATGGAGGGAATGAGGAAAGGGTTGATGCAGATATAGATAATCTGTGGCCGTGGGCGGGGCAGGAGGCTGAGGCTGGCCAAGCCTAACTGCCTGAATCTGGCGCGCCCTGGCCAGGCCTGGCGGGGACGCAGTTCCCGGCTTCCAGGAACAGTCAGACTCTGGGCTGAGATGAAGACAGCACCAGGAATGGCCAAAGGGAGCCACGAGAGAGCTTCCCAGTAAGGTAGCAGCTCACACTAATCACAGATCAGGAAAGAGAAGAAATCCTAGATGCGTTTATTCAACTCTGATTTCTCAGTTAAAGAAAACAAGGCCAGAGGATCGGACAGGCTCAAGAGAAATTACTAGCATCTCTTAAGCTAGAAACCAGGTTTCTTGGCCCCCCAGGGTCATGACCTTTTAAAAATTAAATATACGTAGCCAATTTTCTCCACCTCTTTTCCTGGCCAGCTTTTGCTCATGCATCTGCTTTCAGCACTCCATTTTCTCTGAAAGGCAGTCCCTGCTTTTTCACGACCTCCTCATTTAAACGGGGTCCCATAAAGGCTATTAGACATCCCTTTGATCTTTCCTTTGTTGCACCACAATTTAAATTCTATTTTTATGTGAGGATTATTTACTGTTCATCTTTCCCAGTAGATGCTACAAGCCACAAGAGGACAGGGACTGTTCACCTCTGCATCCTGGTCAGCAGACAGCACAAAGCCTAGCCTATTTGCTCAAGTTTGTTCGTGCTTCACAAACACAAAGAATGCATTTCCCTACTGTGAAAGCAAAATAAGCAGGAGCCCAGTAGCCTGAGGCTGTCTCTGGACTTTGAATTCCTGTATGGCAAACTGCAATATAACTTAATACATAAACAAACTGAAACTGAACCTAGGAGAGTGTATATATATGTGTGTGTGTGTGTGTGTGTGTGTGTGTGTGTTACAAATATATATTTGTAACAAACAGCTGAGTTTCAGCCAATCACAGGCAGCTGGTCAGACCATGCCTACATAAGGCAGATGCCTCGCCGTAACCAATCAAGCTATCTCTGTACTTTACTTCTGAGTTCAGCTTATGAAAGCGCATTGCTCATGCCGTGGAGGGGAACTCTCTGAACCTCTTCTGGTTCTGAGTGCTGCTTGATTCATGAATTGTTCGTTGTATATAAAAAAAAACTCTGTGAAATTTACTTTGTCTCAAGTTTTTCTTTTAAAAAATATTCAATGCATGATGTGGGAGTATAATGTTCAAAAATTTTATTTGCAAATTAAAGTTCTCCATTTGGGGGAAAAAACACTGTGTGGTTTCAGGAAGGCTGACGTACTTTCTCCACAGTCTATGAGAAATATGGGAAATGTCCAATACGTATCTGTTGAGTGAATAATCACTTCTGAACTATTGGAATTTTAATTCCTTTAAGGAAAAAAAATACATTGCCACATAGCCAGTCAAAATAATTTAAAGATATTTTCCAAACATTAAAACATGTATTTAGACAAGCAAATTGATTCTCCAAACAATGTTATTTAGAATAAACATTAAGGTTCATCACAACTTAAATAACAACTGACTTATAATGGAAATAGTGATCATATAAGGTAGCTCCTAGGATAATATATAACTAGAAAGTCCAATTTTTAATTCCTAAAGTGTCAGACTTTTAAAGTATCTCAGAGATATCTTCTCTTATACCTGACTCTTGGATAAAAAATGAACTTACTAATTTTTGGTATAGAAATTCATGCATTTGCAACATTTAATAAGACAAGGCATCATCAATGAATTGCTTACAGCCTTTTCACAGGGAAGGTAGTTTGCAAACACATGCATGAAGACTAGTACTACAGAGTAGGCAAACATTTTTCCATGTCCCACCCAAAGCAAACAAATGAAAATAGAAACTTCAAGAACAATTATAAAATATCTTTGAATTTAAAGGCACCGCACCCTTTCACCCTTCAGCTTCCTCTGTTCGTTCATCAGAAATACACATTTCTTAATCAGTCCCAACTGAGAATTTCTAGCAGGAAAGCATTTCTGTCCTTTCAATTGTGAGGTAATTAATATTTTCCTTACAATTCTTTACTCTCAAAACTTTATGAAGAAAAAAAATGGATAGAAAGTACTAGTTTGTTGATTATGTATATTAAGGAACCTAAGTGAGTCCCCTGGTCTAGTCCTTAATTATACCTACAGACACTTACATTCTAACTCTTTCATGGAAATTTTAAATTCCAAAATTAGTTATTTTCCCTAATGTTTATGCATGCAAACTGTATCTCCCAAGTGGCATAAAAACTTTTTGCCGTATCTGTTTGGGAGGGAATCTGATCACTGTTCCTGTGGTAAAGCAGATAACTGGTCTATGGCCAGACATGCAAGGGTCAAGTTGTGAGCAACATCGACCCTTGAGTTTCAGGGCAGACTGCTTCAAAGGATCTATCCTGTTGTCCATCTACGATGTTCTTCATTTTACTAGAAAATTCAGTAACTATATCTCATACCAAGGACACTATCAGTCTGATAGATTATTGCTCAATCTGGGTATATAGCTGAAAAGAACAATGAGAAACATAAACTCTTCCAGGTACTTCTGAAGGTGCACATACATACAGCCCAGGTCTGGGTTATATAGAGATAGTACCAACTCCCTTAATAACCCCTCCAGGACCTTACAATATTGTTATCTTCTACTGATGTCTTCGAATTTTCTGACTCTATTTGGGCTGTGGTTCAATCACATTCCTTCCTGTTTCACTTGCAAGGAAGGTCCACTGGCTATTCACCTGTGCCCTCTCCCTTTGACCACGACACTCAGCCTCTGCGTGAGGTTAGTATTCAAGAAGCTTACTGAGAACAAAATTTCTGCATTTTTCAATAAAACAATGTAAGCTTAATGAAAGGCAGAATTATAGCTGACTGAGGAGAAAATAATTACAGGGTGTCTCCAAAGTCACCATACATAGGGAAGACGGGAAATTGTAGCTAAATTTAATGTATGGGAAATTGTAGCTAAATTGATTAAACTGTAGTTAAATTTAGCTACAATTTTCCAGTTTCCTTATGTATGGCAACTTTTGGGACACCGCATATTAGTACATTAAATTATCCTTTTTTCATTACAGTTATGTATTGCTTAATGACAGGAATATGTTCTGAGAAATGCATCATTAGGTGATTTCATCATTCTGCAAACATTATAGAGTGTCCTTACACAAACTGAGATGGTATAGCCTACTACACACCTAGGCTATATGGTATATCCTATTGTTCCCAGGCTACAAACTTGTACAGCATGTCACTGTCTTGAATACTGCAGGCATCTGTAACACATTGGTAAGTACTTGTGTATCTAAACATAGAAAAGGCAATTGTAACACAATGGTAAGTACTTGTACATTTAAAACAGACAAAAGTTACAGTAAAAATAAGGCATTACAATCTCATGGGACCACAGTCATCGTATATGTGGTCTGCTGTTGACCAAAACGTCTTATGAGGTACATGACTGTGTATCAAAATACCATTATAGTTTGCTGATACAATTTAAAGGCATATCATAGTTATGAGACAACTGGTTTTGTTTTACCCATATTTTAAGATAAAACGTATAAAATGCATTATACGGATACCTTAAATACTTAGAGCATTGCAAACCCACACAAGATTATCAACAGGAGAAAGAAAAACTGGTTTGAAACAGTTTAAAACTGAACGTCATACAAACATACCTAGGTGTGTGGGTATACAGAGTCTAAAAAATCAAGCAGATGGTAACTTAAAAATGGAAATGTTTAGGATATGGAAAATGTTTAGTTAAAATAAATTAATAAAATATTGGAAACAAGCTCACCAAATTTGCAAAATGGGAGGTGGAGAGCAGAATAGTTTCTGAAAGACGGTGGCTCATTTAGGTGATGAACACCAGATGTTAAGTGGAACTGGCAGAGACAAAAGCCTTCTGATTAGCTTCAGGGAAGGAGGAGAAAAGAATCAGACCTCAGAGGTGAAGAGCCAAACACAACCCTTAACAGACGGGCAACTCCCTCATCACCCCAGGGAGCTGCTGGTCTTCCCACAAGGCACAAGGTGAGCTGCTTTTGGGAGGAGGTTAACGTCAGTGAGTAGTGATTCGGAAGCACCATGGGGTTGAGCCCCCAAACACGAGGGGTGACAATCCGAAACACGGCTCTGGGTCCACAGTCAGGCCAGGGTTGGCTGTGTTTCTGTGAGATAGGAAACAGTCCCTGAAACACATTCTGTGAAAAGGGTCTACGAGAGTCGTAGGATGAGAGTTCCCACATACATGGGAAATCAATGAAATTGTCAATGAATTAAAAGTATGCCTTGATCAGCGATGCCATCTCCTTTAGGAAGTTCAGGGTATTGGTATATTGTTGCAGTGAGAAGATAGCGACTGACATTCCCTTCAATGCAAAGTCTAATTCTCCAGTGTCACCTGTTATTATTAGGCAACTAGTTTATTGTTACTGTGTGTGTGTGTGTGTGTGTGTGTGTGGTGAGAGAAAGCATGCATGTGCACACAAGCTTGAGAGCATTGTGTGAGTACAAGCCAAGAGTGGGAATACTTCTCTTTCCTGAATTTTAGTCTCACCTCTTAGGTCTGAAGTCTACCTGAAGTCTGTCAATTGTTTTGATGAGCGCTCTGCAGTGTGTGAGCACAATATTGGACATTGACTCTCTGAGTTTGAGCACATGATTTACTGAAGGACAAAGACAAATTTATTTACTTGGCAGTCCAAGGAAAGTTAAGTTATTCACAGATACAGTGAGTACTAGAGGAGACTTAGCTTATTGTAGAAAGAATTCTAGACCACAAGTCAGCATAGCCCTGGGTTCTAGTCTTGGTTCTGCCATTAATTTAGGGTTGTGTGACTTTGACTAAACCATTAATCTCTCTGGACTTCAGCTTCCTCATATGTGAAATGGGAATGTTGAACTAAATGATCTGTAAAGCCCTTTTTGGATGCAGCATGCTGGAATGTATGTGGTTCGTGTGTTCAGAAGAGAGAACAATCATTTTAAGACAGAACAATGAGAGGCATTCACGATAGAAGTAGAGTAGTTTCCTCTTTTTCTGCAAAGTCTGCTTTCTCTGATTACAGACGTTAACATGGGAGTTGCAAACAATCCAGAGTATAGCAATGTCAAATGTAGATGGCAAATGCCCTGTAATCTCCAGGTATCAGTTTGAAATTTATTCTTTCAGATATTTTCTATTAAGTGCTAATTGTAATTATGACTATTTTATTAAAATGAAACAATAGTGCATTTTTCTTCAACAAATTTTTAAAAACTTAAGACTATATCCTGAATATCTTCCCATAATGCCATTTCATATATTAATATATCTCATTTTTCTTTCTTTTCTTTTTTTTTTTTTTTTTTTGAGACAGAGTCTCACTCTGTTACCCTGGCTAGAGTGCCGTGGTGTCAGCCTAGCTCACAGCAACCTCAAACTCCTGGGCTCAAGCGATCCTACTGCCTCAGCCTCCCAAGTAGTTGGGACTACAGGCATGCGCCACCATGCCCGGCTAATTTTTTCTATATATTTTTAGTTGTCCAGCTAATTTCTTTCTATTTTTAGTAGAGATGGGGTCTCACTCTTGCTCAGGCTGGTCTCGAACTCCTGAGCTCAAATGATCCCCCCGCCTTGGCCTCCCAGAGTGCTAGCATTACAGGCATGAGCCACCGCACCTGGCTAGTATATCTCATTTTTCAGTTAGTGCAGAGTACTGCATTGTATCTATAATTTGTGCTTTATTTAACCAATGTATATTGATGACTTATGAATTTTTTTGATCACAAGTAACACTGCAGCAAAATTCCTTGTATACCTGGGTCCTAAAATCCGATCTTGACATGTTCTCCTTTATTTCCCATTTGCAATTCATCACTAGATCCTGGTGATCTCACACAATATGTAAGTAATCCATCTACTTCTTGCTAATTGCCTCTAGTTTACTCAAGTGGAGAGGGAACAACCTCTTATGCAATAGTCCCTTAATTGATCCTCTCTCCCCAAGTCTTGCCTTCTTGCTGCCCACACTGCAGCCAGAGACGCAAATCTTACTACTTCCCAGTTTAAGACCTCCTCACTGTTCTCCAGAAAAAGACCACTAATTGTAATTGGTTGTATTGTCCATAATTTGCTTTAAGATATGTCAGCATAGACAGTCTGGGATTTATGAGTGTGCTTTTAATCTGTACCTTAGGATGTTGATTAAATTAGTATTAATATAGTTCTGGTACACACTTCAGAGATGGTTAGTTAGAATTAATCAGAAGGTAAGAGTGGCTTGTACAGGTATGCTAGCTTCTTTACCTCAAGTCAACACAAAGGACTTTATGAATCAGCAAAATGGATGTAAGAAGTTATTTTTCCTTGGTGAAATCAGTTTTGTCTAAGAGTGTGGACTGGCTAGAAATAGCATGGTGGGAGGCACTCCCACTCTTGCATCGACAAGGTGGATTATAGCAATCCAGCACCCTGTACCCTTCCCAGTGGTTCCCAGTGCTTAAGAAAAATGCTTTGTCCCGGGGAAAGTTCAAAGAATTCCTGCTGCTTAAATTAAGCTGTTAGGTGAGCTCAACCCTTCTTCTAGAAGAGTGTCAACATTTGCCTCTAATGAACTTTCCGTGAAAGATACAGTTGGAGAAACTAAAGGAACAGAAGGAGGGACTTCACCAACCTTCGGGAACAGGATGCACGATGTTTCCATCCTGCTTACTAATCAATGTTGCCTTGTGAGGCTGAGTCAAACCCGAGACCAAGTTGCTGAGGCTGCAAGGAAGGAGACCTTTATCCTCACCTACCTCTAAATCCTGGAGGTTTCAACACCCACCAAGAGGGACCTTACATACAGGAAGACCCGGATTAGCTGCGGTCAGTTTACAGCAGGGGCCTACGCGGCCCTGCAGGATGGAGCGACTGCCCACCTCTCCTGATGGTCCTGTGCTCAGGCCATTGCTCGGGACACCATCCGCCTGGGGCCCTGTCAGCAAGCCGCTCGCCCTCCCACCTCATGACTCCCTGTGCCAGGGGGTCTCTCTCGTCTTTCGGATCCCAGCTGACATCCCTTCCTCGGGGAAGCCGATCCTGCCTCCCGCTCGGGAGAGGGAGCCCCCGCTCGCACGCTGCCCCAGCGGAGCCGGTCCCCGCGCGCTGCCGCGCCAGACGTGCTTGCATGCGTGGCGCGGTTGTGTCCTGTGAGACCGCGTGAGGTCTGCGTTGTCACCCTGGCATCCCCTCCACCTGGCACAGTGCTCCACCTCCACGGACACGAGCTCAATAAAAGGGCATTTCGATTTTATTCTACACATTAATAGGAAAAAAAAGCTTTTTATGGTGCTAGGTTCACTAACTAGAATGGGCCCTCCACAGGCAGAACATATTACAATATTTCTTAAAAAGTCCAACGTTTAAACTCACGAAATGAAGGATGAAGAATACATGACATTCTAAAAGCAAGGCCATGGCTCTCTCTGTTAAATACTATATACGCCAATTGAGTCATTTCGAAAATCCTTCATGGAGATGCAAACCCGAAGGGGTCGCCCTGCTGAGCTCTCCCTTCTCCGTGTTTGCCGTCTTCGCAGTCTCCCCCGTGCACCGGGATCACTGCAGCACGGAAGTGGGCTTTGCTGTCTCCAAGAACTTCTCTTTGTTTCCTCACGCTAAGTCCTCGGCCTCCTCCCTGCTTCCCGCCAGGACGAACATGGAGCTGATGCTGGGTTTTACCCCCAAGTCCTTCCCCGGCTTGGAGTGCAGTTGTACCTGGGAAGCATTTGAAACTATCCCTGGGCAGATATTCAAGTGGACACTCCCCTGATGAGGAAAGCTGTGCCTCTGGTTGGAAATGTAGGGCCACCTCCCGCGCTGAGGCCTGGAAGCACCTGTTACGTCGCGTGGCTTCATCTGCAGTAAAGGTGGGGCTGTGAGAAGACGTGCGAGCTGGAAGCCGCCCCTGATCTTTCCTTCCATTCTGTGCCCCGCGACGCTGCTCTGGCCTCAACTTCTCAATTTACATTTGAGCAAACGGGAGGCCACAGAGGCTGAGACTCAGACTTATTAAAGTCTGCGTTTACCAAGTGTGGACCTGCCAGGTAGACATGTGTTAGGGGAAGTAGTTCGCGCCCAGTTTTACAGATAAAGAAGCTGAGATCCAGGGAGATTAAGTGAAATTCCTGAGGTTCCACAGCAAAGGCAGAGCCAATATTCAAACCTGATGCGGGCCCAGCCCTCATCCCAGTCTCTTCGAGGACAGCCGGGCCTGACTCCAAGTGGGCCACAGCCTTTCCTCCTTTGAGACCACTCAAGGAGTGCAGTGGCCCAGACAGCTCAGGTATGGAAGGAAATGCAACCCCCGCACACCGAGGTTCCTTCCAAAGGGCTCACATAAACTTAAACCGATTGGTAAACACCTGCAAACAAGCGAGTGGAGATTTGATGGGAACGAATGTTCATATGATGCTGTCATCTCTGTTTGGGAGGATGGTTCTGATGATTTCTGACTTATGGGCGTGGGTGTACCTGTGTCTTGCCCAGTCACACCTGCGGTGAATGCTCGTGTTTCTGTTTGCTTGTTTTGCTTTTGGTTTGTGTAGGTAACTCTTAAAAGGTGACTGCTTGTTAAGGGTTGCAATTTCAGTAATTTTACTGTCTTAGCTTTTTTTGGTTGCTGTTGTTACATAAAAGCAACACCCCTTTTGCCCCATTAAATCCTCAAATGTAGGCAGGGTATTAAAAAAGCAACCCTCTAACTCTCTCCACACCAGTAAGCTGTGACTTCTCTCCCTGCCTCTATTTTCAGGTTCACGGCCCCAGGGCCACAACTCAGCCTTGTGCTGCAGCACCAGGAATCACTTGCCTTCTGTCTTTGAAGACAGAAAGCGCGGCACCGATAGCAAAGCCTGAACGCATTTTGCCGCGGGGATCCGGCCTCTGTCAGTGTCCCAGGCGGGGCGCCTGCCTGGTTGCAGCGTGTCTCTGCGGAGCGTTTATCATGTCCACTCCTAGAACACCTGGCTCCCTTCGCCAAAGCCAAATCCCAGTGATGATCATTAAACTTGTCTTGTCAGGTTTAAAAGAGAATGTAGAAAAATTATAAACCAAATCTTGACTATCTAGTCAATTAACTCTGTTTTATGATTCTCTTTAGAAACTACTAGAGCATCAAATGTATTGGTTACATGCCAGGTAGCTACTTAGCAAACCAGGATTCAAACTCAGGTCATTGTGACTTTAAAATGTGAGCTCTTTCTACTTCCCCACACTGCTTGTCAGCAGCCAGGAAATGCCGAAGTAGGGAAAAGAACTGCCTTGAAGTAGCTTAGTCAAAAAGTGCAGGACTGGGGTGGGAGGTGGGGAGGTTAGCAAAGGGGGTCCCAAACCTAGGGCTATCTCCGACTTGTGGGGTTATCCTTGGATAGGTCCCTTCCTCTCTCCAGGCCTTGGTTTTCTTATCCATAAAAAAGGAGGTCATCTATGGACATTTTTAAAGGCTCAGCTTAGTTGCTTAAGAAATAGGCTTAAAAATTGATTAAAAAAATTAAAGTCTTTTCATCACTCAAAGAATCAAAGGGAAGGGCTGCAAAATAGCTCACATCATTTGAAATACAAAGTGTGGTTTGTTGCCATTGGAATCAACGTATGGATTCCATGAAATAAGAAAACCAGGTGTCAGAGAAAACCAGTTTTCAATAAGTCATTTTCAAGTTTCCATGAAATAGTTACTTCAAAATCATAAACTTTCAAGCATCTTTCCAAGTTTGGCTGAGTGTATATGAGAAACAAAACAAAACCAAAAAGATGATCAGTTTGATAATCTCCTACAAAGACCAAATAGAAAACCTACAGGGTGCTTTAGTGGACAAATGCAGGATTGGGTTTGGGGCCAGCAGACCCGGGTTCAAATCTTGCCTGAGTCAAATCTCCAAGTCTCAGTGTCTTTAACTGTGAAATGATCATACTAATCCTACCTACACACATGTCACAGGGTGGTTGGGAAGGCCTAATAAACTACATGAAGAACTGTTTCATTAAAAATAATTGCCTGCCAAAAATTTGCCACTATTTACATGGGCATGTAGATTTGGAATTTTAATGTTTGAACTGCCTCTTAGCAAAAATCGGAAAACTGCTATATTTCCAAGGAATGGGGGCAGCTACCTTAAAACAAATAAATAAATAAACAAAAACTCAAACCACTACCATCAAAAAGTATCCTTCTTTTTCAGCAGTAAAGAATGCAAAGATAACATCCCAACCTGAAGGTTAGGAAGCAAAATTCGGAACTTGGCAGTCCAGAATGGTCTCCACCTTCTCCCTTTCTTCCCTTAGAATCCAATCTGGCATCACGTCCTATGGGATGTGCCTTGAAATACCTCCCAGACTGGCCCTTTCTCCTCCACGTGCTCCATCCCTACCTCAGTCTCAGCTATCCTCACGGTGTGCCTGGACGACAGCAGAACCTTACAGCCAGGCTCACCGCTGCCTGACGAACCTTCCTAGAAAGCAGGTTTCGTCAGGATCCACGGTGATTCCACCAGTCTCACACTACTTGCCTCTAATGCAAAAATCGCGCCTCTCCTCTAGACTGGGAGTCCCTCCGCTCGCCTCAAAGCTGTGGAGCTGACTGCAGCCTCAGGCCTCTGCTCTTGCTGTTCCCTCTGGCCAGGAAGCTCTTCCGCCCTCTGTTGCTGATCTTAATACAGTCACTTCCCCAAGCCCCCTTCAGTGCAGGGCCTCTCCGACTTCACTGTGCTCAAGAACCATCGGGGAGGTTCAGTCAAGACTCTGCATTTCCGACAAGCTAACAAGCTCCCAGGTGATCATGACGTTGCTGGTCCCTGGACCCCACTTTGAGGAGCAAAGCCTATTGGCTTATTGGACAAAATGGGGGGGAGGAGTAGTTTTCTGAGACACATAGACATGGGTTTGAATGCCATCTTTATCAGGTTTTAGCTGTGTGATCTGGGATAAATAACTCCTCTTGTACAGCAGGAATATTACCTATTTTATATAAATGATGTGAGGATCTTTTAAGCTATTAATAAATATTATTCTTTTCAAATGTGTCTTTTCCATGGCTCCCCTGAACTCATCATCTTCATCCTCTACTAAGTTTCTCTGATAATCCAATCTGCTTATTTCTCTTTACTCTGAATCCTATTTTTTTTTTTTTTTTTTTTGAGACAGAGTCTTGCTCTGTTTCCCGAGCTAGAGTGAGTGCCGTGGCATCAGTCTAGCTCACA
>CM052437.1:93122652-93173567 GCA_028533085.1 Varecia variegata | reverse complement strand
CAGCCCCTCCCATCAAAAGGTGGAGTCTATTTCTCCACCCCTTAAATCTGAGCTGGCCTCTTGACATGAGTTTAAAATAGACTGGAGTAGAAGTGAATGAATTGTGTCAGCTTGAGCCTAGGCCTCAAGGGGTCTTGTTTCCCTCTTGCAACCATGCTGAGCCGACACATCCACAAGCCCAGGCCAGCCTGCCCAACGATGACAGATGTGAGCCTCAGCTGCTCCCCGGTGACTCAGCCAATGGTTGGCTAACACTTAGAAGCAGAGCCACCTTAGTGACCACAGACACATGACGGAGCCTGTACAAGACCAATAGATGCACCCAGCTGAGCCCAGCCCAAACTGCTGATCCACAGAATCATAAGGTAAATAAATGATGGCTGTTTTAAGCCATTATGTTTGGGGTGGTTTGTTACACAGCTGCATGTAACTGATACTGTATATATAAGTAATTTCTAAATGAACAGTGGCTATTATATTTTGGGAAAATATAATACTTAATAGAAAACGAGTTTTCCATAGTATTAAAAATTGTACTTCTTAGGCAGTAGTAGGAAGATGACTGAACCAGGAATTAGGACTCTTAGATTCTGATCCTAGTAGCTTTTCCAATGGCAGCCATATGACCTTGGACAAATCATTTAACCTGTTTGTGACTCAGTTTCCTCATCTGTAAATTAAGGTAGTTAGATCAAGTAACTTCAAGGGTTCTTTGCCAGCTCTAGAAAGGACTGAAAGTACATTTTTCCAAAATGTGTTCTGTACTTACTTCCTTGCTAACAGATAGTTCTGAATGAAATTTAAGTTTTCTTACATTTTAGGGTTTAATCACAGATAATGTTCACCGTATTGTCTTCACTGTCTGGCAGTTGGTTGTGACCACATTTCATAGTTATCTTAAGAGCCATACATTGAACCTACAAGGTGGCTCTACTTGCTGTGGACCAGGAACCAAGGTAGCCAAGCTCATCAGGAATCAGAATAAAAGTGAAATGCCATTAAGTTTTTGTAGTTATCTAAGTATGTGGCTCTTAACAATTTGCAGATGCAAGTAAATGTCTTTTATTCATTTCTAGGCTGCAATAAATATTATAGAGGACTGAGGTTGTTAGCAATCTGACCAGCAAATAAAAGAGATACTGTTGTTTATAGCAATAAAGAATCAAATCTTTGCATGTTGCACTACATGACCAAGATACATATTATATTCAATTACCAAATGTCGGGAAAAGAATTAACAGGAGAAGCAAATTTCAAAACTCTTGTGTGTAGAGATCCACTCTAGAACTAATGATCAAGTGAATTAATAAATAAAAAATGTAACCAAATACTCGTTGTATTAAAAAGTGATGCATGTGGCAGCAAGTCCATAACCAAGGTGACTTTTCTTTTCAGAGGCACATGTGCTTCTCACACACCGACACTCCTGCAAATATGATACAGTCCTCTCTGTGACATGCTGTGCGATGTTTTTTTCCTTCTTTTTTCATTCTTAAGTCATTAAGATCCAAACAGTAAGCTATGTTGTGGCCAACTGAAACCAAAAAAGAGAAAAAAAAGAAAGAAAGAAAGGCTATTCTACTGTCCACTTCCACTAGTGTTAAACAGTCAAAAGTCAGGATGTTTTTACTCCCAGAGGAGTTAAGCTACATCAGAGAATGTGTATATAATATGAGGGCAACAGTTCACCTTAACTTTGCCTTCAGATGTATATAGTTAAGTCTACAGAAGGAAGCACTAGGCTGTTGAAAATGTGAAATATAATTGCCTCATTCTTTATCAGAAGCTTTTTTCTGTGATGGAAACAAACTGGAGGGGCCCAAGAGGCATTCAAGTCCACATGAAGAACACTGCAGAGAAATGTGTCCTATTTTTATCTACCTGGAAAAAAATGTATTTTGAAATGATTTCAGAGATTCGAGTCATCTAATACTTTCTTACAGTTAAAATCCGTAATATCACTGCATCCCTAAATATCTCTGAATCGATTCACTTTCCTCTGTCTTCTCATGTGGACTTTTGCAGTAGCTGCTTTTGGTTTTGTTTGTATCTTCCCTGTTTCATTCTTCTGATTGCAGCCTGAGTGAACTTTCTAAAATAGAGATCTGCTCTGCTTGAAATCCTTCAGCAGCTTCTCCCAAGACTGTAAAATCCCTAAAGACAAGGACTGTGTTCCCAGAACCTCACCAACTATCTGGTGTTTCTGGGTCTATACACATGATATCTCCAAGGCCAGGTCAGGGTTTCATTTAACTTTGGAGAACCACTGTGACCTGAATAAATCAGAATTCATTGCTGGTGATAAAACCTGAGACACGATATTCCTTTTGTCGTATGTTAATAATATTCACTGCAACTCAGGAGCATCTTTTCTAAGATGCCTGACAAGTCTCTGAGTCAGTGTTTTGAGTTCTTTTAATTATCTGCTGCAGGACACATTGGTGTTTTAAGGATGTTTTAGTATAGGATCGTTTGATGATCTACAGTCCTTCTGAAGATTCCAGCCTCTGTGGGACCATGATATTCTCAAGTGAAAGGGTGCAAGTAGATGAATAATTTCAGTTTATTCTCTTAAATAGCATTCAGGGGATAACCATAGTAAGAAAGACTACAACTAGGGTGGCAGGATGGCTCAGTGGTTAGGAGCAGACACTCTAGAAAGGCTACAACTGGGTGACCCATTTGACCTGCAAATGGGTAAAGGCTCTAAGTTTGCCCTCCCCTAGGACATGCCTACCAACTTTTCCCAACTCTTCTAGATACCCAGAAAGTCTCTCTGTAACCAGATAATCAGTCTAATGACCAAAAAATTTTTTAAAAAGTAAAAAGACAAGAAGGAGGTAGGTATTATTTAACCAAGACCCAAAAAGATCCCAAGATTCAGGGTTACTAGAGAAATTGTGTAACTAGGGGAATGTGAAACACAGTCTGGGGAGAGGAAACCCAGCTACTGGGAGGTTGGTATTCAAGTGTTTGGAAACTGGAGTCCGTTCCAAGAAGCATAGTCAATGGGCTTCCGGGTGCCCAGGGCAGGGCGGTTCCAGAAGGAAAGAGGGCTGTACCTGCGCTCTGCCCTTGGGCTGCCACCAGATTCTGGCCAGAGCTTAGCTAGATTGTGTTTCCAGGTTTAGAGAGGCTCTAAGGTGGGAAGTCAAGGGAATCATTCCATGTTTAGGATAATGGAACATGTTTAATTGATATGCAAATTTTTGTTTAGTTTTAAATTCTGGATATGCAAAAAAGCTCTTTGAAACATAGCTAAGATTAATCCTATTTATCTTTAGATATCATTCGATATCTAAATCTTTAGAACCAATGAGGACCAGGCCATGGGGCCAGGTGCCATGAAAGAGGCACCTGTCACATACTTGCTGAGTGAAGGAAGGAGCAGGGTCAAAGGATGGACACAGAGTGGGTGAAGAAGAGAAGTAAGCCACACCTCCCCTTTCTGTATCAGTGGCTACTCTATTTCTCCTCGGTGACCAAAACAACGGATGCATCACACAAGGGAAATACAAATAGCCCAAGAATTTGACTTCACCTTCGGAGCTTCAAATTATTGTTTCAATTATCTGTCTCATGATAGGGGTTTTACAAAAGGGATCGCAAGGTGTTCTGTAGGCACTCGTGTTTAGATTTAGAAGCTTTACTATCTGTCTCGTCCTTAAAATAGTATTAACTGAAGGATGAAACCCAGCAAATATAGAATCTATTATCTTTAAAAACAGCAATCACTTTCCATTTCTTTCTCATTCAACTCTCAAATGTTTCTCATCTTTTCTCCAGATTTTACTCCTCACAAGAGCTTGGCCACAACCACCCAGGACATCCACCAGCCATGGTGAGAAGCGCCATCAGTAATGCTCTCCCATAAATAGTGACAGGGAGAAAATAAACACCCTATTCTTTAATGATTTGAACCTCCCCATGGAACACTGACTTCCTCTAAATTCACTGGGCAAACTTTTATACCGAGATGGAAAAGGAAATGTACTAAGTCATTTAAGGGAGTTTTTATTTTGTTTGGTTTTTAAAGTTAATTACAGTGCTGGGAGAAAAAGCATTGATTTCTGCCTTATATCCTTGGGAAAATTCTTCAGTGCTGGTTTGTGAAAATCTCACCGCATCAGGGCTGCCAAGGTCAATGCAACCCAAGTAATCGACCTGGGAGATGCTTGCCTAATTATTAAATATTTAGCAAACATTTTGTGACCATTCAGCTGTTTGCACCTGGCGCCCTCTGCACTGCGCGCTGCCTCCTGGCACCCGACTCTGCCCCCACCCCTGCCGGCCGCCCAGGGCGCCCGCGCCCCGCGGGGGGCAAATCCCGGGACCCAAGGGCATTTCAGAGAAACAGCGGCGGTCACATTCCATTTCCGTTTTATTAAAAACAGACGCTTAAAATGGGGGAGGGGCATAGAAATAAGGGAAAATCTCTTGCAGTTTTTCCAACTCCAGTTCTCAGGCACTGTTGGAAGTTCATTAATTAGGGATTTAAATGCAAAAGTGTTTCACACAGCCAATTAGATGCCAAGCTTGACAAACGTTTTGGTCTTTAGTTTTGCGAATTTGTAAAAGTGCCCTCTCCGGCCCGGTTTTGCCTCTCGTGCAGCGCCTTTGTTGAATGACAAGAATTTTCCTGAAGTTACCAAACTGCAAAGTGCCTCCCCCCATTTCTTTTCCCCAGGGCAAAAGCAAATCAAGAAATAAAAAATGACCCGCGAGATAAGTTGCGGAAACCATGCCCCAAAGCCAAGTTCGCAGGACGCGAGCCCCCCTCCGGCGCGGGCCGGGGACGGTCCCTACCTGCGGCCGGCGGCGGCGTCGCGGCGCCCATGGCTTCGCCGGCCTCGGCGGCCGCGCCGGGAAACGCGAGCGGCCCCGGCGCCCGAGCCCGCCGCTCCCGGGGCGGTCCCGGCGCGGCCATTGGGCGGCGCGTCACGTGGCCGGGCGGGGAGCCTCCCGCCACCGTAACCCTTACCTGCGCGGCGCCCGGGCTCGAACCGCCGGAGCCGGACGTCCGCGCTCTCCCGACGCGGAGCGGCCATCCGGCGCGCGGGGGCAGCAAATCTGGGCGCTCGGCCTCTGGGCGCGGACGCCAGCTTGCACGCCAGCCGCCTGCCGGCCGGGAAACTTTTCGGTGCCTACTTTTCTGTCGTGCTGCGGGGAAGGGAGATTTCTATGAGTCGGGTCGGGACGTAAGTGGGGGATAAATCAATGCACCCCTGGCAAACAGATCTGTGCCCCATCCCCTGTGTACTGGGCGTTTTGCGGTGTCCTCAATTCCAGCATTAGCCGCTCGGACCTGGTATGCGCGCTGCCGCGTGCGGTGTGAGCCACGATGATAAGTACCGCGGAGTGGCGCACACTCGCCTGCACCCTAAAGGCCACCGTGGGAGTTCCCCTTCTTCTCCCTCCTTCCCTTTCTTTTCCTGAGGCCTTAGGACCTTGGCTGCTACACCCCCTCCAAACTACTGAGCTCCACGCTCGTAGTTGTTGCAATTCACATTTGTAAGGTGGGTGGGAACTGGTTGCTTTACCCTAAAATACTATTTAAGGATTGGACGCTTTTTTCACCTGTGCTCCAAAGCAAATGCTGGGCTTGCCAGGAAAATGTGTTAAGCAACTGCGCCACCTAGCTTACCCTCTTCTCTCTTTCCTTTCCAACTTATCCCTGGAGAGTTAGGGATAACAAGACGTTGGAAAGGCAACTGGACGAAGTACTAAACATGGACATGCTGTCCTTAATTTTTCAATGTGTCTACTTTAGTGATTCCAGCTGCATTCACACATTTTCCACGCTTTATGGACGGAGACTCAATTTTTTGGATCCTCCGAGTTCTGTAGTAGCTGCCCGCTGCAAAGTGGTAGATTTCTGAGGGAAATTACATGTTTTATGTCATTTTCGGATAAAAACGCTTTGTCACAATAAACGTCCCCCATGTCCATCTTCTATTCCACACTTTAGTAATGTCCACGGTATATTTGTACATTTATCAATTGAGTTATTCTGTCCAAAAAGACTTTGGTATTTGTCTTGAGTTTTAAAGTGTGGTTCCCAGACTAGCAGAATCAGCCTCAACTGGGAGAATTTAGTAAAAATGCAAATTCTTGGGCCCCACCCCAGACATTGATTCAGAAATAGTGGGGATCAGGGAAGATGAAGAAATTTGTGTTTTAACAGGTGATACTCCAGTTTGAGAACTGCTGCTCTGAGTATGCTCAAGCAGCTGGCTAAGTTCCCCTCATCTATTAAAGGCCGAGATTCTATAAAGCCAGAGGTGCTGTTGTGATTTGTAATGCCAAATTACCAGCATTATATACTTTGTCATATCGATACACTGAAACATCCCTCCTTGTGTCTATACAAAGTGTAATCTGTACTTTGTGCAGATCACTTAGAATGCCACATGGAGACCTGAGAGGGCCCTCCTAAAAATATGGAAGAAAAACCTGTAGTTTCTTGATGCCAGCTGGGATGAAAGCACCATGATTCACTTAGTTTTTTAGGTGTGCTCATGTTTTCATTGCCATATACAGTGTTCCCAAACAATGAGTCATGAAAGATAGGAAAGCTAATTTATTTGAGTGGATTTGTCAAAATAGTTCCAAACTTGTCAAATAGTTCTAAAAAAACAAACAAATTTTCCAAAAGTTTATGGTATCCACTTACATTATGACCCCCCCCCCCCCCCCCACACATAACCATATTAGGCATTGTAGTAAGGGCTCAAGAGAAACAAATGATAGGATCCTTTATCTCAGATTCTCCATGGGGTGGATAGCATATTTCCAATTGCCTGCATGGATGTCTTATCTTTAAACTCTCTAGGTCTATGTTTACTTTATGATTTACCTCCCTTTCATCTCCTATTCACTTTACATTTTGTAACTCTACTATCTACCCAATTTCAATTGGAACTGGAATTGTTTGAGTTTTCCCTTCCCTTTGTCACCTACTTCTACCAACTAAATCCCTGAAATCACTCTAGAAGTGCCCCTCTTCTTAGCATTTTCACTGCTGCTGTCCTAAGATCAAGTTCTTACACTTTCTGTCTCAGATCACTGGAATAGTATTTACTGGTCTCCCAGCTTCTGGTCTCTTCCATCCCATCTCCAATCCATCCGACTCCAATCCATGCCTGACTCATTCTAAAATACCATTCCAACTAGGGCATCTTCCTTCTTGAAAAGTTTTCATAGATCCCTACTGACCACTGAATAAAGTCTAAAATCCCAACATAGTGTTGGAAGTCATCCAGAATGTGCTTCAACTCTGTTTTTGCTCATGTAGCTCCCTTCACCTGACACATTTTTCTTACAATGACAGCTAAGTCCTCTTACTAGTCAAGCCTCAGCTCTGTCTCCTCCTCTTGGTCAACATTTTTGATTCCCAGGTAGAGTTAATTGTTCCTTTGCAGTGTACCCTTGGCACCTGGCTTTCACTTTTATTAACAACTTTTTATCAGCCTAATACCTGCTTTAGTTGTGTCTTTTTTAGATTGCAGGATTCTGGACAGCAGGAGCCATGTGTGACTAATTTGCAAATCATCCCGGGGCATAACATAATGCCTCAGACATAGCAAGCATGCAATATTTGTTATGTCCTTGACTCTAAGAAAGAAGATATTTAAACAACAAACTCCATTTGTATGAAATGCTTTTATGCAAATATTGATCAACTTCTCTACGTTTTCTCTGAGAACCAAAAAGGAAGAGAGTTTAAGCTTCAACCTAAAGGACATAGATTAGAATCTAAGAAGAAATTCCCCAGCATGGGTAATGGAATAGTTTTCACTGGAGGTAGATTTTAATTGCTAGTCTCAGCCATGTGAAGATGTGGGCAATAAACTGGATTGATAATTTCTTAGATTTTTTTCTTAACACCTTGATTTTTAGTTTCTCTCAGAACAATTGTTTCATGACAACTAGATACAAAGATTCATATGATTATTTCCTATGTATCATCACTTAAGTTTGCCAATAGTGCTCTTTTTTTAAAAAAAAATATATATATTTTTGGTGTACGTGAGGATTCTCGGATCCAAGAGGAAAGAGATGAACAAAAGGGCACATGAGCAGGTTCCCCTTGGTCCTGCTGTCTCACCTGGAAGGAATTTATGAATGGGACTACTCCTTGGTCATCGTCCTTCCCAGCTCCATCCCATGCCCAGAGGGAAGCACCCTGCCCTTGCACTTACACACAGAGAACTTATTTCTTATCTGTTTTCCTGTTCAGACTGAAATCCTAGAAGACATAAACTATCTTATTTACCTTTGTTTTCCTGGCAAAAGTCATGACCAAATAAATATTTTCTGAATGAATTCATCAACTATTTTTCTGTACCTGAAAAACCTGGGAGTTTGTATCAACCTCCAGTGACCTTCAGAGCCTAGCCTGGTCTCCCATCAGTAAGTCAGAAAATAACTCATAGGTCATTATCTATCTCTAAATGCCTACTAGATACTAAATGCTAGCTATATTTTGATGTGCTTTGAGAAAGTTTATAAAAAACACATTGAGCATGCACTGAAGTCTTGTTCGGCTATTCTCCCTGAGCCTCTGTTTCTAGGTTTCGTCCTCTGTAGATTCGGAATACTAACAGTCCCTACTTCCTAATGCTGTTGTGAGTATGACATGGCTTAGTGCATGCAAACTCCGAGAACAGTGCCTGGTGCACCATACGCACTCACTGAGCATGAGCAATTATTATTATTATTGAAGGTCTCTGACTATAGCTGCTAAAGATGGGGGAGAAAAACCAACAGCACACAAATCTAAGTGGCTTATCTTTTATTCATACAAACAATACATACACAAGACTGTATATTGTTTGAAGACTGAAATAATTTTCTAGTGTAACAACTCTGTAACAAAATTTAACTAAATGTAACATTTATGAAAATATAAATCTCTGATTGGGTAATTCTTCCCAACAATACAAAGTATACATAAAAACAGTCAATATGAGCTATCAGTTGCAAACAAGTTAAGAAAAATCATTCAAGTCACTTATACTCTATTGGCTTTTACACAGAACATTCACATACTACATTTAATCCATCTAGGCATTTAATTCTTAGAAATGTGTGGCACGGAGTTCCAACTGATAATGAAAGGAATAAGAACGTGTTGCCTAAAGAGCTCAAAAGCACTGACTCACACAATCAACTCCATGTGATCTGTATGTGGGTAACCTTCTCTGGGCTACCACCTCCCTGGCTGGTAGCTAAACCAGGAGGAACCATACTGCAAAATGTTTTTCACCATCGAGTGGGGTATTTATAACTGAATCACATCTTTGAAGGCTTACATGTTAAACTGCTTTCCAAAGTGAAATACAATTGACTGGGATTCTCTGTGGGTTAGATCACTTTGTTTTTCCCATTAGCATCAATAATCAAGATGCCACGGTATTGTTTCTCACATTGCCCCCCAACTTCCCTAGGAGGGCTATAGCAGAAGTTATCACTACCTTTATTCTGAAGTTTACATCAACAATGCACTGGCGAGGTTAAAGATGTGTCTAGGGATACACAGTGAGCTCACCGCAGAGCTGGACTGAATGCAAGTCAGTTCCTTGTTCATCATTCTCACTATGAAAGTCAATAGCGCCACTTTCAAAGAAAACAAAACCGTCACCACTGACACCCTCTGAAAAGTTGTCCAAGGACATGCCATGTGGCAGATACGAAAGGAAGAACAATCACCTTTCGAGATGTAATATTTTCTTTTAAATAGGTGAAGCAGTTTTTGAAAAATATTTGATACCATTTCACAGCTTCTGCTCTGAAACGGGTAAGACTATAAAAGGCTCAGAGGAGTCCTCGATCAGGGAGTAACAGATAAAGAAGCGTACATACAGTGTGCAGAAGAAAGAAAGGGCTTACAAACAGGGACAATAAAGAACCTTTGGACACCCTTAAGATTTATGGAATATTTGAGCACAAAGACAGGCATATTCAGTTTGTCCCAGAGTATTTGGTCATCTGTCTGCGCTGTACACAGGAAAGAGGAGGAACGAGAGTAAGGCAAATGTCATCAGTATCTCAGAGATAGCATGACAAGAAAGCTTGCTTTCTATTAAGATTGACTGCAGGGATTTAGAAAATAATTTCTGCTTCCATACAACTGACTGAGTAGTATAGACTTTTGTTGGTACAATGATAGAAATGAGCAGGTGTTTTGACCAAATTTGTAATGCCCTTCCTGTAACTCTTTACAGCCGGCAAAAATATGCATTTCAAAAGGATGTGAAAAGATTGTGGCATCTTATTAAATGTGTTCTTTTGCAGCCCAGGAAATGAATAGTTTAAAAACCATATATTCTGTTGGATAGAAACCCTTGCATGCAATTGTTGCAACTGTATTTTAATAAAGACTGACTCGCCATGTTCAGTAGCCCTATGATAGTGATAGTGAGTTCTTGTCCCAGTCTAGTTCATGGTCTCACATTTCATGTCGTGTCTCTTGGGAAACTGAGAATACATCTGGGCATTTTTGTTACATTATTTTGCACCTTTAGACCTTTCATCTGCAGACTAGGCTACACAGTTGTCAGGACCGTAAAATGGAAAGAGAGATTAAGGCTATGTTTACTCATCACACAATAATTTGAAGTCAAACAGCTTGTTGTCTTCATGATTTTGACAGATTTTGTATAACTAATTCCAGTCCCAATGGTCTGTATATAACTGTAGCCTCTCTCATCTGAACCAAATGGGATGAATTATGCTGCTTCTTACTACAATGCTAATTTAAAAACTTTTATCCTCTGTCTTCTAGGTGAAATAGCTATTTAAATGCTACTTATAAAAATTCTGTCATTCCTTCATTCCTGGATACACTTTGATAAAAAAAAAATGCACCTAAAATCAATCTCACAGTTCTGAATGTTTCATGAGCATCTTAATAAAACACTGGAATTCCAGCATCTTTCCTGTCTTTTAAGAAATGAATAGTTTATCATTTGGGACATATTTTTTTTCTTCTGCATGTGGATCACGTATTTCCGCTGAGCAGGACAAATAGTCTGTCAGTTATCAGGGGCATAGCTGTGGCCCCTGGACTCTAGGGCAGAGCACACTCGGTCATAGCAAGAGTTGTATTTCTTGGAGGGTGTTGCTTCATTGGACTCAGCAGAGTCACTCACTGTGATGGGGCTGTCTCTTGCAAAAACCTCAGTGGACTCTCTCCATAAACAATCCACAGACACTTTAAAACAATAGCTGTTACACTTTGGTCTGGATGTCTGTGTTGCATTGTTGAAAATTTGTCTGCTATTTGAAGTGGCGATTTTAATTTTCAGTGCAGCATCTACTCGGTCTACTACTGTGTATATCCCTATACTCCCATCATCAAAGCCCACAATGATGTTCAGGTGCCTCTGAGAGAGTGCAAGAAAAGTTGGTGTTTTGTAAAGGGAACAAGCACCGATATTTTTGCCATCTGCCAGTCTCATTACAATTAAACTGGATATTGCACCATTTTCATCCTCCTCCTCCCCATTTCGGAAACAAATGTATACCAGGTAGCGACCATCTCGAGACAACCTCTGCCGCCAGATGATCCCAGAGGCGTGAACCACCCGTAATTTACCACTGTGTAAATCCAGCACGTTGATATTTTCATCTCCCCTGGATATAATGCCTAGCTTTCCATTGGGAGAAATTTCAAAATCCTCCAGGTTTTTCAGGAAGTTGTTTGGAAGTTGCACCCGTCGACAGATCACTTCATCTGTCAGACTCCAGAGGTTCACGGTCTCGGCCGATGTGATAAACACGACGATGTCGGGACAGTCGGGGATTAATTTAAAATTCACAATCGTGGTCCCGTCTTCACAGCAAAATTTCTTGGTGATACTTCCTGTCCACAGACTGACTGCCAACACTTTGCTTTTCGTCATCCCCACTACGAAGGTGTTGGCAGAGGTAATAAAGGCATTCTGCAAAGTGGTCAGAATGTTGCACACCCTGTGGCCCGTGGCGAGTCTCCAGACCCTGGAGGCATTTTGCTCACACAGAGAGACCACAAACTGGTCATTGTGTGTGATCAGCAGCTGAGATATTCTCTGCCCATTAATCCTAAAGAGGTTTTCACCGCTGCTGGTGTGCCAGACATACTGGCTGCTTTTGTCATCTGATGTCACCATTATGTCTCCAGCAGATGTTAGCACACAGTGTTCAACTATTCCTTCATGCTTAAATACAGCTTCAATGAACCCGCTACTGAAGTTCCACTTATGAACACAATCAGAGCCATCCAGGGAGTAAATGATCTCCCCTCTAGCAGGCAACACCAGACTTCGGATGGGTTTTCCAGTCTTATCTATGTTGGACATGGCTGTGATTATATCTATGTCCCAGATGGAAAGCACGCCACTGGTTGATAAAGACAGTAGCATGTTGTGGTGACTAGACTTCACCAACTTCACAATAGAACCTGAGATTTCCTGTAAGCTTGCCATACACTGTCCTGTGTCTCGCCTCCAAAAAAACACAGCTGAGGTATTTTCCATGGTCGCGATGATGCAGTCTCCGTTTTTGGACAGCACGGCAGATATAAAGCGTTCATTGTGCTTGGCTCTGAACTTTTCACCCACCTTCCACATGCCAGTATCTAAGAGCTCAATGCTGAGAGCCTTACAGATCAGAATTGCACTCTGGTCCTCTGAGAGTTCAATGCTGACCACCTCGCTGTCTTCTCTTCGGCAGTCGAAGTCATCAGTCAGCTGGGGGCTGGAAATGTCCTCAGTGTTCCAAACAGAAAGACTTCCTTCACTATCTACCATGACCATTTCTTGAGCTGTGTCCAAGATAAGAAGAAACTTCACAAACCCACCTGAGAATTCCGACGCCACCGTACATAACTTTTCTCCACTCCCTAAATGAAATATGGTGGTGGTGTTCAGGTACTGTCCGCAGAAAGCATACGCACCATCCAGAGAGCACTGGACACATGTCACTTCGTACCAGCAGTGGAACTGGTAAAGCGGCCATCCGTAGAGCAGATCGATGACAGTGACATCTTTGCTGGCCTCGAGCCATGCAAGGGCGTGGTGGACGGACAGTGTGAATCCATTGATGTAGGTGGAGCTGCTTCCATGCTTGGTCCCCTTGATTTCCACTTCAGACAGGAGACAAGAGTTGACATTGTCATAAATCAGCAAGGTGTTATTTGTTGTGGCCACCACGAGGTACTTCTCGTCACTGGTGAGCTTCATGCCCAGGATGACAGACTGGGCTGTGGTGATTTGCCTGAGCAGCTGGCGAGTCTCCACATCCCAGGTGCTGATGGAACCGTTTTCTAATGCTGTGAGGACAGTACTGGGGTTGCAGGTAGGCAGAATCTCCGTGACATGCAGGTGACTGGAGGACAAGGGGAGACGCTCGGGGCTGTATGTCACATCCATGGATGAATGCAACGGCACAATGGAACAATATTTTGGCCCATCTTTGTCACATTCTAAAAGAAGGTGTCTAAGTTTGGGCAGGGAACTTATAACAGGCAGCAGTCTTTGCTGCAGCTCTGCTGAAAGGGAGCCAGGAAAGGCAATGACCTTGTTTTTGATGGCGCGGAGGGTGCTGGCCAGGAACTTCAGCTCTTTCTCTTGCGAGTAGTTGTAAGCCAGCTCAATGTCTGAGAGCACTTTGTCGAACTGGCCAATTTTGATCATGGTATAAAGCCAGCTGAAGTTCATGATGATGCCATAGAGCAGGTCGTCGGTTTTTCCACACCTCGTCAGGTGGTGCAAAAGCTCACACATTTTCCGATGATTGACGAAAAAGATGTCGGGCTCCAGCGGATTACACTGGAAAACCCAGGGTTGGTCCGGGGCCTGCCTGTCAAAGGAAGCCTGTTCCATGAAGTGCTTTTCTTCCTCAAGCAGGCTTCTGCTCTCCAAGTCAAGGCAGCCGTTCAAGTAGGGGTCTTCAAAGCAGAAAGCTTTCCTCCTGCCCCCTGACCAGACCCCCAGAAAATAATCTGCCAGGATGGTATGCATTTCACGCAGATCACCGTCGTCCTGCAGATACAGCTTTTGGGCTATGAGCTGCAGGTGTCTGTTGGCCCAGACCAGGAGTGTGACATTCTTCACATGTCTTTCTATTAAGTATCCACTGAGACCCTCCTTGAGCCTGGCGATGTACAAGTACGGCACTCTCAGGGGATTGGTAGGCCTGCTGCTCTCATTGAGCTCGTTCATCACGCTGTTGTCCAGGGCTAACACGTCCTCCAGTTCCATTTCACTCAAACCCATTTTGGCCATGGTGATGTAACCAAGAGCCCTGGAGACCAGTTTCTGACCACACTTCTTTTCCAAGGACCAGAACAACTGCTCTATACTTTCATGAACAGTGACACAAAGGGAGGATTCATCGACATCTTTGTGAGATCTCCAGTGTCTCACCTCCCGGAAGGTCAGGTTCACGAACATTGGCAGTGTGCACTTGGAGAAGGCATTGTTCACATAAATCTGCTGGCCTGAAGTGACTTTCCTTTTGACTCGCAGCAGCTGGTGTTTGAGGACCTGGCTGCACATCTTCCTGTCCCGAGGAATCAGCTCAATGTAGTTGTCTTCTTCATGGATAAGGCACCGGAGTTTCTGCAGGATCCCGTGTTTGTTGGGCAGTGTGGAGAGAACTATCCGTACAAAGCGGGGAAGGTGAGCTGGGAGCCACCAAAGCTTCCTGGCGTCGTCATTCTCTGAGAGCTGCTCTAGCGCATCGAATATTATGACGAGAGGTCTCTGCAGGGAAGACTCATTCAAAAGGTTTATAAATAAATCACGGAGGTCATGAATCTTCTTAGGGTAGTTTTGAACCAGACACCGATAGTTAATTGCCAATTGTTCACAAACACTTAGAAGGAGAGTCCTAAGGTCAGTACTCATGTCTGTTGTTCCTAGAAATCTCACGACTACTACTGGGTCAGATTCTGGTCCTGTGTCTTCATGGAGCCAGCCATAAGCCTGAAACGTAAAAGTGGAGTTTAGAATGGTAACATGTATGTACATTGTCATACATAATAACATTTTCTCTCTCCAGAGCTCAGACTTCTGGTAACCCCTGCCATGCAGAAAGTAACCTAGTGCCAAGAAATGGAAAAAGTCTTCTGAGAAGGTGACAGAACTGCCCCAAAGTTCATGCACTCAAGTCTCTGGGTGAGACCCTCAGGATTACCCTTACTGAGGGTACTGAAATAGTGGTAATAGTATCATTCAATCATAATGCATCATTTAGCTTGCATTCTGAAGGATACAAAACATTTCATGAATTTTAAATCCAAATATCTAGTATGGTCAGTTTGGTATCACTGAATAAATGCCCATTTCCTGGCACAGTAGGAGCTTAGTAAGTGTTTTTTTTAATGAATTGATTGAGTAATGATTTACACTTTATATTGAGTTAACTATTTTCATTAATTGAGAGCATATAATGCCATATATGGCTGACCAAATTTCCAATTAATTAGAATGCAATAAAAATATTCAGTACTAAAAGTACACTGAATATAATCTTTTATGATTTAGAGACATTTTTGTGGTGTTACAGGGTCGTAATTATGAAATATACATAATGCTGGTTCAAAGAGTTTTGTTAAATGCTGTGCTTTATAACAGACAGTTCATTATATAAACATGTCATCATCAGTGCTCACAATATCTTTCTGAAGATACAGTATCATTTGATAGAAGAGGAAACTGAGGCCCAGGCTGGATAAATGACTTGCTCAGAGATCAGTGGTCACCAAGAGATGAAGTTGGAAGAGAGGACACATCTGACTTTCATTTTAAGTGCTTTCATGTTTTTTTAAATTGTGAAGTTAAAGAGATAAAATATATAAGGGGGCTACTAAGCTTAGTATTTTTGTGTCTGGAAAGGCAAGGATGAGAAGAGATATACTCAAAGTATAAAACATAACAAAAAGTGTTTTTAGGGAGACAAAGTCTTTCAGTAATCCTTGGATTTCACCAAGGATGCTTCTTAGAAAAGGAAGTGTTATTTTACATATTAGGAAGTAAGTTTATGAAATTTGCTTCTTCAAGAGATAGTTCAGGTTAAGGCATGAATAAGATTAGAAAAGGTTTATGGATGTCAGTTTCATAACCAGCTATTAAGAAAAGTAAGTATTTTGTTGTTGTTCTTTAGCTCCAGTATTTGGAGCTGATTTTGAGGAAGATAATCTTGTCACTGTAGGCAAATCAGAAAACACAGTTTGTTTCCACATTGGCCGCTGACGATGATTATATGCACACTCCCCCCTCCTCCTAGCCACGTGCTGCTGCTGTGTAATGTCTGCAGAGAGCAGGCCTGTACTCATGACCTCACGTCCATGGACATGCTGGGTAACACAGGAGATAAATATGGGATGTCTGTGTCCACAAAGGGACATGAGGTCACAGGAGAGTACAGGTTGTTTTTGACTGTGAGTCAGACATTCCCCAGGAGAGAGGCAAGTGAAGTGCAGGCAGCGGACCCCAGAATAGGTATAACTTCTTGGGGGCCCAGAATCCTGGACTGTGAATAGACAGACTCAGGTGACTGGACTAAATATCCAGAGGAGTGAGGGCTCAGAAAGCCATTTCTGATGTTGATCTCCTCTGGACTGTCACCACACTCTGCCTCGCCAGGACTGCCTATCTATACAGGTGTATCAGCACAACCTCTTGTGCTAGAGCATGTACAGGTGCAGCCCATGAACCTCTGACTTAGTCAGATTCCACAGTACTTGTTTCCTCCAACTGCCTTTACCCTCCTCTCTTCCACAGGGAAAAAGCCCTCGAGTGGGTGTGAAATGGCATACCAGAATGTTTCCTCACTTGGTTGCCGTTCTCACGTGGCCCGTATGGTGTGACTATCTTCCTTACTTGGAATAATTCTAAAGTTTGAAGATACACATACAGATTTGTGTTCAAGGACACATACACACACAATTTTTTCTGATACAATGTGGACTCTAAGTGCAAATATGCTACTTCATCTGTGCTCAATTAAAGAAAGAGCTGTATCGTCTAACACAACAATGAAAACCAGCTGGGCTTGACATTAAGAAATGGTAGATTAGCCTTTCTAAGGACTTTCCAAGAGTAAGTGGGATATACCTGATTTTCACCTGTGAGCTTACTTTGGAACACAATCCCCACATACGGTACAGTGCAACTGTCTCTGTTCTTGACCTCAAAAGACCAATTTGAGATTAGGTAGCATGTGATGGATTATAAGAATATCCATGCAGTTAAAGACAGCGCTGTTCTTAAGACAGTAACCAGGGGAGGAACACTCAACCTGCACATTTCCCAAATGGCACTGGACACCAGACGCCTGGGTCCCCCACGCTGAACGGGGCACTCTATAAGTGGTCCACTGAGGCTCTTCCCCCTCTGCTAGAAATGAAGATTCTGAATTAACACTGGAATAAACTAGCATTCTTTGATACCAAGGACACATGAGGTTAAAAACTGGAACTAGTTTCATCTGGTTTCGGCTAAGGAACCAAGACAATAGATACCACATTCCAAAGAGAGGTTCTAGACCACGAGGTAGGACCTGAAAGGGAGGTTCTGAAAACCAGTGCTGCTACCGTCAGAGGACTACCCACCTCTAGCCCAGGAAAGGAGATTAGAGAGGCTGAGATAAAAGGTGGAGATTCCGGCGCTGTGAGTCGTACCTCTTGTCACCTTATCCCCAAAGGGGAGGTCAGAGAGATGCCAAACCTTCATTTCCAGCTGAGGGGAAGGAGATGCAGTGGACCACTTACAGAGCGCCCCGTATAGCGTGGGGTGCACGGGTATCTGATGTAGATGACATCTGGGAAGCGTGCAGGTTGAGTGACTGAGGCTGGCTGGCTGCTCAGACGGAGGGGCCTGGAGGTCTAGAGTTTCTCAGGGCCAAATGATACCGGAGTGTTTCCCAGGTACCAGAGGCGGCTGCAGGCCAGAGTGAGCTGACAAGTGTTTCTGTTTGTTTTGTTTTCCCAGGTCCTAAGGAGTGTGCTGGGCTGTGGAGAGCGTCTTAGCAGAAAGAAAGACACTGGTAGTGTATTTCTGGATGTCTAGGAGCCGAGGAAGTAACCAGCAAGAAGAAAGATGCCTTCCTGTGTCCGGGGAACTACAGATGACAGGTGCTCGGGGAGGAGAGGGCAGGGCTGCAGGGGGAAAGGACCTCCAGGAAACCATGAAAAGGCCTCAGAAGAGACGGGAGGAGCCGTAAGTGCTTGCTAAGAACAGAAAGCTCAGAGCCCAGTTCAGGACAGTCTGGTCATGTAAGATTTCTCCGGCCACCTGACCTTTGCTATATCCCCTATGCACAACACCACGGGGGGCATGAATGGGGCTGGGTTAGGAAAGGAGGGAAGGAGGCGCTCCGAGGAAGGAGGAAGAAGATGGCTGTGTCCCCGCTTCCACTGTAGGCACCTTCCCTATGGCAGGTCTCAGCTGGGGGAGAAAAAGGTGGACTGAAGTTTCATTCATTACCTGAGGTTGGACATACTAAATACTGAACTGAGACTGATTTAGTGACCAGAAGGGACCGGAGGGCTTGTCTGTCTGAGAGGGATGAGAAGGGTTGCTGGGATCTGTCCAGGATTCATGCACATGGCACGGGCTGTCCCACAGCACGAGCTGCAGCAGCGAGAGGAAAGGTGAAGTTGCTTTATAGTCGCATCCCGTGAGTCCTGTTCTCTCAATCTGACCATTGTATCCACAGAAAAGAAGCAGTGGAGTAACCATTCCCAAAGACTAATTATAATTCAGATAGTAAACAAAGAAAATGGAAATGATTTGATCAATTGAGCATTTTCCCAAAGGAAAAGTTTTTACAAATACACATGGGAAAGAATAGGCTTTACCTTCTTTGCTACTTCTGCTAGCAGAAGCGTCTTCCCAGTGCATGGTCCGCCATATATAATAAGAGGGTTGATGTGCCCAGTTTTGCTTGGAAGAATGTAGTTATGCACTATGTTTAGAGAGTCACATTTGTACTCGTAGAAGGAGGCGTATGTTTTACATAATGACGAATGTTGAAGGATTTCATCGTAGAGTGTATCAGTTTCAGTGTCAAAATTCTGTTGCACCGTTGCCTGAATTATATCAATCATATCCTCATAAAACTGTTTACCAAGTCCTTCAATGTAATGATTTTCTATTTCTTGGGAATAGCCTAGTTTCATGTCACAATGAGTAACAGATGTGTACACTCTCAGATTAGATGATGCAACGATAGTAGGAATAAATTCATCCCTGAGTTTTATCAGCTTCTCTTGGGCTTCTGGGTCTCGAATAATCCTTGGTTCTGTTCCAATTATATCCATGTATTTCCCCATCTCTGGAATTTTCACGAAGCGTTCAATGTTAGCAATTTTCCTAATGTAGCAAACACACTTCTTTAGGAATGCTGGCGTTTGCTTTCCTAGAGCAAAGTCAAACTCATCCTCTATAGCTGAAAGAAAATAAGATTAGGAGTTTATTGCTTGGCAAAAAAGGAACAATGCATTCTCAACACTCAACTCCTAGTTGCTAGTTGCTTATGGTTTGCAGCAAAGTAGTCTTTAGAATAATTTCCTAACTCCTTAATTTCTTGTCTTTTCCTAAGCAGCCTGGAATCCAGAATCATGGGTTTTAAGTAAAATTATTTAATTTTCTCCCCAATCCAAGGGAGAGGTTGGACATAAGCATGACAAAGAGAGCACACCACATTTATAGTGGATGCTTCTAGGTCGCTGCTTAGCTTCCCTTTCAGATTTCGATGATTCTGACAGCAGGGACCAATTTGGTCTGGGAAGGAAAGAGGGGGTGGCTGAATGATGTAGCTGGTTTATTTGTTCCTTCTCAGACTGTCCTTGGAAATGTGGTTTCATCATTTTGTTTGAGATGTATTGAGCCCCAGACAACTATGTTCAAATGTAAATACAAAGGCACGTTTTAAGGCAAAATATAATCATGTTCAGATTACTGATCCATCTGATGACCCATGTCACTATTAAATTCTGTTATATCCATCACAACAGGCACAGAAAAATTACTTAGTATATAACTTTATTTCTTCTAAAATAAACCATATTATGACTTGTAATACACATGCTTGCACACACATACGCTTGCATACGTTATACATCATGTGAGTCCCTATAAGAACATTGAAAACGTGATCAGTAGAAATAAAAATATCATTATGCAAGGAAAAAATTAAAAATAAATTAAATAAGTAAACAAAAGGAAATAAATTTAAGGCAAGCAGTCTTTTCAAATTGGCTGCCTATCCTCCCACCATCTCTGCCTCCTCTCCCTCCCTCCCTCCTTCCTTTCCTTCATCCACTTGGGTATTCATTGAGCACTTACTATGTGCCAGGCATGCTGATAGTTGCTTAGGATACAATGGTGAGAGAAAACAGACAGCACTGAGACAAAAGCCATTATGGAGTGCTATGGACTGAATGTTTGGTCTCCCCCAAATTCCTATGTTGAAACTTAATCACCAATGTGATGGTATTAGGAGGTGGGATGGTTGGGAGGTGATTAGGTCATGAGGGTGGAGCCCTCATGACTGGAAGTACCCTTATGAAAGAGACCCGAGAGCTCCCTTGCCCCTTCTGCCACGAGACACAGCAAGAAACAGCCATCTATGAACAAGAAGCCAGCCCTCACTAGACACCAAATCTACAGGTGCCTCCATCTCAGATTGTGAATTTCTGTGAGGGAGGCTCTGAGTACACAGGACTGGTCTGGCCATAAAATGAGCAAATTTACATGCTGGCCATAACTCTAACATCAAGGCAAACCTAGAGCACACATACATATGCTCCATAATGTAACTACTAAGGAAGGTGAGAATGTTACTAAAAAATAGTACCTTTCAGTAGAACTCTTGTGATAATATTTTTTTAGTAATTATAGCCATTGATTGCAATTTTTGACTCAAGTGAAGAAGATATGTTTATAGCTGCCAGTGTTCAGTAAGCTGTGTCACACGTATCAGTACATCTTACAAAGGGTATTAATCTGGCAAGTTGGTTAAGGAACCCAGTTAAAGGAGTTTATATGACACACGTCTACTCTTCTTCTTAAAGAAGAGTAAGAACTTGTTACCATGTAGACAAGAGATGATGCAAGAAATCAGAACATCATGAGCTACTGCAGATGATGTCCTTGGGCCCAGCTCTTTTCTAGCCATCTGTGCAAAATGCTTGGGCGCATTCTGGACTCTGAGAGTGTGATGACGAGAAAGTGGTCAGACTGTAGTATCTACACACAATGCATGACAATCAGAGATAAGTGCTGCCACATTTGACTCCCAGAAAACAACTCAACTATTATATAAAGTGACATTGTTATCACATCTATGGCAAAGAGTGTGTCAATCGGGAATGTTGATAAAGAAAAGAGATACAGATAAATCAAGTTGCAGAGCCCATCTAAGTGTGGCTCAGGGGGAAAAAGGCTGTACACAGAATGCCTGGTATAGACTTAAGATAAAGCTGCATAAATGAGTGATGTCACACAAAGTCAACTCTATAGAGCTATTTTTTTGAAGCAAAGTGCACTGTGATGATTGTGGAGAACTTTTATTCACAATTTCTGATATTTGCCTATAAATATTATAAACTTTCCCCTCTCCTTACTAGAATACTATATTGTTTTCTGTCTTTTCTTGTTCCTCAATATCCCGAAATTTAACCAGTCACAGCACCCAGTGACGGTGACATTAGGAACAGGTTCCCAGCCCTGGCAACTATCATCCGTAAGACACTAATCCCTCTACTATTCTCAAGACAACCAATTTTGACAGTCACAGAAGGGCACCATTTTTTGGGTCTAATTTATTTCTGTTCCTCTCCTGTTGCTAAAAAAAAGGTGAAACCAAAAGTGTGAAAAATTACATTGAAATACAAATAATACACCTTTACAGGTTGTATCTAGTATTCTTATGTTCGAGGTTGCTAAAAATATTACAATAATTTGCTACATCCATTTGAAAGAGCTGGCACTTCTCCAGCAATTTTGATTGTTCAGACATGATCTTAAAATGAGTTTGAAGTGTAAAATAAATTGTCATGAGCATGTACATCTATAGGAGATGTAACCCCAAGCAGAAAATAGTCCACTGGCAGCAGTTCATGTGAAATCACTACTGTTCACAGGGCTGCCCATATGGACGGAGTTTTTTAGTATGGAGAACGTTAGGGAAAGTGTTTACCGGTGAAATACTTGAATACTTGAGCTATATGATTGCAAGTAAGAGGATGCTTTCCCAAAACTAGTGTTTTTACATAAAGAATAGAAGAGCTTTGCTTTGGGCATTTTTTCTAAAACAGCACTTTTTAAGGAATGGGGTTGTTTTGTCCTTGATAAAATATGAAGACCCAGAGCCCCCAAAATGGATCTAAAGGTCCCAGAGGAACAAGGATACATGTTAATTTACATACTCTAGAGAAAGTACTTATTGATGACAATTTTAGTATTTTCAGGGAGACTTAAAATAAGACCTATTTTTTTGATAGCTTCCTTCTGGAATTTGTCAGAATGATTTATAACTTCTCTGCACTTGACATACATGTATCCAGTGAGAATAGTTATCAAGTACCTTTTAAGTTTTGAAAAGTGCTTTGCCATACCATTCAAAAAACCAATCTGAGGACACAGCTATCATTGCTTTTTCCTCAATAATTCTTTACTGTCAACTTTCAAAAATAAATGCTACATATTTTCTTACTTTTACCCAGCAGTGTGTGGTTTCCTGTGCAACTTATAATCAAGCTTCCTTTCCATGGTGGAGAAAGGCCAAGTGAGTCTCTGTTCAGTAGCTGGGGAGATTTTTATTTTAATGTTAGATGAGATCCTACCACTCTCTTGCCTCCCACCCTCGGATGGCTTCCCATCTCACCCAGAATAAAACATGAGGTTCTTACTATGGCCTGAGCTCACCTTCTGACCTCATCTCTCCTTCCCAGTAAAAGTAAAGTTAAAAAAAAAAAGTAAAACCACCTTTCCTTTCTTCCTGCTCCTGGAATTTGCTAAGCATGTTCCTATCTCAGGGATCTTGTACCTGCTGAAACTTCTGCCTGGAATTCTCTACCTTAGCTACAGATGGCACTGCCAGCTCTGATTCCTTCCGTCATTCAGGTCAGAAGTCATGTCCTTATTGCCTACCCCATCTGTATGTGGACACTCACATCCTTCATCAGTCACTATTATGCTATCACTATGTTTTATTCATATGACTTATTATTTCTGAAATGATCTTGTTCATTTATTTGATTACTTGCCTATCATTTAGTTACCCCCCCAATTAAAAAGTAAGTTCCAGGAGAATAGTGACTTTGCTTTATTATTCATTTTTGTCTCTCCATCGGTTGGCACATAGTAGGCCAAAAGGTGAATAAATGTTTGCTGGATGAATGAGTGAATGAATGAACAGCTCACCTGAGAAACTACGGCACAATCTGGTCTATTACATCCAGCTACCTCTGACTTCTTTTAAAATCACATTTTCTGGAGAAGACCTCAAGTTAAGTAAAGGCATTCCTATGAGTTAAAACAAAATAATACTTGCCTCTCCAGGACATGGAAACATTTAGAAAAATTAAATTTCACTAAGCAGTAAATGAGATTAAAGCTGCAGAACCATAAAAGGGAAGCAGGGGGTGCATCTATTATTTATCTATTCCTTAGTTTACTGAGGATGTATTGAAAGTACCTGAGAACAGGTATCTCTTAGCTTGGCTGTATTTCATTTTACCCTTTTCATGTAATAGTTTTACAGCAGCCTTAAATATCTTCTTGATCTCATCTGATATCTCTTGCCATGTCTTCTCGTTTTCAGCATTGGCAGAAGGCTGCATCTATGGAAATGTAAAAGTAAGAAATTAGTCTTAAAATCATTAATATTTAGGAAAATTTAAAGAAAAGCAATATTTAAGAACAAAAGAATTTCTATAATTTGAAGCCCTCCTATGTGTCAATATTATGATAAGTGTTTTATAGACAGTGTCTCATTTAATCCCCCCCCCCCCAATAACCCTGAAAGTTTGAAGTTATCTCCATGTTACATGTGAACTTGACAAAGTTACAGCAGGGTGTGCCTCAAACAGGGTTGATTTGTTGGGCTTCCTTATTGTACCATGTTCTCCCTCATGAGCTTGGATACCAATGTCATAACAAAATAATCTCTTCAATATTCTCCAAAGGGGAGAGGAAGTTAAGGGGGTGGTCTCACACATTGCATTTAATTGTGTGTATCTGTTTCTGCTTCAATGGTTTTGATGATCCACTAGGAAATAAAATGGGAGGACTGCCTACCAAGGAAGCAACATTTATATAATCTTGATGATAAGCTTGTCCAGACATTCATTTATTCAGCAACAGTTTATGCAGAAATATCACACGGGCTTTTGAGAATAATTTGAATTTCCCTAGAGGGTCACAGAAATAAATGAAGTAACAGTGAAAGCCAATTATATACTAACATATGAGCAAGTGCCCCCCAAACCATGTGTAAACATGGTCTCCTGAGCTATCTTGTGTTTTGCTATCTTCATGCACTCCTAGCACGTTTAACTAGGGAATGGTTTGGATTTACCTTAATATTCCCGTCCAGAGAAGCATTATTCAAAGATAATTACTTTGAACAATGCATGTGAGAGGGGTGACTGGATGGAATCATGTCAAGGATTCTGACATGATTTTTTATTGCACAGAGAAAATGCTTTATCTTGGATATCAGAATGACAAACACACAGGCCCTGAAATGAACTGTGGCTAACATGCTGTCCTCGTTTTGGAGCTGCCCGAATCAAGGACGTTCTCTTTGGAGGAGGGATGTGTATCTATGCCTTCTTTGCAATCTCTTTAGACATTCTATGCAATGACTAGGCCCACCCTCTCCCTCTGCCTCTTCCATTCCGTTTTAAGGGACACATAGTGGATCCACCTGGGAACCAAGCAAGAGAGGAGACAAGGATAATGTTTCTTTTTTTTTTTTTTTTTTTTGAGACAGAGTGTCATTCTGTTGCCCGGGCTAGAGTGCCATGGCATCAGCCTAGCTCACAGCAACCTCAAACTCCTGGGCTCAAGCAATCCTACTGCCTCAGCCTCCCGAGTAGCTGGGACTACAGGCATGCGCCACCATGCCCAGCTAACTTTTTTTTTTATATATATATATTTTTAGCTGTCAGATCATTTCTTTCTATTTTTTTTTTTTTAGTAGAGATGGGGTCTCGCTCTTGCTCAGGCTGGTCTCGAACTCCTGAGCTCAAACAATCCGCCCGCCTCGGCCTCCCAGAGTGCTAGGATTACAGGCGTGAGCCACCGCGCCCGGCCGACAAGGATAATGTTTCTATCACGCCCAGGCATGAACCAACCTCACTCCATGATTCTACATAAGATATAAGAATTTAAATGAACTGTTTGAAATGTTAAAGGAAAAATATGAAGTCAACAATCTACAAAAGAGACTATAAAAAATAGCTAGGCAGATTTTAAAAAGGACCACCCTGCAATCCCCCACTCCCAACGCCTTTCACAAAATAAAAAATATAACTGCTGAACTTGAAAACTTAATGCATGGACAGAGCTAACACAGCTGAAGAAAAAAATCGATGAGCTAGAAAGATGGGCTGAAGTGATCTGGAAAGCAGCATGGAGAGATAAATAAATGGATAATGTGAAAGAGAGTTAACAGACATGGAGGACAGACTAAGATGATCTAATGCACATGTGCTTAAAGAGCAAAAACGAAAGAACAGAAGGAATAGAGGAGAGATATTATTTGATGAAATGAAGGCTGACAATTTTTCAAACTGATAGAATATATGAATTCTTGGAATTAGGAAGCATGACATATATCAATCGGAGTAACTAAATGGACACATTATAGAAAACTGGAGAAAACAAGAATATTATCAGATAAATACTGAGAGAGCTTCATTAATGGAATTTTATTTAATCAATTAATACAAATTAATCAATCATTAATTTATTTAATTAAATTCCATTATTTAATGAAATACCAATTAATATTAAACATCAATATTAATAATCAAAATATAATTAATTAGTTAATATCACTAGTAAACCTTCACTAATGGAACTTCAAAAGATATAGTTCAGGAAGAAGGAAAACTACCCCAGAAGGAAAGTCAGAGATGCTAAAAGGAGAGGTGAGTCAACATTTGGAAAGTTTCTTAGCTTTGGATTTAGTTTTCTTCATTAAATTTTTCAAGGCACACAATGTGATGTTTTGATATATGTATGCATTGTGAAACGATTACCATGATCAAACTAACATATCCATCACCTCGCATAGGTACCATTTTTTTTTTTTTTTTGTGGAGAGAACACTTGATATCTACTGTCTTAGCAAATTTTGAGTACACAATACATTATTATTAAGTATAGCCACCATGCTGTACATTAGGTCTCCAGAGCTTATTCATTTATAACAGAAAGTCTGGACACTTTGACTAACATCTTTGCATTTCCTCCACATTCCAGCCCTGGTAACCAACCACCCTTGTACTCTCTGTTACCATGAGTTTGACTTTTCAGGTTCTGTGTATAAGCGAGATCATTCAGTATTTATCTTTCCGTGTCTGGCCTATTTCACTAGCATAATGTCCTCCAGGTTTACCCATGTTGCTGCAAATGGCAGGATTTCTTTTTTTTTTTAAAAAAGGCTGCATAATATTCCATTGAGTGTTGTATGTGCATGTGTGTGTGTGTGTGCGGCATTTTCTTTATCCATTCATCTGTTGATGGACACTTAGATTCCACGTCTTGGCTACTGTGAATAGTGGTGCAATGTCCATGGGAGTGCAGGTATCTCTTCAAGGCAGTGATTTTATTGTCTTTAGGTGTATACTCAGGAGTGGGATTGCTGGATCACATGATAGCTCTATTTTTTATTTTTTTTAGGAACTGCTACACTGTTTCCCATAGTGGCTATACCAATCTACAGTCCCAGCAACCCTGTACCAGGGTTCCCTTCCCTGCACGCCCTCACCAGCATTTGCAGTCTTTTGACTTTATGATAGCCGTCCTAACAGGTGTGAGATGATGTCTCACTGTGGTTTTGATTGGCATTTCCCTGACACCCAGTGTGGATTTAGCTGTTAAAAGGAATTTAGGGCCTGGGGCAGAGTAACTTTCTGTCCACTCTGCCTTTTCTGTGGAGAAAACGGCCCTCAGATGGCACCGACAGCGCGAGGTGACGGACAGATGCGCCCTCTGGAGAGGAGGGCGACTCACCGTGGTCCCGTGGCTCCTCAGCATTTCCGACCTGGGTCTGAGGTAATAAGCGGCCGGCACCGAGTTCTCGTCCCGGCAGAACCACTCTTCCAGCAGCCTGGTCTCCAGCTTGGCCTCGGCGGCAGCGTCCAGAATCATCTCGAACTCCGCGGCTTCCACTTCTCCAGGGATTCGGATGTTCCCGTATTTTTCACCTAATAGTCCCTGTGTTTCCACAGGAAAGTTCAGTTTAGTGTGTCACCAAAGAAGTTCATTTTAGTGATCACTTGACGTGGTCACTCAATAAATACAGATACACAGACAACAAGATACATTGCTCTGTCAGTTTTCTCTTTTAATCACAGTAGATACTCGATTTCTTAAGTAAAATTAGATCAATTATATTATATTATAATAAATTATTTCCATGCTGAGAAACGAGATTGCATATCACATTAGACAAATTCAAAATACAGAATTTTTGTGGCGGATTTACTTTCTGAAAGTTTACATAAAACAACAAAAGCTCTTCTTCTCAGAGATTTGTTTGTGTCCAAGAAAAATGACACGCTGGACCTGACGAAATGTCAAACAAGTTAAGTCTCAAACAAAAGAACTGCTGTGTCAAGAGCTGACAGTGTGATTCTAAGCTCCATATTCACATAGCCGCACAGGGAAGAAGTGCGACGTCACTGAATGTGATGTGACTAGTGACCCCCTGATACATGAAAAAAATTCAGAATATTAATATAAGATAGCATTTTCTTCCTATTAAATTGGTAACAAAATCCTCCCACAGAACAACAACAAACAAACATGCATTCAGTGTTATGTGAAGCTGTAAGGAAACAACCGTATAGTGCTGATGGGCGCATAACATGATCCGGTATTTCCCTGAAAGGTATGTATTCAATATGTATTAAAAGCCTTACAGATCTATATAACTTTTGGCTTGGCACTTTTTCTTCTGAGAATTTTAAAAATAAAAATTAAGGATGTACATAAAAACTTACCAGAATATTTATGCTGAACTTATTTTTTTGAACAGGAAAGAATTCTATAATAACCTAAATAGCCATTCAAAGGATGTACCAAATTGTATTATAGAACTGTATCGACTTAGAAGTATTATGTGAAAGGGGTAAGTTACAAAACAGTATGTATGATTCCAATGTTTTATATGTATGTATAAAGAGAGAATGCTGCATGGAGAGAGAATATCATGCATACATGCATACACAGACATATTATACACATGATAGAGATTTTATAAGAATACACAGAAAGGTTATTGATGGCTATCGCTGAGGGGGTGATTTTAAATTTACTGAAGTCATTTTATGAATTTATTGCTTTTCTACTAAAAGCATTTTTTTGCAGGACATATGTATTATCTTGTAGTGAGAAAAACAGCAGTTATTTAAAAATTTTAAACCTAGTGATGCTGCCTATACTCGTTTGTGGAGCAACACCTTCAAGGTTGCTGGAAATGTTTGCTTAAGCCAGTGGTTCTCAAAGTATGGTCCTGGGATCTTGTTAGACATGCAGACTCTCAGTCCCCATCCCAGACCTACAAAAAAAGAAAGTCTCATTATGTAGCTGAGCAATCTGTGTTTTAGCAAGCCCTGCAGGTGGCTGAACTTCTGGTTTAAGCTAATAGAACTATTAGCTTATACAGCACCTGGTATTTCAGTTAATCTTCAACATCTAGCAGAAACAAGGAGGTAGCACAAAGGAGGTCTTACATAGATCTATAGCATCCAAGACAATTTTGCCTGGTGTATAGAATCCATGGGAAGCTTTCTGTTTAATCTGTGGGCAACTTCATTCTTCCTCCTGTTGATTAGCCCCTTAGCATAAACATCAAGCCTTGTTTATCCACCGGAATGGGAACTGCTGGTTTGGCTTCTCTAGGGGCACTTCTCCCACCTCTCCTGCCTAGCACTGCCTTGTTCACAGCGCCCTTTTCACCGGATGCGGGCAGCTGAGAGAACAGGAAAAGTCCTCGGTAGATCGGGGTCCAGCACAAATTCACGACCTACACTCTACAACAGGATGGGAAGTTCCGTGAGGGCAGAGGCTAGGGCTGTTTATTCCTAGCACATAGAAAGTATTAAAAACACATTTGTTGAATAAATGAATGAACCAAGACAGAGAAAGAAATCATTCAAGTTTGTTCTCCTCTTGTCTAAGGCTGCTTCTTGCATTTAAATCTAATGTCTGGGGTCTCACCAGCTAGAATAACAATCTGGAAAGGTAGCAGTTGCTCAACAGCACTCGTTCCAGCGTGTGCTTTTAAGCAGGTACTGCATAAACATACCTCTGGCCGGACAGTGTCCCCCTCTCTCAGCACACAAGCCGTCTCACACAACTTGTCCGTTCTCTTTGGCTCTTTGCCCTTTGGAGGGGTTTGAACGGAGGAACTCCATGTTGTTGGCATCCATCAGTTCAGTGTGGTTTATGAGGGTTTTAGAGAGTTTCCTTAGAGATAAGGGTGTTTTAATTCCAACTCAAGGTATTAGCCTGAAGGCCGATTAAAAACACTTTTATTTTAATCTGCATAGGCTTTGGGCCATTCTTGAGAACAGGCTGGATGTAACAAAAATGATGTATTTCAGGTTGTTTCTCAATTTCTAGTGGTCCTTTTTCTAAAATCTTTTATGCAGGCATGGCCTCTCATTTTACCACAGATACAGAGGGAGATGATCTTTTTAGGGGGCAACCAACATGGTGATTATCCTATTTCTCTTGGATAATTCTGGGTAAGGACTGTCAGCACCCTCAGTCAGGGCTGTACGTCATAAGGAGCGAAGTTTTAGTGCCAGACGAGCCATCCAGCAAACCCCCATGGGCAAAATAGGGAAAAGAGGATGTGTACGCAGTAGGCATACAGGTGGAGTTCAGTCATGGGTGGAGGACCAGGTGGATAGGCAGGATCTTAAATACGGGATTCAGTAATTGAAAACTCTCCATCCAACAGCCAATGAAATCTTGGAATACCACGGACCCAGCTACCACAGTCCAAGGCATGACCAGCTGGATTTTGGGGATAAAGCTGGGAAGAGGACAAAATAGTGACTAGTGAACCAAAATCTTGTCCCAGGACAGGACCTAGTAATATACTAACTGTTGGTTCTTCATCTTCTCTCTGCTCTAAATAAGGCTGGTCCCAGAGACAGGGCAAGGTCAAATCTGTGCTAAAATGACCACGGACCACCTGCACCTCAATCACCCAGGGTGCTTGTTAAAATGTGGGTTCCTAGGTCCCTTCTCAGAGCTAAAGAACACTGTAGGTGAAGAATCCCAGGAATCTACATTTTAAAATGAGGTTCCAAATGCATATAGAATTTGAGAACCACTGCTGTGGACAATGTGTATGTGGTCTCAAGGTCTCATGAGTAATGGTTAGCAAGCACTGAAGAGGCAGGCCAGGACCACAGCAGATTATCACAAAAGCCGAAGATTATTTAATAATTTCTCTGAGCACCTGGCACCAAATACTATAATTATTTGATCTATATCATAAGGCAAAATGTTCCTTAAAGATTACTAAAAAAGAAAAAAAATCCTCATTCAATTCAAATAACAAATATATACTGAGTGCCTACTATATATGAATGAAAACATAGAACTTCAGAAAAGTAATAATGTGCTATAGGCTTAAAGTTACTTATGGGATTGTTCTCTCCTAGTCTTTTCCTTTTCTTTATTGATTCTTCCTTTAGGTGGAATGCTCATAAATCATGAATCAGTTATTCTTCAGGAGGCCAAGAAAGGATTCTACCTGTAGTCTTATATTGCTATTTGAAAAATAGCAAAAGAGAATTTTGCTACCACATGTTTCAGGAAGAATTTTTGGGGTTCTTTGTGGTTATAGTTCTAAGGCAATACACAAATTGTTTGTAAAACACAAATATTTTACTAATAAGGTAACATACCATTTACCAGGGTTGGAGAGAGTCAATTTAGACAAAGAGTCAGTCCAACTCAGTTGCAAAGTCCAGCTCATCTGGTCAATGGCTCACAGGAGGGGGGAAGATGCCGGTCTAAGCCCAGAGGCCAGCAGGGAGACTCCAGGAGGCAGGATGGAGTCCACTGTTTGTTCCTAATCAGACTCCTCCTTAGCTCTGCAGCCATAGGAGTGTCCATGAATGAGCTTAGGGCAGCCACAGAAGCTATGAGCAAAAAGGCATCCTTCTCTGTTCACTAGCAATAGAATATTCACTCCTTCTACTGAAGGCAAAACAGATTTTCCACATCCTTTTCCATCCCTAATACTCAGGAAGCTTGCTTTTTGTTAATTTGGCGGGGAGCTGAGGGACTACATTTAATTTTGCACTGAAGTTCATTTTTATTAGTTTGACCAGTTTGATTTATTATTAGATCACCATTGATCAATCTGCCTGTGATCCTAGACAGAATGGATGCATCTGACTGAAATAATCTTCTACTTTTTATTTAATTGTATAAACACTCTTGTCAATACATACATGAACACATGGGATTGTGCGTGTCTACCGCTCCCACCCACTTTATCAAATGTGGAAACGTATTTAAATCGGCTCATTCGTAATCACTGAGGATATGTAATATCAGTTAGGTTGGGGCAACATTACAAATGAGTGCTCAAATACAATCCAGGAGTTAAGTCCAAAGGGCTGAGAAGTCTAGGAAAATTTTCTAATACTTTTAACTGTCGTTTTTGCACTCATAATTCTAGAATAACAAATACTCCCTAATGTTTGGTACTGGATAAAAGTGATTGTACAACATTTTACTAAATGCCACTGAACTGTTCCCTTTAAAATGGTTCATTTTCTGATTATGTGAATTCTACCACAATTTAAAAAAAAGAAGTGGTTCTCTTTATAGCTAGGAACTTAAATATAAAAAGACTCTCTACTTTTTCTATTTCCCTTTGCTTCTTTATATGCTGATATAGATGACATCTAAGCCATCGCTTTCAAAGGCTTAGAGATAACATTTTCCTTTCCCCTCAATTGATTTTTCTTTTCCATCGGGCAAATATTGATTTCTTCCCCTCTGCTCTTCATGTGCAGTTAGCTCTGGCTGGGCTTGCTGTTGAGAATCTTTGAGGTCTGAGCCTGCTGGTGTGTGCTTTTCCTGCGGCAAACACAACAGACGAATTGAAGTATTCTAGAAGGTGATGGTGAGCTCAGTAAGTCCTTGTGTTTACTCTGCTGTGAGATGTTAGGAAAGACAGGTGGGACAGAGACTTTTGGGGTTATGCATGCCATGCGCTGTGGGGAGGTGGGCAGTGCTCCCTGGGCTGCTGTCTATGTGCCACCACTCATGGGAGAGCTGGACGGGAAAAGAGAGGTCTCAACCCCCAGCCCCACCAAACTGGCGCTGTGACAAGCTGAGGCACGTACCCTGCACAGGCCCTACCCCCCAGCCCCATCAGCAAAGCAAGGCAGGTGGGACTATTACCTGCCTCCTTTCTGTATTTATTAAAGTCCAAATTTTATATATAATTTCCCCTCATATATGATCTCATTGAGCACTCAAGAGTCTGAAGTGTGGAGAGAGCTGCTGAAGAGGACCGCAAGGCTCACACACCTCAACAGGATTGCCCAAGACCACCTCTCTAAGAAGGGGTGGCAGTACCAGCACTTTAATATGGGACTTTTAATTCAATTCAAGTTATTGTGTTTTCTTTCAGAGAGTGCTGTTAAGTGTCTTGTTTGCTCATGACGGCTCTAGCCAGTGCCCTTGGCAGGGCCAGCCACCACGTATAGCTGTGCAGGCTGTGCACTGCACAACTCCAGGGGGCACTGTTACAAGGACTATGGCAAGTTCAACGTTATGGCCTTGGGTGTCAGTATTCCTTTTATCTGACTTATTGTTGAGTGGAGGGACGAAGGTGGTTGTGATGTACCCCCGGGAGCTCACAGACAATGTGGAGCGAGACCAACTGTGGCGTGAGACCAACTGAGTCCTATCAGAGACAGCTGCCCCTTAGTCACACACTTAATGTTATTTTCTCAATGTTTTGGAAGTCAACAAGCATCTACACACCTATTTAAAATTTTAATACAAATACACTTAAGAGTAAATTATAACTCAATTACTCAAACTTTAAGTTTCATGTGTCATAAGAAGAAAGAGTAAATGGAGAAAAGGGGATGTGATGGTTGACTTTATGTGTCAGTTGGATTGGACCACAGGGTGCTCAGATATTTGGCTAAACATTATTTCTGGTTGTGTATGTGAGAGTGTTTCTGGATGGGAGCAGTAGTTGAACTGGCAGATGGAGTAAAGCAGATTGTCCTCCCCAAAGCGGGGACGTACCATCCGGTCCTTTGAGGGCTCAAATAGAACAAAAAGACAGAGTGAAGGAGAATCTCTTCTCTCTGCCTGACTGTTGGGCTGAGACACTGCTCTGCTGTTCTCAGACTGGGACTTCCATCGGTGGCACTCCTGGTCCTCAGGCCTTCGGACTTGGCCTGGAACTTACACAACCGGCTTTCCTGGGTCTCCAGCTTGCAGATGGCAGACGGTGGGACTCGTCAGACTCCATCATCACAGGAGTTAGGAGAAGGTGAGGCATTAGGAGAGACCTTAGGAAGTTATTTCACCTCCCTGAGTCTCATCTTTTACATTTGTTTAATGGAGATAAAACTGTAGACCTTTGTGTACTACTTACATGGCCCACGTGTGCTTGGTTTATTGTAGGAAGCACGTAGTTACTATGGGTGAAAGCACTCTGTGACATAAAAAGCACTTGGCAATATGTAAGGTCTCACTACTTAAACGTAGTTTATAGAGAAATACACACACTCTGCACACTGTACATACATATATACGTATAACAGAGATAAGTACTGAGAGGAACAGCTGGATAGACAGAAAAGGAATGAAATATTTCTTGATTGGAAAGACAGAGGATAGAAAAGAGGAAAAAATACATAGGTAAATGCTCAGAGGTGGTAGGAAGGTGAGAAACTGTGTGGTCAGATAAGGACAAACTCAACTACTCTCCAGGGGTGGAAAAAAAGAGGTTTAAAAGAATGATGCTGACTTAACTGTGTCAGGTAGTTGGAACCACAGCAACAGATGTTTGGGGTCACCTTGATAAAGAACACAGGCAGTATAACCACAGATGACAACACACATGTAAAATGAAGTAAAAAAAAGTAAAGTAATCTGTATTATAATCAGTGTGCTAATAACTATGTTTGCAGGAATTGAATAACTTAAACTTAACTGTTCTATAAAGGAAGACCAGTATTGCTATGGACTAAATTGTGTCCTCCCAAAACTGATATTTTGAAGCCCTAACCCCTCCATGTGACTGTATTGAAGATGGGGCTTCTAAGGAGATAATTAAGATTAAATGAAGTCATAAGAATGGAGCCCTGATCTGACAGAACTGGTGTCCTTGTAAGAAGAGGAAGGGACACCAGAGTTCTCTCTGCCATGTGAGGACACACAGAGAAAGCAGCCACCTGCAAGCCTGGTAGAGTCCTCACAGGAACCCGACCATGCTGTCACCCTGATCTCGAACTTGCAGCCTTCAGAAATGTGAGCAAATAAATTTATGTTGCTTAAGCTACCCATTCTATAGTATTTTGTTACAGCAGCCCACACTGACTAATACACGCATAAAGATGAACAGGGATCTAGTGTGTTTGGCAATCGTAATATATATGAGGGAGTAGTTATAAATTAAAATTATAATTAAAATTATAAATTAAAGTCATTATAAATTAAATGACTTATCATGATCATTTAACATATATCATAATAACTAAATTGATTCTTCTTCCACGTTTCCTTGAGAGCTAACAATTCTTAGCTTTCTCAGAATCAAATTATAGTCATACCTTCTTTTTTTGAAACTGACATTTATGGTTTAATTATGGTTATTAAATTTACATACTTAATCCTACTGCTGAACTACATATATCAATAATCATTCTACTACTTTTTACTTATTGCAAAGTGCTTTTGTCTGTAAGGAAGTTTCATTACCTGGAAAATACTGAACACAACCATTATTCCTTAGAAACATTGAAACAAAGGGAGCAGCTGTAAGAGTGAAAGGATTGGGTAACAGAACCACACGAAATGGAGCCATTCCAGAGTTTGCAGTTATTTAACATCAGTTCCAAAGAACAGATTACAACCCCAACCCTGGCCAGCTGCCTTACAAAACTGAGCAGTGTGAAATGTGCAAGGATCACTAGAATTTTAAAATCCTACAGAAAGAATGAACTGAGGAAGTGAATACAAAAGAGGAGAAGATTTTTGAGGGGCAGTGGGGAGAGAGATTTGGACATAGTAGAATGTCTGTGTACTCAAGTGGCGCTGTCCACGCAGCAGTTAGAAATGCGGATCTGCAGGCCAACAGAATAATCCTGCTGGGAAAGTCGTCTTGGAAGTCATCAAGCATTCACTCAACACACACTTACTGAGCACCTCACAGTTTGTAGTGTGATCAACCGCTTTGGTTTGCTCAGCACTGTCCACGTTTGAGCACTGCAAGATCCAGGAACCTTCCCAGCCCCAGGCAAGCCAGGATGGTTGTCACACCAACGAGACAGTCACAATTCCCGCTCCTTTTGTGCTTTCATTCTAGAAAAGCCATCAGATATCTGTATGGATTAGATAGTTCAAGGGCGAATTACAGGGTGGAAAGAGAGCAGAGCTGAGGACCACCAACCCAGAGCATGGCCACGGAAACAGGAAGGAAGAGTGGAGTGGTGTCACAGACAGCAAGAGAGAAGAGAGTGATAATACTCAAAACGTTTACACAGGGCTGTTTAGAGCAATGGAAAAACGGACAAAGGACATGCACAGGTAATTCATATAAATAAAACAGCAAATGCCAGTAAGCATTAGAAATCATTCTTAACACTATTAACAATCATAGAACTACAAATGAAAACACAAAGGTGATAAAATCTTTTTGCTTATCAAACTGATTGAGGAAAATAATGAGAATACCTAGTGGTTTCTAGGCAACAAGGAAGTGGGCACTTTCACACACAGATAGGCCAATAAAAATGGGTATAACCTTGCTGAGAATGAAATTTGGCAATAGGTATAAAATTCCACTTTTAAAAATTCATCCTACTATTTTCATAAAGATTTTTGTACAAAGAAATTCAACAAGGCTTAGCTTCTATCCTGGCCTTATCCTATAAAAGATTTTTGATTCATCAGTATTAATATAAGCAAGAAAACTGAAAGTAGAATTGCCCAGCATGATTACTAATTCCCATAATGTGTGTGAATTAGTTTACTTAATCGTTCGATATCAGTACATAGGTACAGCAGTAGGGGAATCGTCAGCCCCCACCCCTGCGGGAATGATTTTGTCAACAACAGTACGGTACTTATGTGTGGTGCCTTTTGCCCTTAGTCTTCCAGACTCCATTCATTTCCAACAGATCTTTATAAAACAAAAGAAATAAAACGTAACAGATAAAGTTGAATTCCCCTTTGACCTGCAAATCCAGACTGATTCCCTCTTTCCTTTCCCAAGATGCAACTAGTATTACACATCATCTTGAATGCGGTGGCCACTCAGTGCACGTGCTCACGCCGCGACATCTAGCGCCCCACTGGCTAGTACAGCGAAGGCGACACTGTGCACGCATGCGCATTCCAGTCCCCTCTCCCTGGCTGCCAGGTTACACTGATGTCGCGCAGACCGTTTCTTGTTTTATTAACAGTGGCTGGATCCTTTCTAGACAGACCTCACGTGTGTGTGTGTGTGTGTGTGTGTGTAAAATATATAATGTATCTCATGCTCACACCTGAGTTTTCACTCCATACTTAAAAACACAGATTCCAGTTCCGTTTCAGTGCCTGTGGAGCCCGGTCCTTACCCCAGCCTGGCTACCTTGCACCGCGCCGGCCCACAGCAGGCTGTCACTTGTCATCCGCTGCCTTGCAGGGCTCAGCCGGCTCAGTGTGTCTAAGGGTACTTTCAAACTGCCTGCGAGTGCGCAGTCCTGCCGAGCCCTTCCAGCCACGCTGGCACAGCCTCACGGAAACGCTGACCTGCCCACGCATAACGCCGGCCCACAGTTCCAAGAAAAGTCTCTTCCTCTGCAGACACAGCAGACAGGCCTGGGAGGCAGCCTGGCCTGTGCATCACGGGCCTGAGAATTGGACAGAGGGAAAGCTGGTTCGTTAAGTGTTAATCGTCGAAATGATGACATCAGCGTTATTAATGAGTATCCACTATTACTATAAAGGCCTGGGCTCCTGAGGGTCTACTGCAACTTACAAGTGTTTCCTTCGGTGCATGCCTCATCTTTGATTGGAATTTCACATTTAGAAATTCTGGATGCCGAGTATCTTCTGCCTATTACAAAGTTGACAACTTACTGATCTGGCACCACCAGCTTTTCCACTTGAGAAGGGGGGATAGGAACTAATTCTATGACATTAACTCATTTGATGCTTGTAACAACATTGTGAATTTCCACTTCCACTTTAAAGCTGAGAACTCTGAGGATTAGAGAGCAGTGACTTGTCTAAGACCCCACAGCTGGTTAAAGATGGAGCTGGACTCTGAACCCAGATCTCCCTAACTCTAAAGGCCACGCTCTTTCTCCCACACTGTGCTTTCTTCAGAGAGATTTCCAAATAGCCAGTTTATCCCCTTAGACACCTTAAGAATGCTTTAAAACAAATTTCAATTAAAAAATGCCTAAACTGCCTTTTATGCTTTTATTTTACCCGATATATATCTTAAGCAAAAGACACTGGATGTAGTTTAACTTTTAGTAATGAGGCAGCACTGATAGTGGTTAAGAGCACAGGCTCTCTGCTGTGTGACCTCAGGCAAGTTACTTAACCTCTCTGTGCTCCAGTGCCTTTATCTGTAAAATATAGATTACAATAGTGCCAATTTCAGTGGATCGCCATGTGAATTAATAGCATTAATATTAGCAAGGGAATTAGAATAGTAACTGATACATACTAAATGGTCTATAAAGGCAAACACTGTTATTAATGAAACAATAATCTATCATTGTATAATGTGTTGGCCCAATTCTTTCATACACTTTTTTGTTCTCTAAATGTCAGGCTGTGAGTTGTCATTTTTCATGCTTCCAGCAGACTTCCTTTACTAGATCAAATATGGAATGAGAAACGAGACAAGCCAACTTTTATACAATTGTATGTTAAATAAGACTGAATGACACCCAAAAAGGTGACATTCCTGGGTTTAGTAAAGTTTTCTTATAGCTATTTCTGGAGCATAAAGGCAATTTATCTTTGTTTATTTCTCAGTTTCAGGTTTTTGTTTTTTTGGAGGGCTGGCTGAGGCCACTAAAAGGCTGATCCCTAGATGAGGAGGATGCACTTCTCCAGAATGTGAAGAGGTCTTGCATGGGCAGTGGTCATTAAAAAAAATCTTACCATGAAAACTTTCAAACATACCCCAAAGTAGACAGACTAGCATAACAGACCCCCTGATACCTATTACTCAGTTTCAACAATTAGCAATATTTTGATAATTATGTTTCATTCATCTTTAGGAATCCTATCATTTAATAAAAAAATTCCTTCAGCATGAATCTTTGATTTTAAAAAGTTTTTTAATGTCATCATCATGATATCATTACACTCAACAGAATTAAGTATAAATTCTTAATTCAATCCCACACTCAGTCCATATTTAGATTTCCCCAGATGTTTTGCAGTTGCTTTAAGATCCAGATAAAGTGCATATATTACATTAAGTTTGTGTGCTTTATAAGTTTATTTTATTCTGTAACATCCCCACTCCCTCTCATGTCACTGATGGGCCGTTTGTCCCGCAGACCAGTCAGTTCAAACTGTAGTCCCTGAACCAGCAGCAGCGGTGTATCTTGGGAACTTGTTAGAAATGCAAATTCTCTTCTCAGGCCCCATCCAGTCCCACTGAAGCAGCAACTTTGGGAGTGCGGCCCAGAGATTTGTTTAAATGAGCCCCCCGGGATCCCCTAACTGGGCACTCATGTCGTTGAATATTCCACGACATAGACCTGGCTGGGTGCCACCTCCTGTTGCCATTTACCTTCTTCAATTAGCCTCCCTACTTCCTATAAACTGTAGTTAGGTTTAGAGTCCTGATTATATTCAGGTTCAATCTTGTTTAGGCAAGATGACTTCACAGATGCTGCTTTCTTTCCTACTGTATCAATTATGAGGCACATAAGATCTGTTTGACCCACGGTTAGTAATGCCGAGACAAGACCAGAGCTCGGGTGGTGTCAGTCTGATTGATGCCTGTTTTACCTAATGGTTTTATCATCCACCGAGGATTGTTGCTTAGACCCATTCTTTCCTTTGGGATTGCAAGACGATGCTTTTCTAATAACATTCATTATGCACTTATTAATTGTTTTCAACCTTTTTGCACCTGCTATTGCTTATTTTGGTACCATGACAACTTCCAAGGGATGTTTACAGTTAAAAGGAGAATGAATACATGTGACTTTTTGTTTACAAATTAAAAATAAATCTTTAGAGAATTTTTTGATAACTCTTATGATAAATCCTGAGTGGTTTAGAAGCCACTCATTTAATTAGCGAAAAATATGACAATTTAACAGTTTTGAATCTGGGTTCTGGTTCTGAATCAATTACTGTCTACCTGTATGCCCATGTTAAGCCCAAAAGCCTGTTCAACAATGATCCGTTAATTAGATCTGTCTCTAAATCCCTCAGCCCCCTTTATTCTATGATGACAATAATATCACATACCTGACAAAGATGTTAAAATGTTCTGAGATAACATATGTCAGAGCACTTTGGGTGAAATTATAAAAATGTGTCCCTTAACCCTGACTCTTTAATCTGTGAGGTATAGCAATGTTTCTCAAACTTAGACCGTGTCCTATGGTAAGAAACATTTTATACTGTGACCCTGTTCAAACATATACACACAAACAAATGCACACCCACATTCGAAATGGAAAGTCTTGGTCTCCAATCAGAAATTCTATGAGTGGATCCAGTAATTTCTTTCACCAAACAATTGTTAACTGTAGCACATGCAATTCATCCTGATGTTTTCTATTTTATTCTATTCTTTACCATTCCACTAAAAATGATTTCTCGATCCACTGTTAGACTGCAACCCACATTTTAAAGATGTTTAATTCTCCAAAGAAAATTTCTTCTCTTACATGGTTCTAGAGTCCCTCTCTACAAGATTGATTCATTCTTATAATTTGGTTCTCTGCAGGAAAGTGTCCCTGATCTCAAGCACACACGACTAGCTGCAATGCAAGGTGGTGCTATAATAAAAGTATAAAATGGGTTCACAGAGGTGGGTGCCATTGATTTGAACAACAGGGAAGTATTTACACTGAGGATATTCATTTCTTTATTCATTTATTCATCATTTCGGTGAAGAGGAAAGTACAATAAACGGAAGGTAAGTTTCCTACCCTCCTGGGGTTACAGGCTGGATCAGAAAGAAAAGAGGGGCACGGACACGCAAGTATCCAGGCAGGGACAAAGAGCATGGTAGCATCTGTAAGGGCTTGCAGACTTCAGGGAAGATGGAACTAGTGAGACAGTTGACGGTGGATGGTGAAGGAAGCAGAACTTGAAGTGGCCTCTGCTGGATAAAAAGGATTTAACTGGGCACACTGGAGCGAGGGTGGGAAAGGACCTTCTAGATGGGGTCAGTAGCCAAGAAAATGCTCCCAGTTACAAATAGGGACGGGTGCTCTTAGGAGGCAACTAGAAGCCTGGCAATAATAGCAACAAGAAAGCTTTTTATTTTTATCAATAATTACAGCATTTACTGATCACTTCCTATGATGCTATGAGCTAGGTACTATTATTCCCAAGGTTGAGAGGGCCTAATTAACTTGGTCACACAGCAAGCATTGGCAGAATGGGGATGCTGGCTCAGGTGTGTGTGGTTCTGAAGTTTGTAGTCTTACCCATTGTGCTCCATAGCAGGCCTGGGACATAGCACATGTTAAGAGCCAGCGTGCAACGGCACGTGATGGTATTTACGGGATGGATGGCCTGAGTGGGGACTGGCTGAGGAATGTGGACCTATTGTAATTCCACAGGTCTCTGGTTACTATGACTTGATCAACCGCAAGATGTCAATTCCTACTGAAAAGGAAGTATTACAATTTGTGAATGAAACTTTGACTAGGGCTACTGACAGTGCCATTGCCACTAGCTTCCATTTTGACATATGTTCTTGGATGGGACTAAAAGGGGTCCAAGTTCCACAAATTGTACATGAGCAGAAGCCTATCTCTTTTATGCTTCAGGCCATAATAATAGCTGGGTCTGCCCATAGGAATGTTTCACAAATGTGAACACTGTCTTGAGGAGTATGTATTGGATAAACAAATAGAGTTGCTGCTCTCCACTATCAAAGATGATCTTTGCATTCGAGATTGGCTCTAGAGAGGATTTGAGCTTTAAGTTGGATCTAAAGTTTCTCCACTGGGGAAACTGGATCTGGCTCCTAGGACTTTATTTCCTCCTATAATGGGGCCACCAAAGTCATGACTTGGGTGGGCAGCTTGCCTGGTGCCCCTAAATCTTTGTATGTGTGGCTGATCTGATTATTCTGGGCCCTCCTGTCTACCTGAACTACATTAGCCATTCAAACACCTATTACAACACCCTCCGTCTTTGTTTCCCTGACCCATATCACCAGCTAAAAATGACAAAATGACCTTTTAAGCATTTGTTTTCTTGTTCATTTGTTGCCTATTTCTTCTCTATCAAGAATGATATGGGTGAAGTACATTGCATTTAAATAATATTGCAGAAGAAAATGTCTGATGAAAATGAGCTAACATTCTTTTCTTTATTATAATGCCTCTGTGATTATCTATTTGGTTAGTAGCGCATGATTTAATTCAGTGCTTTAACATCTAATTTTTGTAAATCACCGTGTTGACACTGGGGAAGATTTTTAAAAAATGAAAAAGACATTGTCTTTGATCTCAGGCACATACAACTACCCACAATAGAAGGCAGTGCTACAATAAATGTGAAAAGCTACTGTTTTATCCTGTTTTGTGTTGCTATAACAGACTATCTGAGACTGGGTAATTTATAAAGAAAAGAAATTTATTTTTCACAGTTCTGGAGGCTGGGAAGTCGAAGGGCATGGCAGCAGCATCTGCTCAGCATCTGGTGAGGGCCTTCTTGCTGCGTTACAACACGGGCAAGTGAGCATGAGAGATAGAGAAATTCTGGCAGAACTCACCCTTTTTATCAGGAATCCACTTTTGAGATAACTACCCCCTTCCTGAGATAATGAATTAATGACCTAATCACTTCTTAAGAGTCTGACCTCTTAATATTGTCATAATGGCAATGAAATTTCAACCTGAGTTTTGAAGGGGACATTCAAACCATAGCAGGTACCCAGAGGTGGTGCCATTGATTGGAACTGGGACACGGGGAAGGTTTCTCACTGAGGACAAGAATTTCAACAATCAGAGAAAAGACATTTCAGATGGGGAAATAGCGATAGCAGAAGTTCGGAGTTCTGAAGATAGGCATGGATGCTCAAAGAAACAGAGAAGTGTGCAGAGGATAGTCATTATGGAAAAGAAAGCAGAGGCCTCAGTATGGGTGGTGGAGGACCTTCAGGCTCATATTCAGAATTATTTTTTCTCATTCTTTTTGGATACTACTGAGTTTTTTAAGTAGGGGACTGACATAACCAGACATGTCTTTTAACAAGATAAATCTGGCATTAAATTCTGGGAAGAAGGAAGCTGCAGTTGCGGGGACTAGTGAAGAGCCCAGAGGAGAGAAGCTGCGGTTTGAACCTGGGCTGCACGCATGGCAATGGAAAGAGGGTGACGGACGGGAGAGACAGTGCAAGTCTGTAAACCACGTAGAGACGCCAACAGACGGGGAGAAGCAACTAGCAGAGAAGATCCTGGGTCAGTTGAGGCTGAGGTGGTATCGCTGGAGAGCAGTTTTTCTTGCTGAGACAGTCAGCAAATTGGGCCAAATGGAGGTGAGATTTCCCAAGGTGGAGATGAGTGGACACAGCCAGGTGCTCATGGCGGCTGTCCTCTGTTACTCAGTAAAGAGGGAAATGAGATCTCTGGCCAAGGAGGAGAGAAAGAGCAGATAAATTTAGGGATTGCATAAGTGGAAAAAGGCTACACTATATAGATATTATGAGCTATTCCAGGAGACATGGCCCCTAATTTAATGTGTAGTTTATTGACACATTATCTCTGTCTGTTTTTAAAAATGAGTGTCATTATCACTTGTTCTGTTTGGCAAATGTCAGTGCCTTGTAGAAAATGATTACACATCAATTAAGGACAGAACAGGTCACTGCATCTTTAACGCTCCTGCTTGCCAAGTGAAGCCTGTTTAAGCCTACTTTTAAGCATAACTGTAAGAACCATAACAAAAACAATATAACTATTGTTCTTTAGGGAAAGGCTATCTGGCTCTTCCAATCCTCATTTCAAGAGATGCAAATCGACTGAGACTGAAACACGTGCCCTTTCCATTTTGTTTCTAATGCATTAATGGTCACAGTAAAAGCAAAGCACTCCATCAGGCATCCATGAAACACACACCTATTTGTCAGCCGCCGCTCCAGAGCAGGCACACAAGGAAATTAGTCACAAAGCTGAAATGAAGTGTTTGAGAATTCTTAGCTGGATTTCTAACCTTGGCATGAATCAGGTACATTTTTATATTAAAAATGGTCCTTTGAAGTGAATTGATGATGACTGGGAACTCTGCATCATTCAAGGAGGAAAATATATGTCATCATTCCGATTTTCTGACTACACATCAGACACATGCAGGCTGGTTAACAGCCACAGGCAAATGGAAATATCTGTGTCGGTGAGCCGGGTGCCCTAAAACACAACTCAGAAAGGTAATTTCTCTTTATTTTCCCACGGGAAGGATTGCCGGGGAAATTGAGCTGTTAGCTCTGGGCTTCTTCATTACTTAAGACATATAGGACAGACAGCAACACACTTGGAGACTAATACTAGGAATAGTGGAGTGGATGGGAAGGCACAGTAATGATAAGGGATTTTAAAGGAAACAATTTACCCATGTCTATCTGTTTAGATTCAGTCGATTTCCAAGGTTGTGGAAGTTTTGAGATGGTTGGGGACACAGTCTCCAATCTGTGAGCTTGTTTCCTGCTACTTACTGATTTGGAAAATATGGGAGACAGAAAGGAGTGCCCGAAAGCTTGAGAAAGGAAAACCTGGTGCCGTTGTGCTCAAACGTCAGCATGCAGCAAAACAGATCTCTGGGCCCCTCCTCAGAGTGTCTGATCTGTAGCTCTGGGTTGGAGCCAGGGAATCTGCATATCTAAGCAACTCCCAGGTGATACAGACACCGCTGGTATGGACTCTACCCGAAGAAAGCATAAAGTTACAATCCTGAGTAAAAGCATGGAGTCTAGGCCCTGATGAAAGACTTTAAAAATTAAGTTTATTCTGGAGGAAGAGGGTGAAGAGGCAAATCATGTTACCATCCTGGTTGGGATTGGGCTCAGAAGTCACTTCCTATCAGTGACAGGCAGAATTGGAGAAAATGGCCTTGAGTGGCCAGGAGAGCCAAGTTAAGGTTAGAAATAAGGGAAATATTTGGCCACCAAGTTAAATGAGGGATTTGTCAAATGTGTCATCTAAAAGGGAAATTCTTCATCATTTTATTTCAAAACTAGTAACTTCAAGATGTATAGCTAATAAGCGCATTACAAGAAGCAAAAACATATCAATTGTTTTAAAAGTACTTATGTTAACCAAGATGTTTACAATAATAGAAAAATAGATTCTGAGATTAAAGCGTTCATGCTGGCTGCACCCAGGTCTCTCCCTGCTGTGTTCCTGGGGCCAGAGAAAGGCCAGAGAGGCTTACCACAGGCTCAGCCACCCATGAAATGAAAATGTGATTGGCCATGCTAGTGTGACAGACTGTTTATCTGAATGTTTCCAGAGGGGCTTGGGAAATTAAGATAAAGACATAAACATTGGCCCTCATATGTGGGGATCACCTGCACTGTCTCTAAAAGTGCAGCTGAAGACACAAGCCATCATTCTTCAAAATAACATAGGATAAGGTCCTTTCACAATTCAGTATTATAAAATTTGTACCTTTCTTAATGAACTGCCATGCTCCCTTTTTATCATATGAGGAAAGATGTGAAACTTTCTATGTTCCTCTTTTTGTCATGGCAGCCAGGAAACCCCGAGTTGAGTTTTCTCTGTTCAAGTCTGATAGCTTCCCTTGAATGTGTTTCTGGATATAGTTGTTTCCTCCACGCTCCTTATTTCTTAGCCAGTAACTTTTTTGTCCCTTTTATTGTAATAAAAGCAAAAGTAAAACCAAAAACTTACTGTTTCTTTTAATGTAAGTTTCTGTTAAATCTTTTTTGATTTGATGGTACATATAATGAATTTTTAAAAAATCCCTAATTAGGCACAGATAAATATTTGCAAAATATATAGGAGTCTGTTTATGAAGATAAAGCTGACCCTTAGGCAGGATATTCTTTTTGGGAGCCAAAGGGCTGTGGTAAAGAACATGGGCTTTGAACCAGACTTCTGGGATTTGAAATCTTTCTCTGCCATGTTAGCTGTGTGACCCTGGATAAATTATTTAACTTCTCTGGGCCTCAGTTCTTATCTATCAAATGGCCTTAACTACAGTACCAACCTCCAAAGATTCTCATGGGGAATAATTAATGCATTGAATAGAGTGCTTTGAACAATGCCTGGCCCACCATAAGCTTTAGTAAATGCTAACTATTTTAATTAAAACCAGTGGTGATGAAATTGTGCAACTCACTCAGTTGTGGAGTTAAATGGTGCCACTAGAATCACAGCTCCATGTTTCTGGGCAACGAGAGATCTGTTTTCAATTTAGCATTAATTTGGAAGATAGGCTTCCACTCAGTGAGTGCTCATGATGAGGCCCCTCCATGGCCATAGTGTGGCCAATGCAGAAGCCAGAGGCAGTGGACAGAGAATAGCAGAAAGGTGTGGTGCAGTGGGGTGGGGGGAGGGAGGGAGGCAAAGAGAGAGAGAGAGAGAGAGAGAGAGAGAGAGACTGTTCCCAGGGTAACAAGTTGCTAGGGACAAGCATTTGGCAAAAGGCGCTAGCTGGAGAAATGAAATTTCCTTGAACAACATCTAATGAAAACACTGTGTGCTTGCAGTGAACTGGAGATGGCTATGGAATCCGTAATAAGGGCCCTGAAGTCACCCTCACTCCAGCTCAGGCCCCTAGATGGGGCCAGCAAGTCCAACTCTGCAGGGCGGGCTGGCAGCCCAGGGAAGAGCTGATGTCGCAGTGTTAGTCTGGAGGCAGAATTCCCTCTTCCTCGGGGACCTCAGTCTTTTTCTCTTAAGGCCTTCAGCTGATCAGACAAGGCCCACCACCCTATGCTTTATTCAAAATCTATTGATTAAAATGTCAATCTCATCTAAATATCTTCATAGCGACATCTAGACTGGTGTTTGACAGACATTTGGGTACTCTGTCCTGGCCAATTTGACACTGAAAATTAACCATCACAGGGCTTTTCCTGAAACCTCAGAATTTTTGCTGAAACCCAAAGAAAGCATAATAAGCTACTAGAACACTGTAAAGAAGAACTTCTAGACACACCTGCTGGGCCACTAGAAAGTGGCCACCCTATTCCTGAGATCTTCCTCCCCATTACCCACCTCCACACTGTATCACAAGGACCAAACATGGACAGGGATTCACTGGAGGAAACTGGAGAAGTCGCTTTGCCTTTTCCTTTCCCAGACTGAGTGCTGCCTCTCCCAGCCTAACCCCATCAAGGGAGGAAGTTCCATCTGTGGAGACTGAGGAAACCACATTTGACTCTCTGATAGACCTGCTGAGCTGAAGAAGCTCATGGGATCCTCTTCAGTGAACACCGGAAGTGGAGCACACTTGGCGATTTCTTGAGAGAACCCAAGATGTGGCCTCAGGAGCTTTGGAGGATTTGCAAATATGGAGACTGGTTCCTTCTCTCCTCCTAGAGGACCGTGAAGGCAAAAGCTAGTGAGAGTTTCCCATGGAAGAAGGGTAAGCACAGGGCAGCCTGTGCCTCCAGAGCCTGGCATGGTCAGGGGCACGGATGTTTGAGTTTCCCACAGACTAACCGGAAGCTGGGACAAGGAGCTGTGACAAGAAGGCTCCAGTCATCTTGAAGGGACTTCATCTAAGAGGGCCATGTGCCAGGGTGGGGAACCCCACCCGTAAGAGGAAAGGTGGACAGCTGGGCAGGAGTGGAACCAGGGAGGATGTCTCCAGAGGATAATCAGATAGTGTCACTTGTGTCAGGAAGGAGCTCCCCACTGAGGGCCTCTACGGGAGAGCCAGTATTTGCACAGCAGACAAGAATGCAAGCCGGCAGGCAGGGCTGGCCAAGTTTCTCTTAGTTTTTGCTCTTTTTCTTCTAATCTCCCTCCCTTTGATTGACCTGAAGGACCTGGGAGTAGTATTTTGAGGGCCAGAAGGCTAGGAGTAGGGTGAATGAAGAATAAAGAGGAAGGGTGCAAGAACTGACCAGCCCCCCTCACTATTACGGATCTGAGAACCTGTCCAAGGAGAGGCAGGCTCTGTCAACTGACACTTTGATTTAGACTAGCTTGGACTTCTTAATACTTGAACGTGGGTCTTGCTCATGCCGGTCTGAGATAGCTGCCAGGGTGGGGAAGGACACCAGCAAAGCACGTTTATAGGTAATGATGCAAACAACTCCAAGTTCTCTCTCCTTATGTGTCCTCAGTTGGGCTCAGCCCCTTCAGTATGCTGGTTATGCAAATTTAAAAAGAGTTGGCACCATCTGAGTTTAGTGTGTGTCACCACTGCCCTGATTTATCATACACTGCAATGCTGTGGCCCTCCACGTGTCTGGGCACTGTATCTCTGTCAACTGAAGATGGGGAGGAGGCTGAGGTCTTGGTCAAGAATTAATGTGAGGCCCCCAACAGAGGAACACGGGCCAATCTGTATAATGTTCTGAGTAAATGAGCCAATCAGGGACAGACAGAGAGTTCCCATATACACGGTGGTGTCTCTACTGCAAACACTAGTTATTAAGCTTGCTGTTCCTCTAGGGTGACACTAGCTTTCAGGTAAATGAAACAGAAAAATGAATTTGTGATGACTACAGAACACATCTAATAGTGCTATGACCTCTATGTAGCCGCTCTTTAGATTAAATGTGGAGGAATCTACCTCTCTCACTTTATTATCCTAATTTATGAGTATTATCAATAAGTATTTAAATGCTGATTTTTGGGGATCATTGTCATTTGCTGTGCTCGACACTATATGAAGCAGCAGAGTTGGTTTTTCAGCTTGCATGAATCAATACCTCTGTTGTTTCTGTCTAGCATCTGCTCTGAGCCATCCTGGTGTAAACTAAGTTTACTGTCTCCTTTGCAAAATCTTGGTCTCTATCAGGACTTCTTGTTTAATCATGTGAAAATAGCACAGAGGAATATATATGGAAAATATCGACAAGGAAGGATCTCAGAATGAGAACAGATGCTAGACAGATAACAATCAGGTAAGATTACACAATTACTTGTGTGCTTAGTGTGGTTAGGAAATATGAGGCAGACTAGAGCCACAAAGACACCCACATTCCCACTACAGGTCTCTCTTCCCAATTTCACTCTTCGTCTGTGTTTCTTAGAGGAGGTCTGGAAGAAACAGTGTTTCAGAAACTTCCAGAGGAGTTGCCACTGGAGGACCATTCTTGTTGCAATTCTTTATCAAAGTAAAGAATTACTTTCCAAAGGCCAGCCTTGTCCTCCCAGTCTAGGGAATAAAGGAATCAGAACAATTTGCGTGGCCCAGTGGATCTGAGTCTTAAGGAGCAGGATGTTCTGAGAGGAGAGAGGAAGGTTAGCTACGTGGAAAACCACAGGAGCAGAAGCGGCTCAAGTCCAGGCGGCACAGGAGCCGTGGAGAGTGCAGGCAGAGGGCGAGGCAGGGAGCTGGCGACCACACATTCAGGCCCGCGGAGTGCCAGCTGCTGCAGAGTCACCGCACATTTAGAAAGAGAGACTCAGATAGTGGTCCCGACTAAGAGATGCAGGGGTCCACTAAGGTGTGGTAGTATTTGCACACATTTTGCATTTTTAAAAATCCATCTGGACTATTGTCTCTGGAAAATTTCAAGCTATACTTATATGGAGTAATTATGAATTTTCTTACTTTTTGTCACATTCTGACATTTCTTCTCCTGACAACACAGAGCCCAGGAAATAACAAAGGCCCGTGGTTAAAAAAATAAAATCAACTAAAATTCCTTGAGAACCTTTTCCAACAATTTGCTTTGACAGTCAGTTGCTTCTCTTATATAATTTCTGACAGAGAAATGATATGACAAAAAGCCCAACAAAATGTGGATTATTCATAGCATGAATGACAGTTTTCTCTGAATCCCATCTTTTATTTGATTATAATCAAGGTCAGAGCTTTTTCCGGAAGTTCCCTGCTAGCCTGAAGTAGACCCTTTGTTTTCTAAGAAAAAGGCCCAACATTCATGGCCTGGCCTCGCTGTTGGCTCCTTGCTTCCTGCGGCTCAGTGGGTCAGGCCTGCAGACTCCAAGGGGCCCAGTGACAGCTGCTTCCCGGTTGCTGTTCCCTCGAATGTGGCTGGAAATGATTTTATGTCAGACCAAGATCGGGGTTGAGAATTTGGAAGCGTCCACAACATTCACAGACTGGGGAGACCTCCTTCTCCATGAGGGAGACCAGCTCTTCTAGTTTTAAGAAGAAGACTTGAGAAGGGTCCAGCAATGAGGACTGGAGACAGCGTTAAGGTGAATAATCGCCAGCTGCTGCAGTCAGTCTTCACTCAGACGCCTGAATGTCAAGTGCTCTGCGGAGTGCAGAGCTCTGTAGGAGCAGTTAGCAAAAGGTAAGCTCACGCTGAACGAAACTGAGCTGCCGCGGTTCATGGAAGTCTGCTGCTGGTCGCTCCCTGCCCACTTTTACGCATTTAATCCTAGTTTAACCATTCGAACTCCAACACATTCTTGCGTCATCTACATCGGTGGTTCTCAACGTGGGCTGGGGGAATTCTGCTCCGCAGAAGACACTTTTGTTGTCACAATCTGGAGTGGCCATAGAGGGATTGCTATTGGTATCTGGTGGGTAGAGGCCAAGAGATGTTGCTAAGTGTCCTTCAAGGTCCACAACAGCCTCCTCAACAAAGAACTCTCCACCTAAATGTCAACAGAACAGAGGCTGGGAAACCCTGATCCAAATGGTCTGCGTTGAGCTATTGAATGATGATGTTTTATCATCCCCGCTCTAGTCTTTAGTTTTTATGGGAACTTACCAGGCTAAAGTCTCTGTAATATACTGTTAGGCATATGAATTTATGAGATTGTTTACACATATTCCGTGTGTTCATTGTTTTAATGGTAGGATGCTGTGTGTGTACTAAAGGAAGCAGTGGGTTCTTTGGGGTTTGGAGAGGCTTCAAGAAGATGATTTTTGAATGGAGAGAAAGAGTGAGAGTTTTATCTCTTCTTTCCCTATTTGGACTCCCTTGATTCTGCTCTCTTGCCTGATAGCTCTCGCAAGGACTTCCAGTACTACGTTGAAAAGTAATGGAAACAGTGGGCAGCCTTGTCTGGTTCCAGTTCGAAGTGGGAATGCTTTCAATTTTCCCCCATTCAGAATGGCTGTGGGTTTGTC
>CM052437.1:93091664-93122152 GCA_028533085.1 Varecia variegata | reverse complement strand
TCTTGTGCTGGACCATGTGTAACTCTGTTTTGAGTACTTCTTGGAGAGCTGGTCTTGTCTTGGTGAATTCTCTGAGTTTTTGTTTATCTGAGAATGTCTTAATTTCTCCTTCGTATACAAAACTTAGCTTGGCTGGGTACAAGATTCTAGGCTGGGCATTATTCTTTTTCAGAAGAGTGAGAATGGGGCCCCAATCTCTTCTTGCTTGTAAGGTTTCAGTTGAGAAATCTGGCATAATTCGGATGGGTTTTCCATTGTATGTTACTTGTTTCTTTCTCCTTAACAGCTCGAAGAAGGGCCTCTTTAGTGGATATTTTGGTCAGTCTGATGACTGCATGACGTGGTGTCTTCCTATTTGGTATGACTCTCCCTGGGGTTCTTTGAGCTTCTTGAACCTGTATATCTAGGGTTTTGGCAAGGCCTGGGAAATTTTCCTCAATTATATCTTCAAATAGCTTATCCAACCCCTCCTTATTGTCATCTTCACCCTCAGGAATGCCAACAACTCTCACGTTAGGCTTCTTCATATAATCCCACATTTCTTGTAGACTCTGGTCTTTTCTGTTATTTCTTTGCTCTACTCTGTGACTGACTTATTCAGTTGGAAAGTGTGATCTTCGATCTCTGAAATTCTTTTTTCTGTTTGATCTACCCTGCTCTTGAGACTTTCCACTGTGTTTTGTAGCTCCCTGAATAAACTCTTCATTTCCAGGAGTTCAGTTTGATTTTTCTTTAATAATTCGATTTCTTTAGTGAATTTTTCTTCCAAGTCCTGGATTTTTTTTGTGGTTTCTTTGTGATGGTTATCCATTTTTTCTTGCACAATATTCAGCTTATTCATGATCCATGTTTGAAATTCTTCCTGTGACATGTTGCTATTTTGAATCTGGTTTGTGTCAATTGGTAGAGAGCTGGTATTCCTCTTTGGGGGCAACATTTCAGTTTGATTCTTTATAGTCCCAGAGTTCTTTCGCTGTGGCCTTCCCATCTGGACCAATCGTTAGATCTCTTCTTATAGCTTTAATCTGGATAGAGGCACGCCATGCACGCTGGTCTTAGGCTGTGTAGCGGCCTAGATGTGTTACTTCCTTGCCACTGGGGGAGCCTGTTGTGTGTTATTTAGGATTTTACTACCTCAGCTGGGGGGCTGCTCCTGATGGGTCCAGCCCCGGAGGATTAATTTGACCTAATACCGGTTTGACGAGGTAAGTCACTGGGTTGTGCTGGTTGCAACTGAAAGCTTCTTTTTCTTGACTCTTCCTCTCCGGAGATGGGTTCTGCCTCTCTCCGTGCGAAAGACAGTGGCTAGGGGGGAGGGGGCAGAGCCCTCACTCGCCCAGCGCCCCCACTGCTGCAGCTCCCACGGGTAAAGTTCTGGACCGCACCAATGTCCGCGTGGTCCCTCTGTCACGACTGGGGAAGCACTCAGTGTTTGCGCAAAGGTGGAGCTCCCAGTGGGGGTCCACAGACCAGGGGAGGGAGCCGCCGAGGGAGCCGCCGGGTACCCAGTTGCTCCGCAGCGGCTAGGCTGTGGACTCCAAGATGGCGACTGCCCACCCGCAGATCGCTGGCACTGGGGGTGAATGTTCAGGGTCCGGCAGGTGCCGGAGTAGCCAGGGATTGAGGGAGCCCAGCCGCCTGCAGTCTCCAGGCTAGAAATCGGCCAGTTAAGCGAGATCGAACCGCCTCTCCTAGCTGCCTTTTGCTGCGGGCCCAGTGCAAACCGCAGCAGGCAGAGCCCGCACACAAATCTCCAGGGTCCAAGGGCCCGCGTCTCCCGCGGTGATACCGCAGAGGCTAGGCTGTGGACCCCGACAACGGCGGCTGCCCGCCCGCAAATAGCGGGCGCTGGGGGTGAACGTTCAGGGTCTAGCCGGTGCCAGAGGAGCCGGGAATTGAGGGAGCCCAGCTGCCCGCAGTTTCCAGGCTAGAAATCCGCCAGTTAAGCGAGATCGAACCGCCTCTCCTAGCTGCCTTTCGCTGCAGCCCAGTGCAAACCCTGCCGGGCGTAGCCCGCGCACAGAGCTCTGAGGTCCAAAATGCCTCCCGCTAATGTCTCCTCTCAGCAAAGCCCCGCGTCTCCCGCGGTGATACTGCACCCACTTCAGGCAGTTCCCTAATTGAGCGGGTGTGGGAGTCAGTGGGGAAGCAAGCCGCTTCCCTGTGGGGCTGAGCCCACCTCACTCGCTGGTGAGGCGGGTACTGCTGTCCCACGTTCCGCTTTCTTTTGTCCGTCCCGCACTCTCCAGATTTTCGTGACCTTATTTCCCGTTCACCTCTGTCTTTTCTTACTATTCTGTGTCCCATGCTGATTCACCGTGAATTCACACCGCTGTTCTTGTTGGGGAGCAATCCTCTAGTATTGTGGCAGACCGAAATCCATGCCTTCCTCTCCAGGAGCATGAATCCAGGAGGTCACCTCCACTCCGCCATCTTCCTCCCTGCTCAAGGTGTGGAGTTTTTGATGGACAGTCACAATGCATTCCTAGTTATTAGCAAAAGACAAGGCACCACCAACCCACACACACAGTTTCTGAGTGAAAAATAAACAGGTAGGTAAGATATCTTATTGCATTAAGAGATGTAGCGGGTAAATGCCCCCAAACTGGATGTTTGAAAACAAAAAAATCAGTGATGTAGATTGTGTAGACACGTAGAATCTAATTTTAATGAACTCTGTAAATGAAAATTTAACAGATAAATTCCACATTATTTTAAAATATAAAAAGCAATTTATAACTTGATTTGGGAAATACATTAGATAGACATTACATATTATCCATTATGTCTCTCCTTCCCCTTTTACAAGCCCTCCAAAAAATGAAAAAGACATTTACTGAACTTCTGACAAGTTCTAAAATACCTACCAATGTCCTTCGTGAAACTTCTCTACTAATTACCAGTACTGACTTCTGGCAAGTCATTTAAACCCAGTGGATCTCAGCTCTCTCAGGCACAAAACTAAGAGAATTGATGATCATCTCAAAAGTCTTTCCTGGCTCTAACTTCTGATGGGTTTAAGCCAGTAAGGCTCAACCTCCTCTACAGAGAGTTGCCTGGGTCAGTTTAAAAAGTCATGATGCCCAAGTGACACCGCAGACCAAGTAAATCAGGATCTCTGGAGGTGGGACAAAGCAGTAGTATTTTTAAAAAAACTCCCCAGCTTTCAGCCCCAGTTTAACCCAGTGTTCACCCCTGAGTTACCATAAACCAAATTTCTTAGACCAGTGACTTTCTAAACGTTTTAAAAATGGCCCACTGTCAAAAAGAACGTTTCATCTTGTGCCCAAGTACACATACATAAATATAGTTTAATGTTTCATAAAATCATTTTGTAATTTTGTGAAATGTAGCTGTCAAATTTTTTAAAACAATTCACATGAACTGATTTTTCTATTCTATTTTATTCATATATGTATGTATATAATTTCATGAGCCACAGATTGAAAAAGACTGCCCCAGCCACAGGTTCTGTCCTACAATTTGGCCACTAGATGGAGCCGTCACATTTGAAGAGTGGAAAGTGCAATTTCAGATTCTGAACTATACGGGGCAAAGTAAACATAACTATGCCTATGATTTAATATTAATTTTACATCCCGACAAACGTTATTTTATAAGAGAAAGAGCATGGCTGCTAGAAAGATGAAAGTTACATTTACAGCAGTTGATGATGATGAGGGTGAGACACTGTGCTGGGTGTTTACTCTGACCCCTTCACTGCCAGCACCACTGATGAGGCAGGCATTAGGTCCCCTCTCCAGCTTAGGAAACTGAGAGCCAGAAAGATCAGTAACATGAAAAGCACTCAGTCAATGGCAGCCATTGTCCCCGTGGGGCCAGCAGAGGGGAAGGATGGGTTTGAAATCTAATCACAAAGTTACAAAGAGGCGGAGGCAGAATTTAAGTCCAAATGTATTGGGATCTTGCTTCTAGCTATGATAAAATGTAAAAGATTTAAAGTCTGTAATATTAATACACAGTAAATCCATACAAAATAGAAGCATCCTGGATATTTTTTTTTCATTCCTATGAATCCAGGCTTTAAAGTGCAAACATTCAAAGGAAAAGAAAATTAACAAAGGTAGGGAGAAACAGAGCAGCCTGAGGCAGGGGCTCTGATGAGAGGTCTCCCAGGCCAAGGAACGAGCTTTGGTTTTATTCAGAGTGTAGGGGATCCCACTGAGGGGGCTTCATCATGGAAAGGAGGTGGGGGGGCTTTTGCATGGCTAATTCCTTCCCTTCACTTCCCTCTTTGGACAACTGTCTTTTCCTCAGCAAGGCCTTTCTTGATCATCTGTGATCGCAGCCCTGTCCTCTATCCCTTTGCATGGGTTTATTTTTTCACCAGCATTATTAGAGATATTATCTTAAATATGTTTTTATTTATTGACTCTCTGTCTCTCCCAGCTAGACACAGACACCATAAAAGAAGTTAAAATGTCAGTCACACATACCGGGCTGGAGTGGGGGCACATGGGAATGTATCGCCTAATGTGTGCAGAGCTTCTGTTTGGGGTGATGGAAGAGTTTTTAAAATAGCTATTTTGGTGGTGGTGGTTGTACAACATTGTGAATGAAATTAATGCCACTGAATTGTACAATGGTTAAAATGACAAATTTTATGTCATATGTATCTTACCACAATAAAGAAGTCAAAATCATTAAAAGTCAACTACCCCAAATTCAAACCTCCAGAGGGACTTTAAAAATATAGCTGTCACTTACCGAGTATTACTATGCACCAAGCACTTTACTCTAGTAACTAAGTGAATCCTCACCGTAGGCCCAGCAGGTAGACACTATTATTATTCCCATTTTACAGATGAGGAAACTAAAGCACAGACTGGTTTAGCAACTTGCCCAAGGCCAGTCAGCTCATAAGTAGTAGAGGCAGGATTTGAATCCAGCACATAATAAATAGTTGTTACAAGAATAAATATTTCAAAATGGTTACTCTGGCTGCCGGGTGGAGAACAGACTGGGGAATGAGAGGAGCTGTGTGGATCAGCAGGGAGGCTGCAGTGGAAGGTGAAAGACGGTAAAGATAGTGGAGGTACAGACAAGAAGATGGTGTACACATATTTCAGAGACAGTGACAACAGGACATGCTGATAGAGCTGGTTTGAGAAATGAGAGAAGCAGCTTAGATCTAAGCCTGCAATGTCCAATATGGTAGCCATTAGCCCCATGTGGCTACTGAGGACTTGAAATGTGGCTAGTTAAGAAATGAGATTGTACAGATGTGTATAAAATACATTCTGGATTTCAAAGACTTAGCAAACGAAAAACCTTAAACATGTCATTTTTTAAAATTGATGTAGAAATGGAAATATTTTGGATATATTGGGTTAAATATAACAGACAAGTAAATTAATACCGTTTCTTTTTAATTTTTAAGACTGTGACTACTAGAAAATGTTAAGATGACATGTGGCTCACATTATGTTTCCATTGGATGACACTGATCTAGAATAATGTCCTGGTTCATTGTTTGAATAACATAGTTAATGGTGGTGTATTTACCAAGCTGGAAAAGATGGGATGGGTAGGAAAAAAGCAGGTTTAAGAACAAATATAAAAAATTCTATTCTGCAAAAATGGACAAATGGGATTACATCAAGCTAAAAAGCTCTGCATAATTAACAAAGTGAAGAGTCAACCCACAGAATTGAAGAAAAAATTTTCAAACTACCCACCTGACAAGGGATTAATGACCAGAATATATAAAGAGCTCCAACTAAATAGGAAAAAGTAAAAAAATCCAATCAAAAAATGGGCAAAAGATCTAAACAGACATTTCTTACAAAAAGACATACAAATGGAAAACAGGTAGATGAAAAAATGCTCAACATCACTAATCATCAGAGAAAGGCAAATCAAAATTATAATGAGATACCATCTCGCTTCAGTTAAGATGGCTTTTATCCAAAAGACAGACAATAACAAAGGCTGGCGAGGATGTGGAGAAATGGGAACCCTCATACACTGTTGGTGGGAATGTAAATTACTACAACCACGATGGAGAACAGTATGGAGGTTCCTCAAAAAACTAAAAATAGAACTACCATATGATCCAGGAATACCACTGCTAAAATCAATATATCAAAGAGATTTCTGTACTCCCATGTTTATTGCAACACTATTCACAATAGCCAAGATTTGGAATCAATCTAAATGTCCACCAACAGATGAATGGATAAACAAATTGTGGTACATATACACAATGGAATACTATTCAGCCATAAAAAAGAATGAAATCCTGTCATTTGCAACAATATGGATAGAAGTGGAGGCCATTATGTTAAGTGACATAAGCCAGGCACAGAAAGACAAATTTCACATGTTCTCACTCCTATGTGGGTGCTAAAAGTTAAAACAACTGAACTCACACAGGTAGAGCACAGAATGATGGTTACCAGAGGCTGGAAAGTGGAGTGGGGAGGGGGAATAAAGTCGGAATGGTTAATAGGTACAAAATTATAGTGAGATAGAATTAGTAAGATCTAGTATTTGATAGCACAATGGGGAGACTATAGTCAACAACAATTTATTATATATTTTAAAATCACTAAAAGTGGAATTGGAATACAAAGAAATAAATCCTTGAGGTGATGGCTACCCTAATTACTGTGACTTATCATTATACCTTGTAAGCCTGTATCAAAACATCATATGTACCTCATAAATATACACACTTATTATATACCCATAATAATTAAAAATTAAAAATAAAATATTCTCCTCTGGACATACAAACTTTGAGATGCTTGTGAGAAACACAAGAGAAGATGGCAGCCCAGAGCTCAGAGCAGAGGTCAGGGCTGGGACTGCACATTTAGGTGGCATCAGTGTGCGGATGACGCTGAGAGCTGAGGTAGGACATGAGAACCCTTCTGGAGAGCATATATATTAATATTTAGGAAGAGTCCAATAAGCCCAGGATCTACTGTGGGACACTCCAACATTTAGGAGGCCAGATAGTTCAGAAACCACAGTACATTTCTGTGTTCAATATTCCAGCTAGTAAAATATATATAAATTCATTATGCTTTCATGTTAATATACTCTTGTTTGGAATTCATGATTTTGTGTGTGTGTGTGTGTGTGTGTGTGTGTACTGCAGTTTATTGCTTTTTATTCTTTAGACAATACGGGCACAGTTAGCTGCAGAAATCCCTAGAAAGCTTTCTTTATAAATAACAAAACTCAGCATGATGAACAAGTACCAGAGATAAGTCCCACAGAATCCCTAAATAGCTAATCTCAAGGGAAGGAATAAAGCCTCGAGTCCTCCTGTGATGACACCTCTGTGTCTGCTGCCTTGGTAGGGTGATGCGATGAGAGGGGTGAACGTTTTCAGAGATCTATAAAAACTTCACTTAATCCCCCAATTATTTCTTTATAGAACTCTGTGTTAGACAACGAAGAATGGTAAGGTAGTTAACAGCTCAGACTCTGTGGTCAGGTGCATCTGTGTTAACGAATACACTCAGAACTGGCATGTGGTGAACACTTGGTAAACACTATTGCTGTTATTGTTTTTTTGTTTGTTTTTTTTTTGAGACAGAGTCTCACGCTGTTGCCCGGGCTAGAGTGAGTGCCGTGGCGTCAGCCTAGCTCACAGCAACTTCAAACTCCTGGGCTTAAGCGATCCTACTGCCTCAGCCTCCCGGGTAGCTGGGACTACAGGCATGCGCCACCATGCCTGGCTAATTTCTCTCTCTATATTTTTAGTTGTCCATATAATTTCTTTCTATTTTTAGTAGAGATGCGGTCTCGCTCTTGCTCAGGCTGGTCTCGAACTCCTGAGCTCAAACAATCCGGCGGCCTCGGCCTCCCAGAGTGCTAGGATTACAGGCGTGAGCCACCACGCCCACCTATTGTTATTGTCAATACTGGAAATTCCTCCTCTCTCCCAGTTAATTTCTGTAATACCAGTAGGGATTATATATCATCAGTAACACCTGGTCAGACCAGTTTCCATTTTTCCCACCCTTGTTCTCAGGATGCAGCACATGCTTTCCTGGTGGGTGTGTCCTTCGGCGTGATGTTAAGGTGGAACTTACTTTGTGCTCCTGATGTTTCCAAGTGGAGGGATCCTCATTAGAGCAACACTTCCTATCTCTCTGCCTTCTTCAAGCCCTCCTTCCCAGAGTGGGGGAACGACACTGCAGGCTTTGGCAGATAGAGCTGGGCATCTTTTTTTGGTATCTACCTGTTGGTGGGAACAACACGGCTCTGCTCCTCGGAGCAGCAAGTTCCAGAGGGACAGGGCCATCTGCAGGAGGCCTGAGGCTATCCAGCTGGGAGAGTAAGTCACGGTTGTGAAATGTAGCAAACCCACTTACTTGGAGACTTCCAACAGCTAGATTCATAGAAAAGGTAAGTTTTTAATTTGTCACCTGTCTCCCGTGACAATTTAAAAACCAACACTCAGGTGTTTCTCAGTCGGTTCAGAATTTAAGCAGGGGAAAGAGGGGTGTTATTTACTATTCCCCCTAAATTCCCAACATCTAGTACATTCAGCTGGAAACTGAGAAACAGATGATGAGCGGCTTTTAGCAGGGGGCAAGGTGCATGACTTTGGGCCTCCAGGGTCAGCTGGGATTGGTCATGTGCTTTAACCTTGGTAGCTGGCAGGTGTCTACAACATCCCATGCAGCTGGGTTTGACTGTTGACTTTTTTCTTAAGTTTTAATTTAAATTGGCATATAATAATTGTCCATATTTATGGGGTACAATGGGATGTCTTGATACATGTATAATTGTGTAATGATCAAATAAGGCTAATTAGCAATATATGCTAATTATCATTGGCTTTTAACTGGTGTGGCTGAGCAACAGTCTTCAGGGTTTGGCAAGTGTGGGTCCTTTGGGATTCCAACCTTGACTTAGGATGGCTTTACCCACAGGGGAATGGCTGTTTTCATACAGGCAAGAAGACAGATATGTGTATACAGGTAGGGCTGTAGTCGCCAGCCTTGGAAAGCAGTCAGAATGGAGACAAAGACGTGGGAAATGTTCTTTTGAGTAAAGGCCTTTTAGATATTAGGGAGCTGAATGACTTTTTGCCACCGTTTCTCAGCTCTGCCTGTTGGCCAGGGCTCACGAGAGCAGACGCAGCTGAGCTCCCCATGCACGGCAGAACACCAATGGCTCCAAATGTAACTGACTAGTGCCAGGACGGGGGAGCAGCATTATTTTGGTGGCCTCAGAATCTGTGAACTACCTTCAGGGCCCAAAGAGGGACTTAATATGGCTAACCTCTTGCAATTGTGTGGCATGCCAAAGGCTCTCAAGAGTCACCTGTGAAAAGGAGTACTGTGTGTTCAAGATAAATAAACAGAATTTACAATTTTCTTGGGTTGAGGCGAGAACAACTTAATTATTGCAAACCCAAAGGCCTATCACTAGGAATCAGGAAATGAAGGATGAACTTGAGGGCTTTGAAAAATGTGCTTCAGTTGAGAATTGTATCAGGAGCAGTAAAAGACTGAAAATAAAATAAAGAAGGTAAATTGATTAAAAGCTGAAGAAAGAGATTTCCTTCAGGGAAAGGCTGACATCTTAGAAGATAGGCTAGATAGATACGAACCCTTTGAAGGCTAGAAGAGACAACAAAGAAACCAAAGGAGACGTGGGTAAGTGTGTCTGCTCTTAAAAAGGATATCAGAAAAGTGGAGAGACTTGGGCCCAGTGAGATCCAACCAGAGACAGAAGGGGGGACCTCAGAAAAACAACTTGGAGTTGTTCCTCTAGAGGGCGCTGGAACCCAGAAAACTTTTGCAAACTCTTAAAGGCTTTCAGAGTCTACAGGAGGAGCCAGGGGGGACTCACATTCTGACGACTGGGTCAGTGTACAAAGTGGTTCCCTCTGTGGACAGATGTGATGTGAAAAGACGGCGGAAAGAAGCATAAAATACTCAAAAGAAACCGTAGGTGAGTTTTCAGGTGGCGGAGCGCTGTAGGGGCATGCAGGTGTTTTCTATGCCTTCTGGGACCTGCTTGAGAAATTTACGAGTTTAGAACTCTAAGAGGAGGCAGAGATGTGAGGAGACTCATGTGAACAGGCAGGACAATATTGGGGCAAGTTGAGGTCAGGTCCCATACTGATCTGATGGGAGATTATCACCTAGGTAAGATTCTCCAATTTAGAGACAGGCACGATTTGTTTGAAAAGTAAAAGTCTCTGGCATATCAACAACTCATATTTTCGTATTTTTCACCATGGGAGACCCCACGTGATAAAATCTAAAGAGATATTTTAGAAAATCAATTGTTTGGCCATAAATCAAAGGAGGGAAAAAGGCCCTCAAATTCAGTAAACAGGGCTAGTCCCATAGGTGTTAGACAAAGGAAGAAACAAAGTTAAGGTTAAACTGTGAAAAATTCCCCTAAGTTTTCCTAAAAGACTGGTATCGTCGAGAAAGATTCCACAGAGAAATGGTCCTTAGGCTTTGAACAATCAAAAGCTGGGGGAAGAGGGGCAGAAGGGAACACGGCAGAAGAAATGGTTCTCGGCAGGCTCCTGAGACACCAACAGCACTTTCAGTTCAGAAATCGTAGGGCAGCTCTCCAGTTGGAACACATTTGTGGATTCAATGAAAATCTTTCCTCGATGCAGCACTGGGGTGCCAGAAACACGGGCTCCAGGGGAAGGGAGGGAGAGGGGTGGGATATTGCCACCGGGAAGACTAGCAACGCTCAGGTAAAACTCCAGGCCTGAGGCTGCGGCATGCCACACATCCCAGTGTGCAAGGCAGGCACGTCTCGATGTCACGTCCTGTGATGGGAGACAGCACACCTGGGGAAAAATGTTCTCCTTAACCTGGTAAACAGAGTCCCAAAATGAATCTCTCGATGGCAGAGTTCTCTTAAATAAACTTAGGTTCACAGGTCATAGTAGAGAGCAGGCACAGGCCCACTGGCCTCCTGGCAAGATGGAAATCAGGATTTGCCCTGTCAACTCTCTCACTTGCTACCGCTGAAATCTCTGCTACGGTTTTTGGCAACATGAAGGGTGGATTTGGGGAATATAAGAAGTTAGTGCCTAGACTACCTTTTTTACTACCTGGGGCCGGCTTGTTTTCTAAATTTCATGGGTATGTGGCCAGCACTACAATAGTTGTATTTTATTATCTCTTTAGAAACATAAAAGTTCATTTGTGAGATGCCGGAGTAATGACGGCCATCCAGAAAAGGACAGTCCAAGCTTGTCCAAAGCATCAAAAACGTCTCTGAATGAGACTGAGCAGAATAAGATATTGAGGCTGATCAATTTTGAAATTAAATTTTTAAAATGTTATCTTAAAAAAGTGAGAGAATTTTCTTTCAACATCACTTATTTTGCAATTTGACTTAACTACTTTGTACTTTAATTCTTTGGAACATTAATTTTTAAACTTTAATTTCTCCCTGTGTAATTCATAATGATATGAGATTATGTCCAAATACAGAACTGTTTATAGTATTAACATTTCATTATTTCAGTAGATATGCCGTCATTTAATCTCGCTGCAGAACCTCTGAAGGGCTATGTTGGACGATGTGGCTACACATAATTTGGGATGGAAACAGAATACAGACTGACTTTAGGTACAGAGTAGTCTTGGTATTAATTTAGTAATTGTGCATTTCTGTTCTGCTTGGAGCTTTCTGGGGACAAAATAAATGCTGCCTAGCTATGGCCCAGGGAGTATACTCAGAGAAGCAGTGGTGGCCACTGGCAGAGTGGCCTCATGAAGCTGGCCGCAGTCCTGCCCTGAAACATGTTAATCTCCTCCTCTGAAGGGGGCAGCCATGTGCCTGGATAATTCGGGGTCTTAATGGTTGAACCCAGTGAAGTTGAGAGAACACAAATCTAGGGATGTTAAACAGGGCTCCCCCATGCCACTCCAGGTGTTTCTGTTTGGAGGGGCTGCATGAGAGTGACACCCCGGCCTTTCTCCGCCTTCACTCTCTCCACCCAGGAGAGAAGTCATCACTTATGCGACTGGTGATGTGGGAGAAGGGATGGGACATGGGTGACTCAGCCCTCTCTCCCTCTTTCAGGGCTCTGTCTGCCTGCAGAAAAGACTCTCTCAGCTCAGATCCTCCATGGGGCACACTTCAGGTTTCTTGGAGTTGGGGTAGGGACAGGGCTGAGGTATTAGGACTACCAGTGATGGGTCATTTTGTCTCTTGAAAGATTTAATAATTTTGCTTGGCATTGGACATACGCCATCTTCTTCAATAGCTTTATCATGAATAAGGTGACATTTTAATCTCCATCTGCCTGACTCCTGCAATCACCTCTCAATTGGTTCTGAATTTAAACAGGGCAAAGAAGGGCACTTCCTGATCTGCTAAGTCCCTAACTCCTGGGCTCCACCAAGCCTGGGGAAGCCCGTTTATCGTTGGCTTGTCAGAATCAACGCAGAATGTCGACGAAGGCTCTGACTTCAAACCTGCCTGCTCACACTCCAGCTCCATCACTTACTCGCTATGAACACTTAAGAAAGTTTTTAAAAACTTTCAAAATACCATTTGTAAAATGGGAATAATGTAGCCAATTCATAAAAGTTTTGATGAAACAAAATGAGATTAACACAGACTACTTATAAAATGTACATTTTTGGTCCACAGTTCCTTAGCATATAATTTCTAATAATCACAACTAGCATTTGTTTAAGGCATATTGTGGGTAAGAGCCTGTGCCAAGCAAGCACACAGTGTATCATTTGATCTTCACAAAAGCTGTGTAGTAAGTTCTAGTATTATTCCAATTTTATAAATGAGGCAGTTGAAGCTTAGAGAAATTAAAACATTGTCCAAGGTCACATATTATATGAACAGTGGAGCAGATATTTGAACACTGACAGTCTGATTTCAGAGTCTACACTCTTAAATAGTATGCTATCTCCCCAAAAGAACATATGCCATTTCTTGTCTGCCTTCTATGGCACATATTAGGAGCTTTATTTCATATAATTTCCCCAATCCTATGTAGGTTAAGAGCAAGGGCATTATAATCAAAACAGATGCGGTTTTGAATTCCAAGTGCAATTTTCTAGTCTAGTCACCTTGGGGAAGTTAATCTCGCTGAATTTCCATTTTCATCTGTAAGTTGGGATAATAATACCTTCACCTCACAGATTTGCTGTGAGGATCAAGTGAGAAATGCCTAGTACTTGGCCCATTAGAAGCACTCAATGAAATGCATCAATTCTTATTCTTATTTTATAGATGAGTAACAGAATTGAAGCTCACATAGCTCACAAGTGGCAGAGCCAAGTTCAAATCTTGCTTTATCAAACTAGAAAAGTTTGCTTTTTTTGGGCCTGTTTTCCAGTTTTGGCCGTTTCCAATAATTTCTGGCCTCTCCAGGGCTAATTTCTCCTTGTACCACTCAGTTCTTCCTGGGGAGAACAAAACTGTTCCTTACCTCTTTGAAAGACACCACAGGGTAAAGCAGTGATTTCCAGCTGTGTTCCAGCAGCCGTCCTCAGGCCTCTGTGAGTGGGATGGAAACAGGTGCAGGCCGGAAAGAAGTGCAAGTGCTCCACCCACCCTGCTGCAACGGGGCAGCTCTGCTTTCACTTGCATCACAAAGAGATAGTCTAAGTCTTTACTTAATCAAAGTCTTCCTTGGCAAAACCTCCCTGAGAGCTAGGGGTTTGTAGTCAGGGGGCCCAGGGTTGGGACCACTTCATCACCTACTATTTCATGGCCTTGGTCAGTCCTGCCTCACAATTCTATGTCTCAATTTACCCAAGTGAACAAAAGAATTATAAAACTTCTGTATCTCCTGGGGATTGTTAAGAGGATTAAATAATAAAACATATGAAATGTGCTTTGTGAAAGACAAAAGCATGGTGTAAAAGTGAATGTATCCAAGAAGCTATATGATCAGGATTTGAATTCCGGCTCCCCCACTCACTGTGTGACCCTGGGCAAGTTATTCAACCTCTCGGTGTCTTGTCATTCTGTGAAATGCATGAAATAGTGCCATCCTCATCATGCTGTTGGAAAGACTAAATGGTTTAACTATGTAAATATGGCTCTCTTTGTTATATTTACCCTTATTCTTAGGTTTGACTGACTCTATTAGCTCTTTCCATCACAATTCTTCCTGTGAAAAGCCCGCAAAACAAACCACAAAGTGCTGCCCTTTTCTGAACTTTACGTAAACCAAAACACTGGTCAAAGTCACGAACCCTGTCACGTGGTTTTCCACTGAATTATCCAGACAACAAGAATAAAAAAGATTACTCTGGGGGGGAAGTTTGGTTGGGGGGAGCATAGAGGAGTCCAAATTATCAAGCATTTGCCCAACTTCAGCTTCTTTTTAAACAATTAGCCTGAAAGTTGAGTTCTAAAATGTGAACTGAAATTGTAGATAGCTTCTTAACTTCAACACAAACGAAATCAAACTATTCCATTAGTTTTATAGTTTCTAATTGTAAAACTATAAAAACAAATGTTTGTTCCCAAGGCAGCTTTAAAACAACAAATAAGCCCTTGGGAATTTCAACAAAATGCCCAGTTCTATAAACTTATACATTTTAAAAGAAATCAGTTGTTGAGCCCAGCATTACAGAGAAATCACAGTTTTTATTTTAATGATTTACAAAATTACATTTAGAGAGGACACATAGGGGGTGTACTGAAAGAAACACTTTTACAAGAGTCACCAAATTGTAAGTCTCTCTGACTCAAAGGTCACTCAAAAAAAAAAAAAAAAATTCTGGGAAATAAGGCAAAACACAAGAGCCAGCAGACAGGTAATTACATAACAGGCCAAGGAAGTGTCCTCAGATCCTGGCAAAATTAGGTTAGAATTTGGTTGGCATCAGCTATTGCTGCAAGGGAAAATGGAGTTCCCTCCTAACTTTCTTGAAATTGTGGACTACCATCCAAAATGAACAACTAAATGACACCCTGTCACAGCTCTCACTGCCTTGGCCAAGAGCCTCGTTAATGTGATGATTTATTCTTGGCCTGCGTTTCAGTTTTCTCTTTGAGAAGGCTTAGGTAATAAAACTGAACTTATCCTGTCCATAAAGATGACTGTTGTATACATCCCTTATTTCAATTCAGACACCAGCATGGAAAAGCTTAACAACAGAACATTTAAAGTCCTCCGAGCCGAAGTCACTGCTGTGTTCTGTGACGTGGCTGTTGGCAGAGATGTGGAGCAACCCAGGCCCACACTTGGGGAGGGCAGGCTGGGGTGGAGGAAGGGCACAGAGAAACACACAATATTTCTTAATCATCATAACCAAAATCAGGCTTAGAAATCTATTTTTATCATAAAAGATATTCTAACCTAAAATTTTTTTAAATGATTAATTTTATTTTTCATTGACAAATAATAATTGTATATAATTATGGGTACAAGGTGATGCCTTATGTCTAAAATGTAGATTGATTAAATCAGGTAGTCAACAAATCTATCACCTCACATACTTATTTTTTGCCATGAAACATTTTTAAAAATGTATTTTGGCTGGGCATGGTGGTTCACACTTATAATCCTAGCACTCTGGGAGGCCGAGGCAGGAGGATCGCTTGAGCTCAGGAGTTCAAGACCAGCCTGAGCAAGAGAGAGACACTCGTTTCTACAAAAAAATAGAAAAATTAGCCAGGTGTGGTGGCACACACTTGTAGTCCCAGCTACTTGGCAAGCTGAGGCAGGAGGATCTCTTGAACCTAGGAGTTTGAGGCTGCAGTGAGCTATGATGACACCACTGTACTCTAGCTGGGGCGACAGAGTGAGATCCTGTTTTCAAAAAAAAAAAAAAAAACTATGTGTGTGGTTTGTGTGGTGTGTGTATATAAATATAAATATATGTTATTTTATTCTGAAGATTTTTCTCCTGAACTTTTATAATAACTTTGGTCTGACAGTAAAAATAATTTTAAAATTCAAGTTGATATTTGCAGGTCTTTATAAAACCTTATAATTTCATTTTTTTCTGTTTTACTAAACCAAACATTGGGATATATTTTTGAAAAAATTCCTATTCTTTTTCAATGTAAAGAGAAAGAAGGGTAGATAAGCACTTTTCCACATGCCAAGGTCCACGCTGTGGCTGTTACATCTTTGCTCATCAAATCAGACTATAATTGGGATGGTCACTATTGCATCTGGCCTTAGGTTTGGCCTGCAGGGCACTGGCTTAAAATTGGGTCTATCCTAAAGACAGTAGTTAGCAAACAGTTAAAACTCTAAAAGCTACCTTTGAGAACCTAAATGTGAGCATTTCTATTTTTAAAAATTCTGCAGTAGGAAAATGGTAAAATGTTTCAGAGCTTAGCCGGATGGAATCATGACATCTCATATTACAAAATGTCCTTTGGAAGTTGAGTAATTTTACATTCAGCCCAATACATTAGATATGTATTCCTAACACATCTCAGGCTTTAGATTAGATACTTGGGACAAAGGACGAAGATAAAAATTCCTCATGAGAACTCACAATCTATTGTGGGAGAATGATAAGCACATACAAAACTCTAGTATAAATCTAAACAGAGGTACAAGTGAGTGACATGAAAGCATGGAGCAATATTTAAAAACAGTCCCCATTTGGAGGCTATTTGTGTACTAAACACTTTGCATATGTTATTTTAATATTGACAATAAACCAAAGAAGAAGTATTATTATCAATAAAGATGAGGAAATTGAAGTTAAATGAGATTAAGGCTTATGGAATCAGGATTAACCTAGATGTCTAGGAATAATTAGATAAGTTTACATGTCAGCCTTCATCTGAGAACTCTATCTAGTATAGTGATATTTCACTTTTCAAAAGTTGAAAGTGTTCATCTTGCTCCAGAGCTTCTGACAAAAAATGACTGTGTTCTTAACCATTAACTATGTTGCTTTCTCTGAGGCAGGAATTAGGTAAATCACAAAACAAAATTATTACGGCTAATAAACAGATAAAAATATTTTTAAACATTATTGGTAATCAAAAATGTGAAATGAATATGATATCCATTTTTTCATCTATCAAATATACAAGTTTTAAACAGTGATGCTATTCAGAGCTGATGAGGTTGCTATGAGATGGGCATTCTTATTTTCTCTGGGCAGGAAAAAATGCTGCAAAATCTTTCTAGCAAACCAGGAGAAAATGAAGATGTTTCACAAGTATTCATAACCTTTGACCTAATAATTCTGCATTTTGGAGTTTATGCTCAAAAAAATTAAGCAGCTTGATTTATATGAAAATGTGAAATGCATTAATTTTTATAACAACTGGCAATTACCTACATATTTAAAAATTAAGGAATGTTTAAATATGTAACAGTTCATTCATTTGCTAGAATATCATACAATTATTAAAATCATGATTTCAAATCATATTAACATATCACTGAAAAATGCTTATGATAAAATAGTAGAATAATGCAGTGGTTGGAGGGAATGAATTCTGGAGTAAGACCCCATGAGTTTATACCTCACCTATGTGACTGCTTGCTTGGCAACCTTGGGCAAGTTACTTAATCTTTCTATGCATCACTTTGCTCACCAAGAAAAAGGGGATTATGACAATAATACCTATGGCAGGAGATTCTTAAAATGAAAATATACAGACACACACTTAGCATAGGGCCTGGCACATATTTAAAATATTAGTTGAAATATTAATGGTGATAATTGCTGGATGGCGAGATTATGGGTGATTTTTGTATATCCTTTATGATCACCTGCAACTTCCAAATTCCTTTCAATAAACATTAATTGTTTAATAGGTATGGCTAGAGTAATCACAACATTGGTTATATCAGGTTTGGGAGTCAGGGGTTATGCTAGCTTAAAAAATGAACAGAATAGCTTTTATACCTTTGCTTGTCTTCACAATGGAATAATTTATTCAGCATGGGAATATGTTCTTTGAAAACTCGGAAGATTACACAGGTAAAACCACTTTGCCTACTTTTTGGAAGCAAAAGGAAGCTAATGTTTGGAAGTTATACTATGATGAACTTTTTTATTTTTTTATTTTTTTTATTTTTTGAGACAGAGTCTCGCTTTGTTGCCCAGGCTAGAGTGAGTGCCGTGGTGTCAGCCTAGCTCACAGCAACCTCAAACTCCTGGGCTTAAACGATCCTACTGCCTCAGCCTCTCCAGTAGCTGGGACTACAGGCATGCGCCACTATGCCGGGCTAATTTTTTCTATATATATTTTAGTTGTCCAGATAATTTCTTTCTATTTTTAGTAGAGACGGAGTCTCACTCTTGCTCAGGCTGGTCTCGAACTCCTGACCTCGAGCGATCCACTCGCCTCGGCCTCCCATAGTGCTAGGATTACAGGCGTGAGCCACTGCGCCTGGCCAAGCCTGAACATTTTTATAATCAAGTTTTAGCCTCATCATTCTTCCTATCTTGAAGAACTTAGTTACAGAGATATAACGGCTAATCTAGATTCTTTTAAAGGATGTCTCATCTGTTACATTTTGAAAAAAAACTGAGTCCAGTACTTTATTGAGATTACTATAGGCAATTAAGATACAATTACTTCCCTGCTGTTAGTTAATCAAGGTCACCTCTATATTTATAGCTGATTTAAGCTGGAGACCAATTAATATTCATTTTCACAGGGACATAACTCAAAGCCTCTTCCAAATTGCTTACTCTTACAAATTGTTTGGTGGGATGGAAGGAAAAACACTGGGTATTAGCACAATCATCTTCAACTCATCCTTCTCCCTCAAACTCCATAATTCAACAACTTCTCATCAGTTCTCTCTCCAAAATGTCTCTAACCTATGCCCACCTCTCAACACGCCAGATTCTTTCCCCGAGTCATGACATTAGCTGCGTCCCTAGTTGTTTCTCTCCTCCAGCCTCCTGACTTCACTGCCTTCAGAGTTACAAATCTGAACAGAACGTCATCCTCGTGGCTAAGTTCAAGCTGAAACTTTTATGCCCTCAAACTACATTTCTTGCCTCATATCCCACAATGTGCTGTCACTAGCCATATATTCTACCTACATGCAGGAACTGCTGGTCTCTGGACATTCAGGGCACCCTCATTTCCCTTGCCCCAGATTTGCAGACGAAAGCTCTTAGTACTTCTAGCCTTAATGCAAATATCACTTCCTCAGGAGGTCTCTTCTGACACACAGGGTCAGAACGAATCACCTTCTCCACTGGCACCCATAGCACTTGTCAATAATGCTATGTTATCCCACTCATCACACTGTTGTATTTAACTGCACACATACACCTCTCTCTCGGTTTAGGTGAGTGCTTAAGAGGACAGGTAGTACATTACCTATATTGGCTCAGAGAACATAGCATAGTCTTATATATGATAGACACTACATAGATTTGCTTGTTGTGTTTTATTGGACAACAAATGTGAAATATGCATTGCTAGAATCATATCAACACTTTAGGTTCGTTGGTTACAGGACACCTGGACCTTATGTTGTGAGAAAGAAAATACTAGGGAAGTGTGAGGGGGGAAAAAATTAAGAAATCTTTGGTGTTTTTACAATTTGCAATTATGGCGTTTTCAAGTACAGGCAGCTTCGAGTTTCTTAGTTTAGGGAAATCAGCTGAAAAGTCCAAGTTTTTTATAGAATTTAATAGTTGGCTGACGCAATCTTAATAAAGCCTTGGGCAACACAGCTTTCTCCCCCACCAGCGAAAAGTCAATTGTACACTAGACCAGTGATTATTTCATCTGACTCATTTGACTGTACGTGAGAGAATGCCACAAAGAAAACTGCAACAGAACGTTACAGTACAATTCCTGTACTTTTTTAGATGAAGAATAGACTGGGAGAAAGGGACCTGGGTTCCAGACCTTAGTATAATGTCTAATGAAACCATTCAGGGTCTGGTAGTAGGAAGAATGTGGGCTTTGGAATTAATGAGACCTAGGTTAGAATTGTGGCTCTTGTCCCTTACTAGACTTCAGGCAAATCACAGAAATCACTGAAGTCTCAGCGTTCTCACTGATAGAGATGGAAAAATAACTGCCTCAATGGGTTGGTATGAGAAGTAATATATTACTGTGGGGAGTGCTCACCACAGTACCTAGCCTATCTCAGCGCTCAGGAAATAAAGATTTCCTTCACTTTTTTGGGTTTCAGTTTTTACCTGGGTAAAATCAGGATTTTCAACCGCTTAGTTACTAGATGATCTTAAGGCTCTTTCCACCTCTAAAATCCTACATCCTTCTATCTTCTGAGGAATAAATAATACTGAGTATTTTTGGAAGTGTTTTAAAAGCTGATGCATTCTGTTGTATATGCTTTTTCTCCTAATCTACTTGGGTTTAGTTTTCTTCTTCTAGCCTCTTCAGATGGACACTTAAATAATTTACTTCCAAATTCTCTTCTAAAATATAAATTTAAAAGTATGCATTTCTTTCTATTTTTTTCCTAAGCGCTGCTTTAGCTTATCTACAAGTTTTGATATTTTCATTTTAGTGGAGTTCAAAATATTTTTAAATTCCCCTCATGATTTTTTTACTTTGACCCATAGTTTATTTAGAACTGTGTTGTTTAGGTTTCACGTATTTGGAGAATTTGTAGTTATTTTTCAGGGTTTTTTTTTTTTTTTAGTTTTTAATTCCACCAAGGTCGGAATACAAATTGAGTATGATTTAAACCCTTTGAAATTTGTTGAGATCTATGTTATTACCCACTATGTGGACAGATCATATTTTAGCAAATGTTCTATGTGTAATTGAAAAAAAGGTATATTCTGCTGTTATTGGATGTAGCATTCTGTGAGTGTCAATTAAGTCAGTGTCAATAAATCATGTTATTCAGACCTTCTACATACTGATTTTTGTTTTCTGCTTGTTCTTTCAGATACTGATAAAGGTTTGTAAAAGTCTCCAATTGTGACTGTAGGTTTGTCTATTTCTCCTTTTAGTCTATAGAGTTTTGCTTTATATATGCTTTACATAGTTTGAAGCCATGTTATGGTGCATACAAATATAGGAATATTACATTTTCTTATTGAAGTGAACCTTTTATTATTATGAAATATCCTACTTTATATTCTTAACATAAAACCTACTGTCTGATATTGATGTAACCTTTTTTTGGCTTGTCTTTCCATGTATATTTTATCCTTCATTTTACCATCAGCATATCCGTGCTCCTTCCTTTAAAGGGAACTCATGCAAAGCAGCATTTGGCTGAATTTGTATTTCAGTTGGAAGGTTTAGTCTATTTACATTGAATAAAATATAGTTGGGTTTAAGCTATCATCTATTTGTTCCATCTCTTCTTAATTGCTCCTTATAAAAGTAGTCACATTTTCTTGATTCTCTGCATGTCTTTTAACTTTCATTGTATTCTGAACTTTGTGTTTAAAAAAATTATTTAGAGATTCCTTTCCTATGTTAGACTGATAGGGTGAGAGGCTGATCACTGCAATCCCATCAGTAATTGAACTTGGCTGGGGCTAGGCTGCAGTTGTAGTTAGACTCATCTTACATTGAATTAAAATGCCTCAAAGGCAAGACCTGTTGAATGCTTATGTTTGGTTCTAATGGATTTTGTCTCCTAAACACCGAGATATCACTAGAGCTCTATTCTGCCTTTCCATCCCAGTTTCCTGTCCTCCCATGTTGCCCAGTGCTCAGCAAATACCTCATGGAGAAAACTCTCTGCTTTTGGGGTTCCTCTATCTGTAAAGCAGCTCACCGAGACAGGACTCTTTTCTTTCTGGAAATTAAGTGTGTCTAATCATCTTTGTTTCCACAGCTCTACTAACTCTTTAAAAATAGGATGTTTATATTTTATCTTTTTTTTTTAAGGTTGTGGCTGTTCTACTCAGAAGCAGAAGTCCCTTGGACGATAGCTGTAAGTGAATATTCTTCTTACCAATTATATTATAAAGAGATTGACTGCTCTTCTGTTCACTTTTTTTTCCATATTTCTTCTCATCATATAAAAATATGCTATCTTACATCAACTGTGAAACAGTGGCTTAAACTATGGAAGCAGCTTATATATTAGTAATAGTTTACTGTGGAAATATTTAATGTATTAGCAATAGTTAATTAAATGGCTCTCTTGGCGTTTACCAGAAAGAGTTATAATAAATATTTGTAAGAAGAAAGCTAGTTTTCAATTTTTGCCCATTCTAAAATTCCTTTGATGATAGTTCAGTAACTTATTATTGGAACCTATATTGCAACCAATTTATTATTGAAACTTAATTGGAACCTATTTCAGAACTATACTAACTAGTTGACAAGCTTAATTTTATATATAATGGAATCTTTGTTTCTCTTGATTATAAAAGCAAAATGTACCTATTAAAGTTTATTTAAATTTTATAAAAAAGGACTTTTAAAAAACTAGATAGTAAGTTTAATTTAGATAACTTTCAGTTTAAATCAATGACTATTTTCTCATTTTTAAATACATTTTAGTTAGTAAAACTATATTTATAAAAGTGAGAACCTAAATTACACAAAACCCTATACTTTTAGTTAAAGTATGCACCAAGATTAAGCACTTGTTTTAATTTTTCATGTGTATATTTTGTTTCGTATACCTACAATAATAAAGCAATCATATTGGAACGTGGAGAAAATGAAATATTTTCCAAAACTAAACAGTTTAAAAAACACTGTAATTCTTCCTCTCCAATGATTTAAGAACTCTCACTGTCTAGTTTTCTTTAAATGAGAATTATTCAAAGTAAGACACTACACTGTCAAGGAGACATAAAGTAACTCTCAAGGAGAGCGGAGAGACCAGGGATGAAGAAGCTGACCCACGTGCGGGAAGTTCGAGTGGCATCACTCGGATGAGAGACAAAAACGGAATGGTTTGTCTTCACCAGTATCAGCTGTGACTTGGCTTGTTTTGTCTTTACTCTTCTGCCTAGTGGAGAAACTTAAACTTGCTTAATAGTAACTGATTTCCCAGGCCAATCCCTTAAGTTGTCATATTTCTGGTTTAAAATATAGCCCAGTTGAAAGCGTAGCTCTCTAGGCTTCTTTCTTCCCACTTTGTGCACCCTGGTCTGAAGGGCTGCTGCCAGGAGCTGTCCGTGGTGGGCACGGGCATGGCCTGCCCTCTGCACCCCCATCCGCCGTGCCACTAACGGCAGCATGTGTGTGTGTGTGTGTGTGTGTGTGTGTGTTTGTCGGGGGGTAGGGGTGGAGGTAGAAGTCTCCTTTGGCGTCTGCTTACACTCAGGTGAGAATAACAGTGGTACTCCCATTCTTTTGGTCTCTGCTGTTGCTTTATCCAATGCTGACAGATCATGTCTGTTTGTATACGTGTGATCTGGCAGCCTCAATGAGAGTACTATATGGACGCTGGCTCCTGGGGAGCTCAGGGAGTTGATAAAACATTCTACAGGCAGCATTTCCTTCGTCCTGACCCTAAAGCACGGGAACACCCCTCTGAATATGACGTCATGGAATCTCCTCTCACCTGCCTCCATCAGTGGCCAGTGGTAGACTCCTCATCGCGTGCAGGGTGCCTGGCTTGGCTCTCCTAGGGCAGCCTGCCAATGCTTCTCCGTAAATTTCCATGTCATCCACACCAAGGACTGAGGGACTCTAGTGAGATGTTGTCTGTGTTCCCTCCGGCTGCTACATACTTAGGGGCAGACCCCCCAATACTATAGCTAAGCTTTTCAAACTCCAGTTTTTCAAGACAGCAGAGCATAAGTCACCTGCTTTTATCAACTTCTACCAAGAGGCAGACCCTTACTCAGAGTCCAGAGTCAATGCTCAAACTCCACAAGTAATTCTTTGGGGTACTCCAAATTTGGAGGGGTGACAAGAAGAAAACTTCCTCTCCCCATAAATACGTACTATGAAGAAGGATGAGGATAAGATAATTAGCATTACATGGACTTTACTCTCTCAAAAAAGCTTTTTTATGGACTAGGGGCAGGATAGGTGGTGGGGAACTTTCTTCTGAACTTTCCATCCTTTCCAAAGACTGAAGCAGTTCTCTTCACTTAAAAGGTGAGAATATGGCGACTTTGGACTTGACTGTGAGCTATCTCCCTGTTAACTGCAGCTCTGGTCAAAATCCCTCCTTGGGAATAGGTAAATGTTTTACTCAGTAAATTTTAGCAAATTCATATCCAGCAAAGTAATATATACTGTATACATTTTACAAAGTTTATTCATGTAGACATAAGAATGAATTAAAGTCCTTTAATATTTCACTGTCTGAATCACGTCTTAATACTTTTTTTTTATACTTTTTAAAATATATATATATGTATATATATTTTTTTCAGACAGAGTCTTGCTCTGTTGCCCAGGCTAGAGTGAGTGCCGTGGCATCAGCCTAGCTCACAGCAACCTCAAACTCCTGGGCTTAAGCGATCCTCCTGCCTCAGCCTCCCGAGTAGCTGGGACTACAGGCATGTGCCACCACGCCCGGCTAATTTTTTCTATATAAATTTTTAGTTGGCCAGATAATTTCTTTCTATTTTTAGTAGAGACGGGGTCTCGCTCTTGCTCAGGCTGGTCTCGAACTCCTGACCTCCAGCAATCCACCCGCTTCGGCCTCCCAGAGTGCTAGGATTTACAGGCATGAGCCACCTCGCCCGGCCTAAAATATATTTTTAAAGGGAAAAAAATTCCAAAAGCACATAAATGCCCAATATAAATGAAAACTTTCAATTGTCATTTGGAAATAACTTAAATCACAGTTTAATAATAACAACTGGTTGTGTAGCCCTTGCAGTTTACAAAGAACTCATACAAACATCATCACATTTGGTCCCAACAAACCTGAAACTGATTCAAGATTTACTTTTAGTTGACTGTCATCATTTCCTGTCTCTACAGGTGTGATAACTAAGCACAATGAAATCAGTGACTTGCTTCTGTCTGAACCACGGCTCTCCCTTGGCTGTGAAAGGAAAGCTCCAGGCTTTTCCCACTGCAGTGGCCTCCCTCTGCACCTGTGCACAGATGCTGCTCTTCCTCGGTAGAGATCAGTGTTCTTTACACTGTGTGTCCTGTGCTGGTCCTCTGAGAGCAGGACCAGACACAGGTGCAGGCTCCCTCACTCCAGGCCCTCTTCTCTTTGCAACCAAAAACATGTGTGGAAAACAGCTGTCCAGGATTAGCAGCACGGCCTGCATGTCAGTAGGACCTCAAGTCATATCCAAATGACTTTTAGGAAATGAAGCTGAAAAGAGCCAAGCACATACACTATTTAAGTCCAAGTTCCCTTGGGTATTTAAAATGAAAGCTTTGTCTGGTCCTGAATTTATTTGTATCTAATATAAAGGCTGATATCTGTGAAGGCTTTGAAGATATAAAAACTTTTTTTTTTATTCAACAATGGTAAATTTTCTTGCCAAAGACTTCAGCATTAGGGGAAGTAACATGCCGAGCTTTGCATCCTACAGGGGTCATCGCAAGTTTTAGAATTATCACAAGGGAGCGCTGGGCAAGGGAAACGGAGCTCAAAAGTGATACCCAGCCCCCCACACCTCCCCCCGACCCACCCATCGTTACCATAGTTACAACAGGAAAGGCGGAAAGAGATGTACTTTTCCCTACAAACAGTGAGATGAGCCTTGTGTGATTTAGGATCACTGGGGTGAATAATCCTAGCTTTATCTGCAGAGTTTTATCATGATTTAAACATGTAACAGGGGAACAGAAAGAGGGATAAATGATTTATTTATGCTCAATAAAGATGTTGCTGCTGTTTTATTAGTTAACCTTTACTTGCAGAACCTGAGCAAAGTCTTGAAATTATTCTCCTAACAGCAAATTGCTGGAATTGACAGCCATGACTAATGTCAGTTAGTTTAGTTATGACACTCTACAGGGCTTATTTTAGGGGGAGAATGTCTCTCATCCCTGAGTTTCTGAGGCTGGAGCAGGATAGAGCTATGGAGGTCACAGCAGCTGAGATTCCCAGGGCATACCCATAGTGTCTTATGCTTCCCAAATCTGTCTTTCTAAGCCCGATGGAATCTGGCCTAACCTGTCTTCCAATACTGCAATCTCTTCTACGGCACCCTTTCCAGAGTCGTTTGTGCTCTTTGATTACAATTTTGTTGGTGATGTACTCATTACAGTTTGAACCTGGTGATTTCATCTTTAGACAGCATTGGTAGATAATAATGATGACAACAAAAACAACAAAAACAACTAACACTTACCGTGGGTTACTATATTCGTGACACTATAAAAGTAACCCCGTCATTGCATTTAATCCTCAGAAGAAAGACCCCACAAGGTAGATATATATTATCACCTCCATTTTACAGATAATGAAACTAAGGCTTAGAACAGTGAAGGAGATCCTCCAGTGCCACACAGCTGTGAAACGTCAGAGTCAGAACCCAGGGACAGTTGATGCCAAAACCTGAAAGAAAGCTACACCCTCCAACTCCTACACCCAGAACTGAAATCTGCTTCCTAGTTCTCTCCTCTGAAGACCCAGGAAAAAGGCTTAATTCCTTTCCCACTGCTCACTCGTCAGATACTTAACATGGCTCTCAAGCCTTTTTTTTTTTAGCATTCTTTTCAGACTGCAGGATGCTGTTTTTAGATGTTTATCCCCCAAACCCCATACATCACATATTTTCCTCATTTGGCTTGTCATAGCAGCTCTCTAAACGTCTGCTCGCTCTGTCTCCTGTCCTGCACCCAGCAGCCAAAGTCGCCCTTAAAATATAAGTTTGCTTGAAACACTCTGGCTTCTCCTGTCACTCAGAGTAAAAGTGAAATCTATCTCTACAGTCAACTTCAAGATTATAAAATTGTCTTAATGAAATTGTCTTTTCAAAATTGATGGTTCCCAATTATGTTGAGCCACAACAATATTCTTCTTTCTCCTAAAAACAATAAGATTACAAGTGCCCCAAGATATGGTCCACACCCCCATATCCTCCCACTACGCTCATACTTGCTTTGGGCACACTGGCCTGCTCGCTGTTCTCTGAACATGCCCAACCCCTCTTTCTGGAATGTTCTGACCTGGAATATTCACCTGGTTCTTTCCCAACCATCTTCCCGTCTCCCCTCCGAAGTCATCCCATCAGTGGGGCCTTCCCCAGCTACTCCATTTAAAAGCCAGTCTCTCCCCTCGTCGGTATTCCCTCTCCTCTTCCTTTCTGTATTTTTATCCATAGCACTTATCACCAACTAACTTATTTTTATTTTACTTAGTTCTTTGTTGTTTTGCTTGCCCTCTCCTTCTTCCACCCACAGAAGAACGCAAGCTCCACGAGGACAAGGAATTTTATCTTCTTGTTTCAATTCTAAGGTTGAATCGTAAGAAACTGGTCCACAAAATGACAATTTCGTATGGGTCAACCTACCATACCCCCATCACTAAGAACCGTTCCTGGCACAGAGTAGCACTCAATCAGTAGTTGGTGAATAAAATAATTTATCCATATACAAAATACTAAAAATATTATATTATAGAGCCCTTATACACTTTATCATCCTTGGTCAGAACTTTACTATCAGCTGGTCAGATTTCTGATATCATCTCTGTAGGTCTGCCTAATCCTGGGTGGGGTAGAACATAGACGGATATGCAAATAAATATTAAAAACCTTTTTACCAATATATTGAGCCTAGCTTTTAATGGTATGATATGATATTTTCTTCATAGCGCTTACTAGTGATTTTAACACTCATCTGTCAGCCTGAGAGCATCCTGTGTTAAAAGTGGTGACTTCCCTACCAACTGGTACGATCTGTTTGGATTGAAGATAAGTCTATTTAATTTAAGCTAAATTAAGGCAGTGATTTTGCACAATCACCTGCTACAGAATGACCTACTTATCTTACTACCACTATGCTTACACAGAGGAGTGGGTATTTTTTAGAAAATAATGACAAACTAATAATAATGTTTCACTTGAAAAATCTCTGCTGATTTATAGCATATAATGAGCCTCTAGCTGAAAATCACTGCAGAAATAAACTTTTTCACGGGGCACCATTTTCTACTGGCAGATTTGACATAATATACTTGGCTTACTGTAACAATGTTTCAGCCACTGTCTTAAAAAAATGTAAGAAATTCTAATGTTGAGAAATAGAAATACTATGATGGAATACATTACACAATAGGATAAGAAAAACTAGGATAATTACCGTAGGACTGAAACAGTATCCTTATTAAATCAGAAGATGTTGTAGAAATTATTGTCAGACCCAAGTCATCTCTTCGATTACCATTTCAAATTATTCACCGTTAATTTGTAGCACTTCTTATGGAAAGCTGAAGTTTTTGTTCTCACACATCGAGGGCAAGGAGACAGCTTAAAATTTTTAAATAGATATAAGAAAGTCTTCCCCGGCCCCCATTTTAAAAGCCCCTTAAGTACCACAAATCAGCAAGAATTCTCACATTCATGTACAATTTAATGTAAAGCATTAGTTTTTTATACCCACAACAAAACATGGACCTGCAGAAGTTTTCAAACAATCCTCCAGCAGCTTCATGCGGGTCTTCTGGAGCTCTGGGCTGTCCCAGTCATCTTCTTCAATTCCCCAGTACAGATCTATGACCTGGGAACAAACGGATGAGGCAGCATGAATTTACCTGTGTGCTTTGTTGTTATTCTTGATGTCAGGCTAATGTGACTTAACTTTTCTCTTTGTAGCATGTTTTCCCTTAAGAGGAAAAATGATTTTTCTTTTTGAGACAGTGTCACTCTGTCACCCAGGCTGGAGTACAGTGGCACCATCATAGCTCACTGCAGCCTCAAACTCCTGGGCTCAAGTGATCCTCTTGCCTCAGCTTCCCGAGTAGCTGGGACTACAGGCATGTGCCGCCATGCCCGGCTAATTTTATCTTTTGTAGAGACAGGGTCTCACTGTTGCCCTGGTCTCAAGTAGTCCTCCTGCCTTGGCCTCCCAAAGTGCTGGGATTACAGGCGTGAGCCACTGCGCCCAGCTCAGAAAATGATTTTTAAGATCCATATAAAGAGATACTTTTTATTCCATGATAGGTGAGGAATGAACATTATAATTTCTTATTTTGTTTCTGATAATACTGTTGACATGGGCCCAGAGATAATGAAATGCTAAATGTCAAAGGCTTTGGAGTGTAGGCTTTCATTATACTGAAATGATAATAAAATTTTTAAAAATGTTTGAAAGCAGCTTGGATAAGGTTACTGCATTGAGACAATTAAATGACAGTGTATAATGTTACTATATGTTTTAATATGAGCAGGGAAAACCATAATGAGAATTACCATATACTGGTCTGAAGTTAAACAGCTACATCTCTTAAAAAAAAAAAAAAACCAGAAACAAAAAAACCCAAACCCTGTTATTATCATGCTTTATCCCATGGGAATAGATATTTTGTTTATATCTGTTTTATCTGTAAGCAGCCTGGCTTTTATTAATATATATGTATCTGAAAAGCATGTATTGAGAAACAGAGAAAGGTATGCCTTATGCAGAAGCGAGGATAATAGTATCCTCTATATTTCTACTTCAGAGACTACTAGGGAAGATTCTGCAAGTTTGTAAAAACTTTTCCAAGTGCTCTCTTTGAAAAGTGCTATGGAGAGCAGCATGGGTTGCATTTACTCCAATCAGCCGCTATCTGCATAAAGTAAATGTATCCAATTGCAGCTTTGAAGATTTCTTTTCCTTTCCTTGTTTCCTACAAGCAGAAACAAGAACCACCCCTCTCCTCACTGGCTGCTTGGGTGGCATTCAGTGAGACGAAAGCTCAGAGAATGGGTCCTCCCTTGTGGCCCAAGCAGATCCCAGGGACTCTGAACGCTTCTTGTTTCTTGGCTGTGGCTCCCACATGAATGTGTTTGTGCCAGATCTTTCTCTACCTGCATTTGAGTTTTTAGAAGGCTGATAGATATATGACAGCTTCTTTAAAAAATATTCCCATGTCATGTTATCATTTCAAATTATTCACTATTAATTTTCAGCATTTCTTATGGAAAGCTGATGAAATTCTTGTTTTCACACATACTGGGGCAAGGAGACCATTTAAAATTTTAGTTTTATGAAAATTATGAAAATTTTATGAGAAGATCAGCATTGATTTTAGGGCCCCTTTCTCTAATCTACCTTGTAAAGTTCAATCACACAATGCTATGGTGGGGGGCATCGGAGATCCCAGAGAGCCTGGGATTCCCTGGGCTTTACATGTAGGTGTGATCCCCACATCAAGGTCAGTGCCCAAGTACGGCAGGACCTCACGTCCTCTCTGCCACTTTTTGGATACATGCTTCTGGCACGGAAGGAGAACTAGTTTCAGGGCAGGTTCTTCTCCCTGACCTCTGTATGGTTTGTCCACGGAGGCCATATAGCAATTTGGGAAAACTAGATGGCTGAAGCCAACTGAATGTTAAAAACACCTCAGCTTGTTTAGAGGTAGGCACTGGACTCCAACTTACTCTTATTTGCTGGTTCTCTTTTGACTGGGTTGAGGCCAGAGCACCACAAAGCCTCAGTTCCAGATGCTTATGGGGCTACCAACAGGGATCACATTCCACTTTCGTATGATTTAGAAAAGGGCC
>CM052437.1:93074270-93091564 GCA_028533085.1 Varecia variegata | reverse complement strand
GCCTCCCAAGTGCTAGGATTACAGGCGTGAGCCACCGCGCCCGGCCTGTCTTCATTTTTTGATTGACATTGTTTGGATGTAGCTGAGGAAGGTCTTATTTAGAACAAATAAAAAGAAATAGTAAAAATGAAGGTTAAGATAACAAAAGCCATAAATATATACTTGCTCTTCTCTTGTCTTCTTTAAAAGACATAAAATTATATAAAGTAATATTAGTATGCCATGGGATTTATAAAATATATAGATGCAACATGTATTACAATAATGGCACAAAAAAAGGGGGAAGGGAATAGAGCTATAGAGGAGTAATCTTTCTATAGCTCACTAAATTAAGTTAGTATAAATTATAGATTCTGATAAATTAAGATGTATATGCCTTAAAATAATGACTAAGAAAATAACTGAAAAATACAGTGAAAAAGTCATTAAAGGAAATAAAATGTTACACTGAAATTACTCACTTAATGCCAAAACAAGTAGAAGAAGAGGAATAGAGGAATACAAAAGACAGTAGATATAGAAAAAAATGTAAAATGTCAGATATAAATCCAACTGTATCAATACCACCATTAAATGTGAATGAATTAAACAATCAAAGGTAGAGATTGTCAGATTAGCTAAAAACAATACCCAACTATATGCTGTCTACAGGAGACCATTTTAGGTTGAAATTTATAAATGTTGAAAGAAAAAGGTATATCGTGCAAACAGCAACCATAAGCAAGCTGGAGTGGCTATACTATGATCAGACAAAATAGATTATAAAACATATAATCTAACTAGAAATAAAGAAGGATGTTTTATAATGATAAAAGGGTCAATCCATCAGGAACATAAAACAATTATAAATGTATATCTATTTAACAACAAAGTCTCAAAATATATGAAGCACAAACTGGGAGAAATAGACAAGTCAACATAATAGTTGGAAACTTAAATATTCTACCTTCAATAAAGGTAAGAACTACTGGGAAGAAGAAAAATTAAGCATTTGACAATACTATAAACCAACTAGAACATATATCTATGAAATAATCTACCCAGCTACAGCAGAATTTATGTTTTTCTCAAGTACACATAGAACATTCTCCAGAATGGAACATATATTAGTTGATAAAACAACCCTCAATAAATTTAAATGGATTTAAATAATATAAAGTATGTTCTTTGAACACAATGGAATCAAATTAGAAATCAATAATACAAAGAAATTTGGGAAATTCACAAATTTGTGAAAACAAACACACACCCAAATAATCAAAAAAGTAATCACAAGGGAAATAAAAAAGATATTTTAGGGTGAATGAAAATAAAGACACAACATACCAAAACTTAGAGGATGCAGATAAAACAATACTGAGAGGAAAATTATAGCTGTAAACTATAATTAGCTGTAAAAGCTTTATTAAAAAAGAAAAAAGATCTCAAATCAATAACATAACTGTCTACCTTAAGACACTAAAAGAAGAAGAGCAAGCAAGGCCAAACTAAGCAGAAGGAAGGAAATAAGAGATTATAGTAGAAATTAATAAAACTTAAATGTGACAAAACACAAAATCAAATACAATGTTATGTTACTTAAGAGATAAGAATTTATTTCAAAGAAGTGAATTAATTGACACAAACTAAGATTTCTAGAAATAATGTTTTCCTGGCCAATTAGGAATATCTGGCTTATTCAATTAAAAAATTTTTCTCATTTTTGCTTCAAAAAAAAAAAAGAAATTAATAGAATAGAAAAGCAATAAAGAAAATCAACAAAACAAAAAAACTGTTTCTTTGAAAAGATCAACAGTGAACTAGATAACTTAGATGAAATGGACAAACTCCTAAAGACACAAATCAGCAAAACTGACTCAAGACAAAATAGACAACGTGAAGATAACTTTAAAAGTGAAGAGATTAAATGAAAAGCCCAAAACTATGCTGGTAATTTCTAAGAAATATTTTAAAAAGAATTAATGCCAATTCTCTTAATAAACTTTTTCAAAAATTAGAAGAGAAGGGAATACTTCCCAACTTATTTATGAGACCAGCATGACTGGCAACAAAACCAAACAAAAACAACTCAAGAAAACTATACATCAATATTTCTTATGAATATAAGGCAAACATCCTCAACAAAATACCAGGAAACCTGATCCAGGAGCATACGAAAAGGATTATACAACACGACCAAGTGGGATTTATACGGAATGCAAGATTGCCTAGGCATCAGAATATCAACTAATGTAATATACTATATTAATAGAATAAGAGACAAAAACCACATGATCATCTCAATAGACAAAAATTTTTACAAAATTCAACACCCTTTCAATCCTCTTTAACATTGTGATAAAAACACTCAATAAATTAGCAATAGAAACAAAATTCTTCAACCTGATAAAGGAAACTTATGAAAAACCCACAGCTAACTAATATCATTCTTAATGGAGAAAAACTGAAGGCTTTCCCCTTAGGATTAGGAACAAGAAAAAGATGCCCATTCTCATCACTTCTATTCAACACTGTACTGGAGGTTCTAGCCCGGGAAATGAGTCAAGTAAAACAAAATGCATCCATATGCCATGATCTGGTATACTGAAATCCTAAGGAATCCAATAAAGAAACAGAACTAATTAATGAATTGAGCAAGGTTGTAGGACATAAGATCCATATACCAAAAAAAAGAAAAAAGAAAAAAAAACACTGCATTTTTTTATAGTAGCTATGAACAATCTATGATAAAATTCAAGAAACAATTACATTTAAAAGAGCATAAGAAAGAAGAAATAGGAATTAGGAATAAATTTAAGAAAAGAAATGCAAAATTTATACTCTGAAATCCACAAAAAACTGTCAAAATAAATTAAAGAAGATCTAAATAAGTGTAAAGACAATCCATATTCATAGATTGGGAGACTTAATATTGTTAAGATGGCAATATTCCCCAAATTAAGCTACAGATTAAATGCCATCACTATAAAATTCCCAGCTGGTTTATTTGCAGAAATTGACAAGCTAATCCTAAAATTCATATGGAAATTCAAGAGACCCAAGATATCCAAAACAATCTTGTAAAGGAAGAACAAAGTTGGAGAACTTACACTTCCAGATTTAAAACTTACTACAAAGCTACAAAAATTAAGACATATGGTGCTGGCATGAGGACAGACATACCAATCAATGGAATAAAATAGAGAATACAGAAATAAATCCTCATACTTAAGGTCAACTGATTTTCAACAAGGGTGCCAAGACAATTCAATGAAGAATGCATAGCCTTTTCAACAAATGGTGTTCAGACAACTGGATATTCACATGAAAAGAATGAAGCTTAACCTCTACCTCACACCATATAAAACAGTTAAAATAAATCACGGACATAAATTCAAGAGCTAAAACTATAAAATGCTTAAGAGAAAACACAGGAATAAATCTTTCTGACCTTGCATTTGACCATAGTTTCTTAGATATGACACTAAGAATACAAATCACCAAAGAAAAAATATATTAGACTTCCTCAAAATTAGAAAGAAAATTGTGCTTTAAAGGACACTACCAAGACAATGAAAACTGTAAAGACAGAATAGAAGAAAATACTTGCAAATCATATATTTGTATAGATTTTTGTCTAGAATGTATAAGGAACTCCTACAACTCTATAATAAAAGGACAAATAACTCAATTTAAAATGGGCAAAAGGGCTGAGTAGACACTTCTCCACAGAATATATATAAATTTCCAACATATGAAAAGATGCTCAAAATTATTAGTTATCAGGGAAATAAAATTCAAAACTATAATGAGATAACACTTCACAGGGTGGCTATAATAAAAAATACTGATAATAAATGTTGGCAAGAATGTAGAGAAACTGGAACACTCATTCATTGCTAATGGAAATATAACATGGTTCAGCCACACTGGAAACAGTCTGGTAGTTTCACAAATGGTTGGACAGAGTTACCACATGACCCAGCAATTCTACCCTGGGTATATACCCAAGAGAAATGAAAACGTCCACACAAAAGCTTGCACATGAATGCTCACAGTAGCATTATTCATAACAGCCAAAAAGTAGAAACAATCCAAAAGTCTATCAGGTGACTGATGGATAAATAAATATGGTATATGCACATAATTAACAGAACACTTCTCAGCAATAACAAGTAATGCAATGAAATACTGGTACATGCTACAACATGGATGAACTGTGAAAGCATCATGCTACATGAAAGAAGCCAGTCACAAAAGACCACATATTGTATGATTCCATTTATATGAAATGTCTAGGATACGCAAACATATGGAGACAAAAAGTAGGTTGCTTAGGCCAGTAGGGAGGGGAATGGGGTGATGGGGGAGCAATGGTTAAAGGGCACAGGGTTTCTTTTGGGGGTGATAAAAATGTTCTAAAATTGATTTTCTGAACTGTTACATAACTGTGAATATACTAAAAACCATTGCATCATACACTTTAAATGGGTGAGTTTTACAGTATGTAAATTGAATAAATCAGTTTAAAAAATAACACACATCTATTTGTACTGCAATTTTCTATAGCTCTCACATCCCTTGCTTATAGTGTAGTTGAGTGCAAGAACGGTATATGTTTAAGTCAAATATGAAATGTCACCAAGTATGGAGCAAATGATCAGAATAAAAATGTCAAAACAGGGCTTTCATTTATTTATTTTTACTATTTTATTCACTTCAGAGGCCAAAATATATATTTGCTGTTTAAGAAGGTCTTTTCTAATAGCTTTTGCATCTGTTATGTCCTTCCGATTTGGCCACCAATGCCCTCGCCCAGGCCTTCATAGCTCCATGTCTTCTTATTTCAGTAGCCTTGTTAAGTACTCTCCTGCCTCCAGCTTTCCTCCCTTAAACTGTTCTTTCACATATGTGTTTATGGGTAGAAAATGATAAAAAAAGATAAAACCAAGCAACCATGAAGACAGAGAGGAAATAAATAAATGAAACATCCAACTTGTGCAATAAAAAACCCAACATTTTGGGCAGACAGGTACACCATATATCTGCATGATCAATAACTGGCAAAAAACTCTTGGAACCTAAAGTGCTCAACAAGACAAGATTTATTATATACTTTAAAAAATTAAGTTTAGCTTTTAGCCTAATGTCCAGGCACTGCCGCTGCTAGAATCTAATTTACTATTTATTGGAATACTAACTTGTTGACAGCACATTTATGTGCCTTTACTTATTACATCATTTAAGTATAAAAGCTCAGGGAAGTAATTTGATTATATCTTTTTTTTACTTAAAACCACCTCACTTGTTTTAAAAAATTCTTAGGGAAGCTAATTTATCATGCTTATTATAATGTATTTAATGGTCTAAAAACAAAAAGCCAGCAAATAATCCCTAATAAATCTTATATCTTAAAATCAGACATTTGGGAATAACACCAATTGGGTGTCGGGCAGATGTGGGGGGTGAGGGGATGGGTGTACACCTACATAATGAGTGCGATGTGCACTGTCTGGGGAATGGACACGCTTGAAGCTCTGACTCAGCGGGGGGAGTGGGGGGGCATGGGCAATATACATAACCTAAACTTCTGTACCTCCAAAATAAGCTGAAATAAAAAAAAATCAAGATTACTTAACAGTAAAGCAACCTGTAAGAAACAAATGATAGCCTAATGCTTTATTTTTAAAAAAGAGTTCAATCTGAATTCATAATGGCCTCATACTATCATTTCTATAGAAAGAGCCTTAGAACTTAAATATTTTCCAAAATATTTTCCTTCTCAATTTTTTCATATCATACCATTGGACACTATCTGAATACAAAACAGAAATGTAACTGCAGAGATAATATGACTGATTTTTTTTTTTAAACAAACCCAGTACTGAAATGAGGGCTGTTCTTCAAAGTTATTACAATGGGAGGCTACACACTCATTGCAGTGATGATTCTGCCACTGCTCAGGGCATTTCCTCTTTAGGAATAATCTCATTTTGTAGGGAAAAAATCTTGTCATTTTATAGTTGAAGTTTTGATTAAAAATGGTATTTCTCCAGCTTTACTGGCCTTTATACATATAGGACGTGGCTTTTAAAAGACCTTTACCTCTTTCAAGCAAATAAAATCTATTCTTAAATGGATTAACATCTGCCACCACTAAAAATATTCAAAGGAACATAGAGAAGACTCAGAAAGTTTTGAACAGAGACATTCTTGTGCTAAGGACACAGCTCTCTAAGGTCAATATAGTGGTGAAACAGCACTCATTTGAATTCGTTTTAGTGTTTGTCTCCCATTTCTAAAATGTTCATCCCACTGAAGAAGGTTAGCAAAGAAGAGTCTTCAAACTCAGACTAGCTTTATTACATGCCATTTACCACTGACGAGTTACGGTTTACACATGCGGTAGAGCTCTCTCCGGTTAGCATGCCTTGCCTCAGATGCACGGGTCACAAGAAAACGCCAGGTCCACAACATCAAGGGCTACACTGTTGCTAGAACTATTAGGAATACTGAGTTTACGTCTCCAGCAATTATTCTCTTGGTCATAAAATATATGACAGAGATATATGGGAGCATGACTAAAATAGGCAATTCTAGGAAAAGCAGGTTCTAAAATCAAGCCGAGGAAGGAATGACTGGCCCCAGGAGTCATGTCCAATCACCAGGAAGAGATTCCAACCATCTGAGGCTGGGTGATGTGTCACCCAAAGCTTCATGAAGACAACTGTCTGCCTAGACCTGCTGCCCCTGTATCTTGAGAGATTTAGCCTCTGGGCAGTCCTGACAATTATAATGTGACGGTAAGGAAGAGCTCCATGCTCACCCACGAACTAAGGCAGGACCTCTGACTATCAAGGCTTAACGCACATAGAGTCAGAGAAGGGACCAGGAATTCTGAGGGGCAGAGGAGAAGCAACAAGATGGAAGCTGCTGGGCGTCCTGGCTGGAAAAGTTCCCTGCATAAAGGAACCAGGCTGCCGGGGTGGCGAGGGACCAGCTCCCTTCAGTGGCAAGACATGTGACCACAAAGAATGCCTTTGAGTGAAAAACTCAAAGTTGGCTCTCTTCCTGCATGTCACTGGGATTTTGGCAACCACTGTGTCTGAGTGACCCTGTGAGTGGACATGCACCTGCATTACCACTGCAGCTCCCTAAATTATCTCCCTGCATACCGTCTCGCTCCCTCTAACCCGTTACCCACACTGCAGGCAGAAACACCCTTTTAAAAATGTAAATCTGATCACCAGAGCTAAGATTTTTTTTTTTTACTTGGTCAGATACCATATAAAGCAACTTGTTTACTCCTTAAACAAACTTATGAAGTAGACAGAACTATTATCCCTGTTTTATAGATGAAAATCAAAGGCCCAGAGAAGTTAAGTAACTTGCCCAAAGTCACACAGGAAGCAAGTAGTAGAGGTAGAATTTGAACATGGGCTTTAACACTATTTTACAACACCTTCCATGCTTCAGCTTCCTGTCATCTGGAAGATAGTATCTAGAATCCATGACCTGATTCACGAGCCAAGCTCCTACACAATCTGGTCCCTGCCTACTTGCCAACCTCATTTCATATCATGTCCTCCCTTATTGTTCATGCTCTGGCTATACATACATGCTTTCACACATGTGTGCATATGTATAGCATGTATGTGTATATAAATACACATTTATACATGCACACATTTACATATATACATAAACTTATATTTACATATCTATACATATACACAGATGCTCTTCGGCTTACAATGGGGTTATATCCTGATAAACCCATCATAAGTTGAAAATATCAGAATTTGAACATGCATTTAATACACCTAACCTACCAAAGATCATAGCTTAGCCTAGTTAACCTTGAATGTGCTCACAACACTTACATTAGCCCACAGTTGGGCAAAATTATCTAACACAAACCTTATTTTATAATAAAGTGTTGAATATCTCATGTAATTTATTGAATACTGAAAGTAGAAAACAGCATGGTTGTACGGGTACTCAGAGTGTGGTTTCTATGAATGTGTGTCGCTTTGCACCATCACAATGTCAGAAAATCATAATAAGTCGGCAGCTGTCTGTATAAATCCCCATTTAGCGTGAACAAGAGGCTGGATGGCGCAGTGAGGAAGAGCATGGACACTGGGGCTCAGCTGCCTTAGTCCAAATCCTGACCCTGCCACTTACTCATTTCGGGATCTTCAGCAGTTATTTACTTCTGTATTTCTAAGTTTCCTTACCCAATAAAAAGAGGAAGATGAAATTTATCTCCTAGGCTTATAGCAAGGATTAAATAAGTTAATGTGTACATAGCGCTAAGAATAAGTGCCTGGCAGGTAGTAAGGTTCTCTACCAAATTTGCCTATAAAATACATTTCCTCTGCCTGGAATATTCTTTTTAACCTGGTCACCTCCCTCCAGCCCTCCTCCAGGGATCAGCTTGGACATCAGTTCTTCCACTGGCTCCTGCCTGCCCCATCATCCGTGCCCACAGCATGAGGCACACGGTGGGCAGCAGGCATCACCCTGGGCACTGTCGTTCACGGCCACATGCTCTGTGAGACTGTAACCTCCATGAGGGCCACGACTGTTTTCAACACTGTGGCATCCACTGCACTCACAACTCTGCCTGGTGCAGAGTAGATGCTCAGTAAATGTCTGTGAATGATGAATGAAGCTCAGGGGACCAAGCACCTAAATCTGCCCCTGGGGACCTGGGGTAACATATGAGTCTGGGCTTGAAGGATAGGCACATAGCGGACTGCTCTGCAGAGAGGGCGGGAGGCCTTTCTGAATACACAGAACAGCTCTGCAAAGACAGAAACGTGACGTGGCCTGCCCATGTAGAAATGCTGAGGTCATAGCATCATAAATTTTGGAAGCTAAAAGGAACCTTAAAGGTCAGGTACAAGAAACACTTTATAGATGAGAAAATGGAAGTTAAGCTACTTTTTCAAGGGACTATATCTAATTATTGACAAAACAGACCTCGAAAATGAGTGCTCTTTTTCCCATATGAAGACTTGTTAAATGGTCCCCCCTCCCTCCTAGAAGAAATAAAAGATGAGGATGGAAAGAAATAGCTACTGTGTGTTCAGAATTTGAATAAGGCTTCATGGTGACTGTACTCAATTGGGACGCTTAAATGTCACCTGCAAATGGGGAACAATCTCTCTCATTCTGTTTATTAAAGGACTAATCCTCTTGGGTGATTTTCACTGTTGGTGTAATCAGACAGCCACAATTTAGCAGAAATAAATGGTCAGCAAAGTATAGCTCCTCCAGTAAATTCTGGAGCTTCCCACAATGTCACTGCTCTATATTTAGGAGAAACATTAGGTAGAAGATTGTCTATGAGTACAAAGCAAAGGAGGAACAATAATACTGCCTCTGGAAATCAGGCACGAGCATTCCAGAAGAGCCATTCCACGCTGCCGAAATGGTCAGCCAATATCTACAAGTAAATGGGAGTCATGAAGGTCAACCATGACGTAATGCTTTCCTTTCCTTCTGTCTCTCATCATCTTTGTTTATCTCCCCCCCACCTTTTTATAAACTGGCTCACTCACACGGATGGGAGAAGGAGGATGCAATATGCTTACAATCCTCATGGGGAGTGTCAACTTGGTAAGGCCTGTCCAGGCTTTGATGGACAGGACAGAAATGTGAAGAGACCGGAACAGGATGGAGCTCTGGCCCTGTGAAATGATGTGTGACTCCACAATGGAGGCATTCACTGCAGAGAGAAGCATCCATTTGATCCCGAGGAAACAGAAAGGAGGCGATTCGTCAGTCAACGTGGAGAAAAGACCAAGGGCGTCACAACAAATCTTGTCAACTATAAAGCCAGTGACATATTTTGATAATGCAGGGGGGTGAGATACATTTTGAGATTCCCAACCAGGCAGACAGTTGGGAGGGGAAAAAAGTGCCCAGAGAAGGAGACTGGGCTGGACAGAACAGGACGGCTGTGGAATGAGAGGAAATGGGGGAAGGAAAGTAGGGAGGTACGACTGACGACGGACCTGCAGTGTGAGAGCAAGGAATTGTTCCATTCAGGAATTATTGGTAAGGCCAAGCTCGTATGAGACCCACAAAATTTAACTTAACCTACAACTTTGATGTGCATAGAGACTGTAGCTTCTTCATTTTGTCAAAAACTAGTTTGGGCTTCCTGCCCAAGTCTCCATCCTGTGGTTAGTGGGATAAAGTGACTTTCAGTTCTATCCCATTTAAACCATATTTCAAACCTGGTGTTTTCAAGAAGCCTCTATTTTGTGCTCATTTGCTCTTGGATCAAGAAGCTGAGGCTCAAAAGGCTTCGCTTCCCCATTCCCCATTCCCCAGGAGACCTCTGCTGGCCACCTGGCTGCTAGAAGTCACGCTGGGTCTGGGGGGGGGGTGGAACCCGCGGACTAGCCTTTGCCTCGCAGCTTGGTCAGAGACTGGTGTCACTTTGCAGCTGCTCCAGGCCAACCTCCTGCCCAGGCTCCATCCAGCTGATTCACCCCAGGCCTTTGTGTGGTCCCTTCTGCCTGCCATGGGGACTGGCAGTGGCTCCCAGTTGAGTGTATGTGACACACGATAACAAAGTTAGACCTCACAGTCTTTGGCTGCCATGACTATGACGTGGCCATGCATGCCCAGGTTGCAGGGAAGCTGGAGGGCTGTTGAAAGGCAATCTATTTCTGGAGTCCTAAGTAGAGGGCAGAGACAGAAAAAGAGAATGGAGAAACAAGTCTGCTGACCTCTGCCTCCCTCCACCACTCACCTAGAGACAGCAAAGGGTAGGGCCTGGCTCTGGCGTGTTGACAAACTGGACCCTTTTCCCTACATAGTAGATCTCCATGGGCAGAGTCCTGCAGGATTGGTTAATGCACCAAAGACACAATTAAAAGAATTTAGGGAAATCTTCTCTCAAGCCAATAGCCTCACCTGCCAGGTTTTTGTCTTGCTGCATAATCCTTTTTCATATGTGAGGCAATCAATGCCTATTTCCTGAATATTTTTTCCCATTCACACTCCTTCTGTACCATACACTAAGCACTCATCAGACCACTCATTTCAACATGCCTTGGAAGCACCAGAACAAAGAACTTTTATTATACTTAGAAAGAAAGAAAAAATATATATATACATGAATAATGGCATTATGCTAGGTTCTTGATCAGGAGAAAACATTATTAAGGTGAAGACAGAAGGAAAATAACATTGGTTGAGTATCTTCACGTGCCAGGCACTTTGTGTTGTCGCACTTACTTCCTACGGCGTTCCTGGAAGATGATCACCACTCCTTCCATTTTACAGAGGAGTCGTCTGTGTCGAAGCCGTCAAGCAATGTGCCCAGAGTCACAGGACTGGTTATCTGCAGACCCAGGATGTGAACCCTAGTCTTTCCAACAGAAAAATTCTTGCCATTACCCTATTCCCCATAAATGACACAACACGCTGCATTTTACTGAATCTAAAATATTACCAGTTGCAGGTTGCTCCAATATTGCACACACCACTAAAACGGAAATGCACTGCCGATTACATGATGACAGACGACTTATTTGTAAGATGAATCCTGAATTCTGAGACATAAAAAATGTGAGAAAACCCACGCATCTCTTAGAATCAATGGAATCTGGTAAATACTGTTCAAGAAAGATTGTTTGAACAGCTGTATACAGCCTGGACCCAAACACAAAGACACCAAGGGTAGGGAAAATCAGGAAAAGGCTGACATAGTCATTCAGCTATTAAGAAATGAAGGCCTGAGCAAAGACAGACTTGTGAAATGCAAAGAGAAGGCGAGCTTCTAAGAAACACTGTGGCAGACGAATCCATCGCAATAGTGGCAGCTTGGATCTAGGTTGTAAAGGGTGGAAGAATGGACTACAAGCCAAGAGTATGAAGTCTCGAAGACTGGGAAGTAGTAGCAACCCAGGAAAGGGGGAGGAAGGATGAGTTCAGTTTTAAACACATTAACATCCACAGAATTATGGAGGTGACAGAACTGCAGACGCTGATGGAGGGATTACTTACACGCAGGAAGCAGCTTAAGGAGAAGATACTGCTCTCCCTGGGGTCTAGGGAGAAAGAAAACCAGGCGGGTGGGTCTGGACCTGCACTGTCAAAGGAAACACGGAGAGATGGCATCTCAGCAGGTAAGAACAGGCAAGTTCCAGAACAAAAGGGCCCCAGGAGGCACCTTTGCCCAGTGACGTGATGTGCTTTGGCTGTTTGGACCCACCAAATCTCATGCTGGGATTTGATTCTCAGTGTGGGAGGCAGGGCCTGGTGGGAGGGGTTTGGGTCATGAGGGTGGATCCCTTATGAATGGCGTGGTGCCCTCCCTGTGATAATGAGTGAGTTCTCACTGCATTAGTTCATGAGGAAGCTGGCTGTTTAAAAGAGCCTGGCACTTTTTATATGTTTGCCGGCCATTATTCCATCTTCTTTTGCAAAGTTTCTGTTCATATCCTTTGCCTGCTTTTTATTGGGGTTATTTGATTTTTTTTTTTTTTTTTTTTTTTTGAGACAGAGTCTCGCTTTGTTGCCCGGGCTAGAGTGAGTACCATGGCGTCAGCCTCGCTCACAGCAACCTCAAATTCCTGGGCTTAAGCAATCCTCCTGCCTCAGCCTCCTGAGTAGCTGGGACTACAGGCATGTGCCACCATGCCCGGCTAATTTTTTCTATATATATTTTTAGTTGTCCAGATAATTTCTTTCTATTTTTAGTAGACACGGGGTCTCGCTCTTGCTCAGGCTGGTCTCGAACTCCTGGCCTCGAGCCATCCACTCACCTCCGTCTCCCAGAGTGCTAGGATTATAGGCGTGAGCCACCGTGCCCGGCCTGATTTTTTTCTTGTTAATTTTCTTAAGTTCTTTATAGATTCTTACTACCAGCCCTTTATCTGTTGTATAGCATGCAAATATTTTCTCCCATTCTGTAGGTTGTCTATGTGCTCTAATGATAGTTTCCTTGGCTGTGCAGAAGCTTTTTAATTTGATCAGGTCCCATTTATTTATTTTTGTTGCTGCTATGGTTCCTTTGGGGGTCTTATTCATAAATTATTTGCCTAGGCTGATGTTGATAAGACTTTTCCCAACATTTTCTTCTAGAATTCTTATGGTTTCATGTCTTAGGTTTAAGTCTGTTATCCATCGTGAGTTGATTTTTGTGAGAGGTGAGAGGTGCAGATCAAGTTTCAATCTTCTGCATGTGGATATACAACTTTCCCAGCACCATTTATTGAAGAGATTCTTTTCCCCAGTGTATATTTTTGTCTGCTTTGTCAAAGATTAGATGACGATATGAGGATGGTTTTATATCTGGGAAATGCAAATCAAAACCACAATGAGATGTCACTTAACTCCAGTGAGAATGGCTTTTATCAAAATGTCCCAAAACAACAAATGTTGGCGTGGATGGGGAGAGATAGGAACACTCTTACACTGCTGGTGGGAGGGCAAATTAGTACAATCTCTGTGGAAAGTAATTTGGAGATATCTCAAAGAACTAAAAATAGAAATACCATTTGATCCAGCAATCCCACTATTAGGCATCTACCCAAAGGAAAAAAAGACATTTTATAATAAAGACATCTATACTCAAATGTTTACAGCAGCACAATTCACAATTGCAAAGATGTGGAAACAACCCAAGTGCCCATCAATCCATGAGTGGATTAATAAAATGTGGTATATGTATACCATGTGGTATATGTATATGTATATCTATACTACTCAACCATAAAAAATGATGGTGAACTAGCACCTCTTATGTTATCCTGGGTGGAGCTGGAGCCCATTCTTCAAAGTGAAGTATCACAAGGATGGAAAAACAAGCACCACATGTACTCAGCATCAAATTGGCAGTAACTGATCAAAACTCAGGTGCTCAGGAGGAAGTAACACTCATCGGTTGCGGGGCAGGCGGAGGAGTGGAGGGGACGGGTAAACGTGTAACTAACGGGTGCGGAGGGCACTGTATGGCAGATGCACACACTTGTAGCTGTGGCTTGGGCGATGCAAAGGCAATATATGTAACCAAAATCTTTGTACCCCCATGATATTCTGAAATTTAAAAAAAGAAAATAAATAAATTGGCACCTCCTCCCTTTCTTGCTCCTCCTCTCGCCATGTGACACATCTGCTCCCCCTTTGCCTTCCGCCTTGGCTGGAAGCCCCCTGAACTCTCACCAGAAGCAGCTGCTGGCGTGACGCTTCTTGTACAGCCTGCAGAACTGTGAGTTGAATAAAGCTCTCTGCTTTGTCAATTACCCAGCCTTGGGCATTCTTTTATAGCCGTGCAAAGTGGATGAACACATCTAGGATGAGTGTCCACCTCTTTGGTGCCTTCAGGTAACATCGTATTGTTATCCTGGGGCACAAAGTAGGTTCAGTCAAGATCTTCCTGCTGGGAGGAGCTGCGGGTTCCACCCTCACGCTTCCCTGTGCAACTAGGAACCCAACACTCACCTGTGGGAGCCAAGGAAAGGGCTGAGGCCCACACGGGAGGGCGTTCCCACTCCGAGACCCAGCTGTCACCTAACTGCAAAGGCGTGTGGAGGAAATTACTTTTAAAAGCTATATTTGGCAAAAGGCAACAAAGGGCACCCATTAAGACAAGGACTGTTAATTTAAGATTGGATTAAATAAAAGGAGTTAGAGTTTCCACCACCTGCCTCTCTTGAAATCAAGTTTCAAGTATTAGTACAGCAGGCAAATGACTGGCCGTAAGTTTGAGTCTGCGCCTCATATGTTACAGACAGTCCTGATTCCGCAGCAGTTGTGAAAGTGGCCTTAACCACTGCAGTTTACGCACCCTACGAATGCGATGCCCAAAAGTGATAAATAAAAGAAAAAGTTACTCATTTGACAAGTGAAAGAATTATTTTCTTCATCATGTTCTGGATTTGTTTTTTTGCATGTGCGATGCCTTCCCACTCCCACTGCAGCTCCTCTAGTCACAGTCTCCACCGCCCTCAGTCAGGAGCTTATCCTGTTCAGGCGACCCCACTAGACCCCACTCCCACCCAGAGCCCAGCCAGGGCACCACTGGCCACATGCAGCTGCCAAGCATTTGAATCGTGGCTGGGCCAAAGTGCAATGTGTTGTGAGTGTAAAATACGCTGGACTTTGAAACTTGGGATAAAAGCAAGAATGTAAATGCCTCATTAATAATTTTTATACTGATTACACGTTGCAATGATAATGTTTGGGATATATTTATTGGCTTAAAATATTATTAAAATAAATTTTACCTGTTCCTTTTACTTTTTAAAATATGGTTAGTAGAAAACCTAACATTACATATGCGGCTTGCCTCTGCGACTCACATTCTACTTCTTTTGCCTGGTGCTGGTGAAGGCTTCTGGCTTCTGGGTCTTAGTAATATCGTCAGTAAATTGAACTTACTCAACCAGCACTTATGATATAACCAGTATGAGCCAGGTACTATAAAAGATTCTGGTAATACGAAGATGTAAATAATACAATTGCTAATTTCTAAGAGGGCCCAGTTAGTGGGGTAGGGGCATTTAAAAAGTAATTAAAACAATGTAATATGCTAGTGAAGATTAGGAATAAAGACTCTGGAATATCAAAGAGGGACATGCACTGTTTCTTAAAGAACGAGTTGAAGATTTTCTACTCATTTGCCTGGGGGGGGGGGTGCAACTGAAGGGCCCCAGCCAGAGGGCACAGTGGGTGTAAAGACTCAGGGTAAAGAAAGAACATGTCTGGGGAACAAATGCAGTTCGGAAAGGCTGGAACAGGCCGCCTGTGGGAGAGAGTGACAGATAGACCTCAGGAGTAGGCAGGAGTGCGAACGGAAACGCGCATGTGATGCTAAGAAGCACAGACTGGATCCTGCAGACAAAGGAGTCAGATTTGTATCTCGGAAACAGCAGCACAGCAACGCTGTGGAGGCCGGGCCACGGGATAAGGTGGGCAGAGGGCTTGGTGTTAGGGTGGGGAAGGGAGGGATGAAGGCAAATAGACCATGTAGGGTAACCATGGCAACAGTCAAGATGACAATAATATAGATTTGAACAAAGGGGAAAGACGGGAGAAGTATTTAGGGAGGTGGAACTGGCAGGTCTTAGGGATTCGCTGGATGTTAGGGGTGAAGAAAAAGGAGGTTTATGAACTTTGCGGCTGAGGTATAGATGTCTACTAAAGACGCCGACTGTCGGAAGGTATTCTGAAGGAGTGATACCAAGCTGAGTATCTGGACTCAGAGGAAAACTGCTTTTAAAATGGAGGTGTACTAAGTCCCCGGATCAGCTAAACATCCCCGTCAGAGGTCCCTGACCTCACTAGGCCTATTCTTGGCTCAGTGTGCCCGCAAGCCTATGTGGGACAGATTTATGGGGGGGGGCTACTTAGGAATCAGAAAAGACATCTTGGGAAAGCTAGGTCTTAAGTTGGATTCTGAAGGACAGGGTGTGGGATGGCTGGGGGTGAAGAAAGGGTATTTCTGACAGGAAGCGAGGGCTGAAACAGACATAGGGAACGGGAATCTGGAGCCAGGAATGGGCAACCAGCAAGATGTGCTCCGAGGTCAGGCCAAGAAAGGCTTGACCCGCATGGACAGTAACATTGGGAGGAGTGGGAGGTGAAGCTGAACAAACACCTGTGGCCACTCTAAAGAACATACTCTGGGGAAAAGAATCCTTATTCAATAAATGGTGCTGGGAAAACTGGATAGCCACATGCAGAAGACTGAAGCAGGACCCACAGCTTTCACCTCTCATAAAAATCAAATCATGGTGGATAACAGACTTAAACTTTAGGTGTGAAACTATTAGAATTCTAGAAGAAAATGTGGGAAAGACTCTTACAGACATTGGCCTAGGCAAAGAATTTATGAAGAAGACCCCAAAGGCAATCATAGCAACAATAAAAATAAATAAATAAATAAATAAATAAATGGGACCTGATTAAATTAAAAAGCTTCTGCACAGCCAAAGAAACAGTCATGAGAATAAACAGACAACCTACAGAATGGGAAAAAATTTTCGCATGTTACACATCCGATAAAGGACTGATAACGAGAATCTATTTAGAACTCAGGAAAATCAGTAAGAAAAAATCAAACAACCCTATCAAAAAGTGGGCAAAGGACATGAATAGAAATTTTTCAAAAGAAGATAGAAGAATGGCCAACAAACATATCAAAAAATGCTCAACATCTCTAATCATCAGGGAAATGCAAATCAAAACCACAATGAGATATCACTTAACTCCAGTGAGAATGGCCTTTATCAAAAAGTCCCAAATCAATACATGTTGGCGTGGATGTGGAGAGACAGGAACACTCA
>CM052437.1:92971068-93073770 GCA_028533085.1 Varecia variegata | reverse complement strand
GAATGTTTATAGCAGCACAATTCACAATTGCAAAGATGTGGAAACAACCCAAATGCCCATCAATTCATGAGTGGATTAGTAAAATGTGGTATATGTATACCATGGAGTATTACTCAGCTATAAGAAATAACGGTGATACAGAATCTCTTATGTTCTCCTGGATAGAGTTGGAATCCATTCTACTAAGTGAAGTATCCCAAGAATGGAAAAATAAGCCCCACATGTACTCACCAGAAAATTGGTTTCCCTGATCATCACCTAAGTGTATATTTGGGAATAACACTAATTGGGTGTTGGGCAGATATGGGGGGGCAGGGAGGGGATGGGTGTTTACCTACATGATGAGTGCGATGCGCACTGTCTGGGGAATGGACACGCTTGAAGCTCTGACTCGGGGTGGTGGGGGGCATGGGCAATATACATAACCTAAACTTTTGTACCCCCATAATAAGCTGAAATAAAAAAAAATAATGGAGACATGTCAAAGGAACATGGTGGCCAGCTTAATCTGGGAGAATATCCATATCAAATAAATGATATTAACAGATTATAATCCCAATGACTAAAATAATTCAAGTTGTTGTTAATGTAAACAAATACGTCTATAAATAGGAGAGAATGAGAAGAGCTTCCTTATAATAGAATGCCAACTAACAAATGTAGAATGAATGATGCAGTTAGACAATCACTGGCAGGTATCACAGTAATAATTTCAGCAAGAATTATCAAAGGATGCTAAAATTTATGGTCGAAAATTTGATGAGGAGCAGAATATTTACATGGTCTCAACGTATCTCCCACAAAATACTTTCTAATTACAAAGGGGAAGATAGTGACTTCACAGTGGAGAAGCCTGGCAGACGCCAGCTTGTCCCAGTGATCCAGGCTGGCATCACTGGTAATGAAACAGGCTGATGCAGGTGCCTGCTGGTGGCTGCCCTGCGAAAGGCACACTCCTGCTTCCCTGGTACTCCTGCCAAAGGTGCAAAATCTGAACCTAACCAAGAGGGAACATCAGATAAACCTTAATCAAAGGACATCTTACAAAATAATAGGCCTATACTTTTCAAAACTGTCAAGGTTATGAAGGACTAAGAAAGACTGAGGAACTGTTCCAGATTGAAAGAGATGAAAGAGATACGTTAATTAAATGCAATGTGTAATCCTGGATTGGATCCTTAAAAATTATTTTTCTGTTACCATATAGGATATTATTAAAATAACTAGCAAATGTTAAAAAAAAATACAGAGACACCTTATAGGCAGCAGGGAGCCAATAAAAACTTTTAAGCAAAGGAACTGAGAATATGACATTCAAATGAGGTGGCTCTGGCAGGGGTGTACAGAAGATCTCAAGTAGGTCGATGGCGTAGGCAGCTCTGCTGAACACGTTTTTACTAAGCCTCACTGAATGCCAAACTCTGTTCTAGGCCTGGGACTTAAACAGGAACCAGACTCTTCCTCAAGGACTTGAGACCTACTGAGGGTAAGCAAGAAAAGAGACCACTTAAGATGCTTTTTGTTCACCTCATTTTTGAGGCAGTGAGGGTTAGACCAGGGCCTGGGCAGTGGAGAGGGAAAGCAAGAATGGGTATAACCACACACACTTCATTTTGGTTCCTGCACCATCTGCTTTCACCCTAGTCTGTCTTTATTTTTCCCAATTGGTTCTCCTTGTTCTTATTTGTAAGTGTAGCTGGAGGCACTTAATGAATGCTAGCAAATCAAATAACATGTTATTTAAACACCATGTCTTTTCCTGAAGCCATGGGTGTTCTTTGCTCTAAGTGGGCTTGATGTGCTTTCTGCTGAGCTGTTTCCATCTCTGAGCAATCAACCTATGTGTATACATCACATATAGTATTAACTGAAGTTCATATAAATCAGGGTCTGGTGCATTTTATGAAATATGTTTAAATGAAAAAATAAAGGAAGTACTACAAAATCACCTGTCAAACAGGCACATAGATAAAAGTATATGGGCTTGCTTAAAATGTAACTCCATAGTCTCTCAATTAAATTTAATTAAGAGTTGGCTAAATGGCTGACTATGTGCCAGCTACTTGACTGGCCACTGGGATAAGAGGAATAAAACACAATCTCTGTCCTGAGAGCTTTTATTAATAGACTTTATGGGCAGGTGATGAAGTTTCCTTAACCAGATGTCTCCTTTTCTCCACTGTTCACTTTAGTTCCCACCACCATCCCTTCTTGCTTGCACTATGCCCCTGCTGTCACGGTTCCTTCCCCTCCTTCTATGCTACTCACAGCATCTGAGCAAACCGCTTAAAGGTGGGTCCTATCACATTAAGCTTTCCCTTCTACCTCAGTAAAATTCTGAGTTCTTAATCTTGGCCCATAAGATCTCTCATGATCTGCTCCCGCCTGAGACTCTTGTCCTTGCTCCCTACGCCGGGACTCCTCCCACCTCCAGACAGCTGCACCACCTGCTCCATCACTCTCTGCAGGTCTCTGCTCAAAGGTCATATTAACACTGAGTCCTTCTCTGACCATCTGCCATTTCCTAACCTCTCTTTCCCTGCTTTATTTTTCATAAAAGCACTTATTCAATAAAATGCATTTATTATTACTGCTATTTATCTGTATATTCTCTGCCTCCCCCAGCAACATCGGAAGCTCCACAGAAGAGGGCCTTTTTGGTTTGCTCCTGTATTCCCATTACTTAGAATACTGCCGAGCAGTCAGTGCTCAACAAATACTTCTTAAATAAGCTGGATGGATGATTACGCTTTGGATTTTAGGGGCACAAAGAGGAGGGATGGGGGATCAGAGAAGGTTTTCTTTCACAAGCGATACTTTGGCTGAGTCTTTGATCATTTTTTAATGCACTCACATTCATTTATTCAACAAATTCTCATGATGTTCCCTATGTGCCAGGGACTCTTCCAGGACAGGAATGTAGCTGTCATGAAGGCAGACAAGCCTCTGTTCTTGTGGAATTTACAGTCTGGTGGGAGAGAGATGATAAGCAAGCTGATACATAAGTAAACAAAAATATCCCATGCTATGCAAAGAACGAAAATAGTATAATGTAAAAGAGGCGGTTACTTTGGATTGGGTCATTAGGGAAACATCTCTAGGCAGTGACCTTTCCACGAGGACTGAGGGACACGAAGAAAGCAGCCATGGGAAGATGAAGGGGCTAAGTATTCCCAGCACAGAGAATAGCCAGGGCAAAATTTTTAAGTGGGAATGGGCTTGGGGTGCTCTTGGAACCAAGAGAAGCACAGGGAGCTGCAGGGCAGCCAGCAGATGGGGGAGGCACAGCCTGAGATCGGAGAGGAGGCGCCAAGCAGGAGGAGGACCCAGGAGGCGAAGCAGGGAGGAGCCAGACTGGAAAGCAGGCCAGGCAGAGAGGACAGCACAAGCAAAGGCGAGCAGGTGTGAAATAGATTTGGTAAGTTTCAGCTACTCTAGGAAACTCATTTCTCCTGGGTTCAATGCACGATGGAATTGGGAACACCACGTAAACAGTCTTTTCATGAAGCTTCTGGCACCATATTTTGCTGCAGTTGAGAGAAGAGAACTCTTTCTCTAAAAAACATATCCTCAGGGTGGGCTATAATGAACCTACCATAAAAGACTATACTAAAAAGTGTATTCTCAGATTCTGAGAAGATTCGGATATTATGTGTTTGATCTCCTGTTAAGTCTAGAGCTGAGAAGCGAAAGTAATCCTGCATATTTTATTTTATTCTAAACACAACCTCAGACGGCCAAGTTGTCGCCCTCCCTATGTGAGACGCTGAACTGAAGGACCCGTGGAGAGCTGGGCTCAGTCCCACGGCCTTCCTGCCCTCTGCCGCTTCCTCTGCTGCCCGGCGTCTCCTCGGCAGACTCAGTGCGCCCGCCTGGAACGAACCTGCCCTCGGTTTATTCTGCGGGCCTTGCCTTCTACGGTCTTCCCTTTGCTGTATCTGTCTTCTCCTGTGCCTGCCTCTAATTCAGAAAATATACCTTTCTTTTTCCTCCCGCCCTCAGCTCATCCTAGTCAACACCATGTGTTATGGAGGCTGTTCTATAGCTCGACAACTTCTTCCTTCTGCTGACAAAAGTGATGCAAAACAAAACAAACTCGAAGATGGGATTAATATGCTTGGACGCATCTCTCCCTCTGCGGTAACTGAGTCCCCAAGGAGAGTCTAAGTCTTTGGGAATTCTGACAGATGGAAGTTTTGTAACAATTGGGACCCTGTTATCAGCAGAACCAGAGTCCTTGGAGAAGGTAGTGATGAATTTATGACAAGGAATTTAATTTAGGTTCACAATTTCAAGTAAATGGTGACTTATGAATGACTATTTAGTATGTGTGTCTGCTGTTGACTGACATTATGCATTGAGCTTGAAACCATTTTGAGACTATTATTTTATACATCATATTAGAAGGCATCACAAGATAAATATTTATCCAGGAGGAAACGAAGGGTGAAATTCTCTTCCACGAACAATGGTGTGTTTTGCCCTCTTGCACCACAAAACTCTATTCATCACTTGACAATGGAAATGTGTAGTTTAGATAGCACCAGAAAGTTAAGATTTCCATTGTAAATGAGGTTGAAAAATTCCTACTAAATAATGTTATCTGTTGCAGGAGCCATTGACTCTTTCAGTTTTTGGATGTCCAAGATCTGTCCAATGTTTTCAAGTACTTTTTCATTAGGTGGCAAAATCAATGCGGTATAAAAATGTTAGAATGTTCATGAACTTTAGCAATGATGTTTGCAGTTACTCTCTCTTGAAAGGCTGATGTAATTTTTTTTTTTTTTTTGGTAAATGGTAAAGCTCTGAAATGCTCAGGAGAAAGGATATTATACAATGTGAATAAAAACTAACAGGCAAGATAGAAGGCAAGGACTGATCAGGCTGCTGAAAGGAAATAATTTTAAAAAGTTGGTCTCGATTTTACGTGCAATACCTTTCTAGAAACCATAGCTTAAACTCTGGTCCTCAGCAACCTTTATTTTTTGATAATAGTGGAGACTGTCAAAAAAGCAAAGAAAAAGATGAGCCAATAACAGGCAGGGTCCAAGAATCACAGCGTAACAGTACAAAACATGAAAAATGACTAAATACTTTATTTCCATTTGCCAATGGTTCTTTTTACTCATACTTAAAGAAATGAAAATTTTCAGGGCTTAAAAGTTATCTTTTATACCACCCCAGTTATGACAAGAAACAAACATTAGTTATTTGGCTGACATAACTGAAAACAAAATTAATACTAGAGTTACCTGAAATTCCAATCCATAGTTTTCTCTGCAGAATTCTCTCAGTTTAGGGTACACATTTTCTCTTAGTGCCTGTCTTTCTGCTCCCGTGTCTACAGTAGAAAAACAAACACATACATAGAAAGTGAATATTCCATAGATATATTTCTAGAAAAAATGAAAACTTAAAATATTAACATTAATATAATTAAGCTGGGGTGCTGGGTTATAAAATAACAGGATATCTGGCTGCTGGTATAGCTCTGCTCTGAACTCCACAGAGACCCCCCACCGGGCATGCGTAAGAAGCCTGTAGGATGGACCAGTGGTCAGTTCTGTGTGTGCTGGTAGGGCTGAGAATTCACAGTTGATTCTTTATGCCCACACAGGTCTTCACATGGAGCTCTTAAATAGCTATGACCACACTGTCTTTGGAAGAGGTATGAAAAAACATTGTAGGGCTATCAGGTGTTTCAGCTCCATGAAATATAAAAGTTTCAAAACACACATATACACACACACATTAATTTTGTTACTGATTTCCAAAAAAATTCAGACTCTATCATTGTTACCTAGAGTATTTAGAAATAATACAACTTTTACAAAATTCAGCACGGTGTGGAGGCAAACATGAAAAGCTAGCAGATGCCACCCACTGTAGATTCGAATGTCTAGTGGGGTTTAGCATGTCCCACCCTGGGCTGGGGGACTTACTGTTGCGCCAGAGATAGGAACTGTTTCACATGTGTCACACCATTTAAAAGTTCTGAAATAAAATATTTTTTATTATCTCCTGTCATTATAAAAATGCAAGAAGAAACAGAGAACCTGAAACCGGAAGAATCACAGAACATGCACGTATTCAATGTTGAATGTTTTGCACAGAAGGGATTCTGAAGCCACCTGTGTTGAACAATTTTGCTGTATCAGTGATGACACTGTAAGATTCTTACAGCAAAGAGAAGCTGCTCCTTGCCCAACTAACGTCAGTGAAACCCGAGAAGCACAGCTTTAAAAAATTAGGTTAATGTGTTATCCTGTGAAAAGTACCATTTGCTAAATGTGCCTCGATCCCAGCCATATTATAAAACACTTGCATACCACATAATTTTTAACAAAGATAGCATTTTAAAAGAATTTCCTGACTATATTCTCAACGAAATCTCTCCATGAAAATTCAGCCATATGCTCTGTCGACCTATTCTATTTTCCTACCATTCTCGAGCCTATTTCGAGAAGGAAATAACTAACCAGGAGAGTCTGAAATGCAGCTGCAGGCTGGCAGAGTGACAGGAACCTGTGTTTATGTGGAAATCAAAGATCCAGAGGAATACAAGGTCTTCTAGATCACTCTGTGATCTAAACAGATAGGGTCTTTTCCAACCTTATAATGTGGTTCTAAGCCCAAAGAGGAGGCACCCCCGCCCCCCCACCGGGCAGTGCGTTTGGGCAGGACCCACGTGGTGCGTGGCAGTGGCGCAGGCACTGTGTTACGTGCTCACGTCGTTGCTGTGACCTTGACGGCAGGTGTCCATCCTCCCTGGCCCCATTTTAAGAGCTGAAAATGATAACTTCATAATAAAGCTGATGATATTCAATAAATCTCTCTAAAAGCCCTTAGCAGAGCTTTAAAACCCAAATAACAAAGATGTCACTTTAAAAAATGAACACAACCAGATGTGGAAGGTGAGAATATATCAAACAAGAATTACTGTTAAGAAATTCTGAAAAACAGTATTAAATAATACACGAATTATAGAATAATTTAAGGAACAGAAATGTCTTGTTTCTTAAAAAATGTTATTGTAACTCTTATTACTAGGTACTGAGACCTGAAAGTACAATAATAAGGAGGATAAGACAGAAACATAGCACCTAATTACTAACATTTACTGAGTGCTTAGTGTAGTCTAGTAGGGCGCTAAGTGCTTTTATTTGGATTTTCTTAGTCACTTCAGGCAACAACCCTATGAAACAGGTAAAATTATTATTCTAGGTTTTTTTAGACAAGATAACTGAGGGCAGAGTAGTTAAGAAACTTGCCCAAGATCATACGGCCACTAAGCTGGAAAACCCAGATTTGAATCCAGGAAGCCATACACCATAGTTTGCTCTAATCATGGAAATATGCAACTGTGAAAAAAGAATCAATCTTTAAAAATGACCAATGTAATAAATAAACAAAACAACTCAGGGATGGTAAAGTTCTAAAACTTATGAAATAAAAACATTTGAGTTATCACTGATGGATTCTTCACTTTCTATGATCCACCCATCCAACACATCAGTAAGTTCTCTCGCTCTACCCCTAAACGAATACTGAATGAATCTACTTCTGTCGTCTCTGCTGCTAGATGGAAGCCACATTCATCCTTCATCTGGACTCCACCTCCCTGTTTTCATACTTGCCCCCCTTTAATCCATTCTCCACGGAGAGGCTGGACTGACCTATAAAAAGTGTAAGTCAGATCACATCCCCACCTTGTGTACAACCCTCCAGGGGCTCTTCATGGAACCTGGAATGAAATCCACACTCCTTACATTGAACGTTCTCTCTCCCTAAACTCATTCCTTACCACTTTCCCTGTCCCCGTCCCTCCAGCGGAACGAGTCTCCATCTGGTTCCCAGACCACACTCCCACTGGCGAGCCCCTGTTTAGCTGTGACTTCCTCTTGGAGTGCTTTGTCCTGTGTTCATCTCGTGGCAACTCCTGTCATCCAAATGTCAGCCTCGATGCCACCTCCTCAGAGAGGCCTTCTCTGAGCACGCCAGCTGCAGCAGCCACGGAACCACTTTCACCACCTTATTTCAGTTTTGCACAATACTCGCACCTATTGTTTATTTGTTCACTGTCTCCCCTGCTCAAATGTGAGCTCAGAGGGGTTCACATCCACTGCTGCATCCTCAGTGATTTGAGTCACGCTCGATTAATGAATGAGGGGATAAAAAACCACACACGCACCAGTGACACCCATGGGCTGACAGGCACCGCTGCCCTGCAATCACTTCCAGAAACAGAAAGGCTTCCTGTGTCACAGCTGGTCACTGGAGGGATTTAAAAGCAAGACTATGTGAAATTTTGGGAAATAAACAATGGGATTTAGAAAGTTGGTGTCATGAGGTAAATGAATGAACTGAAATACTGATTTCTTTTCTGGGTTCTGTGTTTGTGGCAGAATATGAACCAAATTATTTTAAACTTTTCTAAATATGTGAAGGAAGTGAATGCATGTATCTGATAGGCATTCTGTACTCTTACTTATATTACAAAAATGACTCAGATTTTCCTTTATTTGTACTAATACAGGATGGTTGGCTCTGGAAATGAAAAACTAAGATAGAATGGATTAATTATGATGGGTGACAGATAAGCTGGCTTAATTAAATAAAAAAACCTGATTCATACCAACAGCAAATCCGGATGGTTGGCAATTAAAAACATGAGAATGTCATGAGCAGGAAAAATTAGCTCACAGAATCTCACACACCAAAAGGGACCTCTTTAAAAAGTGTTGATCAGAGACAAGGCACGTCATCATTTTTTTTAATACATAGTCATCACATCCATTTGTATCTGCCCAGCTCATTAATACTTTGAAAAGGTGCATTAATACTTTGGCAGCACTATTAGGTTTTTAAGGAATTGCTTTTCAAATGATTCTTTGGTGATTTCAGAGTTAATGAAGGTCTCTGTGCAGTGCCTGAGTTACTCACAGGAAGTACATTAGTTGGGGGAAGAATTATTAATCAATACCATTATCCTTGAAACATCTTGATTTGATTTCAATAAGGGTTTAGATTAATTCCAAATTTTTATTAAAGGTAAAAGAGTGCTCAAAGGACCATACAGGATTGGGACCTCATATAGCTCCAGCTTCACCCAAACTTAAGGCATGGACATTAGATTAAGTCACTTTTCCTACACTCTTGGCAGCTCAGAAAATCTGTTTAGGATCTACCATACGTCCTCTGCTAAAACTGTCATTCTAGCCGGTCTCCCAGGTCTCTGGACCTTGGCTCTTGCCTGGATTCTCTCTCTTTACCTCACCTCTTACCAGTGATTCATTTGGACAGTCTCTCTGGCTATTTGGATAGTTGTTTAGGTCAATTTCTTATTTGGCAGCTCCCCAAGGTGCTATCTCTTCTCCAAGTCCCTCTGATACATCTTCCATAAACAACTAGCCACACGCATTCTTCCTTATTTCAACGTCAGCAAATCTTGTCAATTTTATGTCATAAATCTCTTTTCAATTTGGCCACTAGTTTCCCACTCACGCTCTCTCTCAGCCGAAAGAAGTGAAAACTCTATTTGATTGACCTATTATCTGCCCCTCCCTCACCACAGTCTGATGCTCCCCAGAGCTGGCAGCAATAATTCCAAGACAGAACAAAACCTTGCTGACATCTGCTGGTCCAGGGGATGAAGGCTAGAATGCTCAGCAGGTGTAAATATATCCTCTAGCAAAGTTCCGTCTTCTACGGCTGGTCCCCACGTACCCTCTAAAGTCTGAGTTTTCAGATATTACTTGATCTTGACCCTTGTCCTCATATAAACTGCTTCCATGCTCAGAAGCTCCTATCTACTGCATCACCCTTGTTTGGTTGACTGCTGCCCTTCTAAGTCCCGGTCGAATGCAGCAAGGTTTGTGAACTCTTGCTAGAGACAGGCATGTCTGCTCTAGGTCACCCCATAGCACTCTGCTCACTGCTATGTAACATCACATATTGGGATGTATTGCAAATTACTATCATTATTATTTTTTGTTTGTATCCCCCATTAGACTATGAATTCATGGAAGGCAGGAACTTTCTCATACATCTTTACATCTTAGAAATTAGAGCAGATCCCAAAACATAATTATTACTCAATAAACAAATGAGCAAATAGATGCTACTATAATGAAAACATCAACTAAAATCAAACTAAAAAGTTAATTTATCTCTATAAAGTCAACATAAATCAAAATCCAATCATTTTTAAGTAAGAGTTGACTATGTTGATGGCATTAATAGTCATTTGTGAATCTGGGTAATGTTACAAAATTTATGATGCACTATGGCATTGTGAAAAGCTTTTCAGATCTTCTACCCAATAAGCAACAATCAAACTTGACAAAATTGTTAAAATAACTATTTAATTTAATTTATTTATTTATTTATTTATTTTTTGAGACAGAGTCTCGCTTTGTTGCCTGGGCTAGAGTGCCGTGGCATCAGCCTAGCTCACAGCAACCTTAAACTTCTGGGCTTAAGCAGTTCTCCTGCCTCAGCCTCCCGAGTAGCTGGGACTACAGGCATGCGCCACCATGCCCGGGTAATTTTTTCTATATATATTTTTAGTTGGCCAGATCATTTCTTTCTATTTTTAGTAGAGACGGGGTCTCACTCTTGCTCAGGCTGGTCTCGAACTCCTGACCTCAAGCGATTCTCCCGCCTCGGCCTCCCAGAGTGCTAGGATTACACGCGTGAGCCACCACGCCCGGCCTAAAATAATTATTTTAAATCTATGTAAATCAATCAAAGACCAAAGGCATAAAAGACATTGAAAAGTGATTATTCACAAAAAAATAACTGAACTTTAGGTAAGAGCAGTAAGAGTCTATGGGATTCTTGCCTGGGGCCTCTCCTATCCCCGCCTTAGCCAAAACTCCCCACCTCAATCCCGCCAGCTCAAAGCAAGTCAAGCTGAAACCATCAACATCATTGGCAGAGAAGGCTCACTTGATTAGGAGCTGAGCTCGGAAAAACTCCATGCCTGTCAGTGTTGTTAACAGCAGTAGTGGTCTCAGAGGTAGATAAATGGGCCCAGTGGATTTAACAAGGAGACCAAGAAAATAAACAGCCACAGAGGGGCAGAATAAGCTCTATGCATACTCCCGGCCAATAGGAAGGCTACATATAAACACAAGAAAGATTGACAGCTACCCACACAGTCCTGGCTGACTTTGTGCCTGTTTACATGGGCAGCAGAAACATGACAAAGCCTGGTAGAAAGTAAAAGCTGTGATAGACTTAAACACTGCCTGAAGTTTAAATGTGTTTCCCAACCCATACACATTGATAGAGTAGAAACCTTACTGGTTTGAGGTATTTGAGAAAAAAAATTGACAACACTGATTGATACTAAGCTAAGTAGACAAATGGGTGACCCCTCAGGAAACTAGGCTTAATAATAGAGATTATTAATAATTAAATAACTGTGCAGAGACATCAGTAGCGCACACTGTGGGGAAGAGATTCCACAGATTTAGTCCAGGCAAGTTACTAAATGCAGAAAAAAACATATAAAGAAACAATTAAAAAATAGCACTCAGAGATGAAAAATCAGAATCTAGAGTTTATCTAAAATGTCCAATTTTCACAAAAAACTATGAGACATACTAGGAAAGAGAAAAATGTGAAATATGCTCAGGAAAAATAAGTGAATAGAAACTGTCTCTGAGTGTATTCAGAATGTTGGATTTACCTGACAAAGTATATATATATTCAAAGACATTAAGATATCCTTGTTTAAAGAATGAAGGAAAATGAACAGAGCCCTAATATACTTGTGGAACAATGTCAACTATACTGATACATATGTTAAGAGAAGAGAAAGAGAAAGAAGGAAAAAAATTTAAAGAAATAATTGCCAAAACCCAAATTTAAAGGGTCCCTGTACCTCTCATGGACCTGAGGACCAGCCTATTTAGGGCCTGCCACTTTGCCCATTCCAACAGTGAGGCTTCTGAGGGCCCACATGGCACCTCACCTCCCCAGAGGCATGAGGACTGGCCCACCTGAGGCTCATTACCACCAGTGACTCTGCCTACTCCAGTGACAAAATCACTGCATGAGCATTCCCCCTCCAGTGGCTGGCCCATCTGAGAACTGCAACTGCCAATGACCTCTCTAGTGGGGGAGCCGCAATGTGCCTGTACATGTGCTCCAGGGGCCAAAGGACCAGTCCATCCAAGGCCCTCAGCTGCCACTGGTGACCCCACCCCTTAATCAGCATGTCCATCCAGAGCCCCAAAATTGGCCTGCCTGGCAGCCCTAGCCCCTAGGAAAGTCATGCCACAGCCTCCATAAACACCTATAGCCTAGGCCACTGGGTCAAATGTAGACACCACTGACAATGATTACAGCTAAAGAAATCACATAGACACTACATAAATATGCCCAGCCAAAACCAAAGCAAAAGAATCCTACCCAATGAACACTATAAGACACATCTATAGGAAAAAGTTCTTCCTTATGAAAGTTACTCCATAAAATTAGAAGTGACTGTTCGACCAGATATGCAGAAATCAACATAACAACACAAGAAACATGGAAAAGCATGGAAACATAACACCTCCAAAGGATCACAATAATCCTCTAGTAATAGACCCAAAAGAAAAGGAAATTGATGAAATGCTTGAAAATGAATTCAAAATAATGATCTCAGGAAACTTGAGATACAAGAGAATACAGATAAAAAATCAATGAAATCAGGAAAACAATTCATGATTTGAATGAGAAATTCAACAAAGAGATGGATATTGTAAAAAAAAAAGAATTAGAAATCTTGGAATTGAACAATCCAATGAATGAAATAAAAAATATAATCAAGAACTTCAGCAAGACACTAGATCATGCAGAAGAAAGAATCGCTAAACTTGGAGACAGGGTTTTTTTTTTTTTTTTTTTTTTGAAATAATCCAGTCGGACAGAAAAATAAAGAGAAAAAGCAATAAAGAAATCCTACAGGATTTATGGGGCACCATGAAGCGAAAAAAAATTTACATTATGGAATTTCCAAAAGGAGAAGAAATGTGAAAAGGCATAAAAAACCTTATTTAATGAAATAATTGGTGAAAACTTCCCTAGTTTTAGGAGAGTTGTAGATATCCAGACCCAGGAAGCTCAAAAATTCCCAAATAGATTCAACTCCCAAAGCTTCTCTCTGAAGCAATTATAGTCAAACTGTCAAAAGTCAAAGGCAAAAAGAGAATTCTAAAAACCCCAAGAGAAAAAGCTTCAAATCACATATAAATGAAATCCTCACGAGATTAACGGTAGATTTTTCAGCAGAAACTTTACAGGCCAGGAGAGAATGAGATGATATATTCAAAGTGCTGAAATAAAAAAAAACCTGCCAGCCAAGATACTACACTCAACAACCCTATCCTTCAGAAATTAAAGAGAAATAAAGTCTTTCCCAGATAAGCAGTACTGAGGGAATACACTACTAGACTGACTCTGTAAGAAATGCTTAGGGGAGTCTGACATCTGGAAGCTAAAGGATGATAACTATCATCATGAAAACACATGAAACAATAAGACTCCTGGGTAGAGCAGATACATAAATGAGCAAGTGAAAGAAATCTAACCTTATAGCTACAGAAAACCACCAAACCACAACTAACATCTAATTTAAATTTCACCCTAGACCAAACAGACCTAACAGATATTTACAAAATATTTCATCCTAAATCTGCAAAATATACATTCTTTTCATCAGCACATAAAACATTCTTCAGGATAGAGAATATGTAAGGCTACGAAACAAGTCTCAACAAATTTTTAAGAACTGAAATCATATCAAGTATTTTTTCAGACTGCAAAAAAAAAAGCAACTAGAAATCAGTAACAGGAGAAACTTTAGAAACTGTACAAATACATGGAAACAAAATAACATGCCCCTGAATGCCCAGTGGGTACAGGAAGAAATTAAGAAGGAAACAAAAAAATTCCATCAAACAAATGAAAAGAGAAACAGAGCATACCAAAACCTATGGGATACATCAAAATCAGTATTAGGAGGGAATTTTATAGCAATAAATGCCTACATCCAAGAGTAGAAAGATTTCAAATAAACAACCTAATGTTGCACCTTAAGGAACTAGAAAATCCAGAACAAATCAAATCCAAAATTAGAAGAAAAGAAGTAATAAAGATCAGATCAGAGCTAAATAAAATAGAGACTAAAAACAATACTAAAGGTAAATAAAAAGTTGAGTTTTTGAAAAGATAAACAAAATCAACAAAGATTAGCTAAACTAAGAAAAAAAGAGAGTACAGTCAAAATCAGAAACAAAAAAGTAAACATTACAACTGATACCACAGAAATACAAATGATCATTAGAGACTATAATGAACTATACACCAATAAAATGGAAAACCTAGAGGAAATGAATAAATTCCTAGACATATAACCTACCAAAACTGAACCAAGAAGAAACAGAAAATCTGAATATATCTATAAAGAGTAATGATATTTAATAAGTAATAAAGTGTCTCACAACAAAGAAAAGCCCAGGACTGAATGGTTTCACTTCTGAATTCTACCAAACTTTTGAAGAAGAATTAACACCAATGCTTCTCAAACTATTCCAAAAAATTGAAGAAGAGGAAATTCTTCCAAACTCATTCTACAAAGCTAACATTACCCTGATACCAAAACTGGAAAAAGACACACGCATAAAACTATCCCTACTGAACATAGATGTTAAACTTCTCAACATAATACCAGCAAACCAAATACAACAGCACAATAAAAAGATCATATACTGTGGTCAAGTGGGATTTACCCCAAGGATGGTTCAGCATATGCAAATCAATAAATACAATATATTACATCAACAGAACGAAGGACTAAAACCATATACTCATCGCACTAGACAAAGAAAAAGTATTTGCTAAAAGTCAACATCCTTCACAATAAAAACTCAACAAAGCAGGCAGAGAAGGAAAGCACCTCAACACGATAAAGGCCATATATGACACACTCACAGCTACTGATTGGGGAAAAGTTGAAAGCTTTTCCTCTAAGAACTGGAACAAGACAAGGCTGCCCACTTTCAACACTCTTATTTGGCACAGTACTAGAAGTCCTAGCCAGAACAATTAGGCAAGAGAAAGAAATAAAGGGCATTCAAACTGGAAAGGAGGAAGTCAAACTGTCCCTGTTTGCAGACAACATGATCTTACACATAGAAAAACCTAAAGACTCCACCAAAAAACTCTTAGTACTGATAAACTAACTCATTTTGCAGGATTCAAAATCAACACACAAAAATTACTATTGTTTCTATACATCAATAATGAACTAGCTGAAAACAACATCAAGAAAGCAATCCCACTTACAATAGCTACAAAAAATAATACAATATCTAGGAAGTTAATCAACAAAGTGAAAGATCTCTATGAAGAGAACTATAAAACACTGATGAAAGAAACTGAAGAGGGCACACAACAAATTGGAAAGACATCCCATGTTTTTGGATTAGAAGAACAAATATTGTCAAAGTGACCATACTACCCAAAGCAATCTATAGATTGAATGAAATACCTATCAAAATACCAGTGACATTCTTCACAGATACAGAAAGAACAACCCTAAAATTTGTATGGAACTGGAAAAGACCTCGAATAACAATAGCAATCCTCAGCAAAAGGAACAAAGCTGGAGGCATCACACTACCTGAATTCAGAATACACTACAAAGCTAGACTAATCGAAATAGCATGGTTTTCGTATAAAAACAGATATATAGACCAATGGAACAGAATAGAGAACCCAGAAATAAATCCATGTATATACAGCCAACTGATTTTTGATGAAGGTGCCAAGAACATACATTGAGAAATGTACAGCCTCTTCAATAAATGGTGCTAGGAAAACTAGATATCCATATGCAGAAGAATGAAACTAGACCCCAACATGTCACCATACACAAAAATCAATTCAAGATGGATTAAAGACTTAAATATAAGACTTGAAACTATAAAACCACTAGAAAAAAACATAGGGGAAACACTTCAGGACACTGGTCTAGGCAAAGATTTTATGGATAGGACTTCAAAAGCACAGGCAACAAAGACAAAAATAGACAAATGGGATTATATCAAACTAAAAAGCTTATGCACAGCAAAGGCAACAATTAACAGAGCAAAGAGATAGAGAAAATATATGTAAATTTTTCATCTGGCAAGGGATTAATATCAAGAATATACAAGGAATTGAAACAACTCAACAGCAAAAAATCAAATAATCCAATTTAAAAATGGGCAAATGAGCTCAAAAGACATTTCTTAAAAGAAGATATACAAGTGGCCATAAGAGAAAATGTTCAACATAACTAATCATCAGGAAAATGCAAATCAAAACCACAATGAGGTATCATCTCACACCAGTTAAAATGGCTATTATCAAAAGACAAAAATGTAACAAATGCTGATAAGGTTGCAGAGAAAAGGGAACTCATACCTTGTTGGTGGGAACATAAGTTAGTACAGCCATTATAGAAAACAGTATGGAGGTGCCTCAAAAACTAAAAATAGAACTATGACATGATCAGCAACTCCACTACTGGAGAGGAAATCAATATATCAATCATATGAATGGATAAAGAAAATATGAAATATATACACAATGGAATACTATTCAGTCATAAAAAAGAATGAAATCCTGTCATTTATGGCAACATGAATGAGCCTGGAGGACATTATGTTAAATGAAATAAATCAGGCATAGAAAGACAAATATCACATGTCCTCACTTGTAAGTGGGACCTAAAAAAATGTTGAGCTCATAGAAGTAGAAGTTACCAGATTCTGGGAAAGGTAAGGGGGAAAGAGAGTTAGAAAGAGGTTGGTTAATGGATGCAAAATTACAGCTAGATAGGAAGAATAACTTCTAGTGTTCTATAGCACTGTAGTGTGACTACAGTTATCAATAATTCATTGTATATTTTCAAATAGCTAGAAGAAAGGATTTTGAATGTTCCCAAGGCAAAGAAATGATAAATGTTTCAGGTTATGGATATGCTAATTACCTTGATTTGATCATTGCACATTGTATACATGCATGAAAATATTCTGTACCCCATACATATGTACAATTATTACATATCAATTTAAAACTTTTTAAAGAGTCAAAAGAAAAACCCGATGCCATAACATTTCCATTAGGTGGAAGAAAAAACAATCTCCCTGATATTTGTAAACAGAAGCTTGGTCCCCTGCACGTCTGTAGCATGTGCTACATATTTGTAAGGCCTGACATATCATATTCATCATATTTGAATTCATCATATTTGTAAGGCCTGACATATCTCAAGCCTATGATTTATTTTAAAATAGTCCTACTTAGTTAGTGACCATATATGTTTGAAAGTACACTTTCTAAAAATGCCTTAATTCCAGCAAACTGAAAGTTTTAAGGAATATTAAACCACACTCAAACACACACAAATCAATAAATACATAAGGAAACGAGACACCGTGTGTGAGAGCCAGCTGAAACAAAATACCCAGCTGAATCAGATCCACAGGGAATTAAAAATTATGGAATTAACAAAGTACCAAACAAATACTTAATTTTCTTAATGAAATAAAGATGTAGGCATTGTATAAAAGAATACAAATAAGAAACCATGAAAACAATGAAGAAGATTTGAAAAAGAAACTAATACAACCTTTAGAAATGAAAAATATTAAAATTCAAATTCAATGTAATGCTTAAACAGCTGAAAAAAATAAGTGAACACCAAGAAAGATCTGAATAAATTATATACAATCACAGCAAGACAAAAAATGAAAATTATGGGCATTTAGGAGATAGGTATAATATATGGGGACAATCTAATATACATCTTTTGAGTTTCAGAAAGATAGATGAGAAAAAGGGATAGGCAGTATTAGAAGAAATAATAGCTGAATATTTCCCAGATTTGTTGAAAGATGTCAGTCTTCAGATTCAGGAAAGTCAAAAAATTCTAGGCAGAAATAATATAAAGAATTCCATATAAATATAGAAATTCCATTTAATGGTGAAAATGAACACTAAAAACAACAGAAGGTCTTAAAAACAGCCAGCAAGAAAAGGAATTACTTACAACATAATGACAATTATATTTTCAGCTGACTTTGCACCAGCAATAGTAGAAGCCAACAGAGTGTAGAATGTTATCTTCATTATGTTTAGAGAAGATCAACTGTCAGCTTAGAATTAACCAACAAAATTATTTTTCAAAAAAAGATCAAAAGAGGGCATTTTTTAAAAAAACAAAAAGTGAGTTTACTGTCATCTTCAGAAGGTAGAAGAAAATTTGTCTCAAGTGTAAAGTTTTAGATATGAAAAGTGTTACTGTGCAAAGAAACTGGAAATACACAGTTAAATCTAAATAAGTATTAGCTACATAAAATAATAATGTCCAATTTATGGGGTTAAAAATAGTAAAATCCTAAATAAAACTAGCATGTAAATCAGGGGTAATGAGAGTTAAAAATTCCTAAGGACCTTATGTTTTTCAGGAGAACAATAATATTTTTAGTATCTTTATTCTTTGTTGAGTCCGCTTGTTAAAATTTCAAAGGTAGCCATTAAACTAGATATTAATGTTACAACCATGTATGCTGTTGAAGAAACTTAAATACTTCTCTGTGCTTTATTATAACAAAATGAGATTTAAAAAAAAATAATTGATATTTTTACAAAATGATTTATAGTAAATGAAGTTACCGCAAAATTGGTGACTTCATAGTCTTTTCAGTGTCTTTGTAATTTTGAGAAGAAGAAAGTCTCTTCAAATCATAACTCATCTCTAATTCTTCTTTTACTTCCATGTTAAGGTCTATTTAAAGAACACCCAGTGTGACCTATATGAGGCATCTCGGATCTACTCATTCAAGTAACATATAATTTGGATTTCACACCCCACTAGTGCGACTCCACTCACATACAGTTCTCCACGAGGGCTTGCCACATTAGACCTGATCGCTCTGGTGCTGCTCTCAGAGTGGAAGGCCCATGACGCACAGCCCTGCCCTCAACACTCACGACATGCTGGGCCGAGACTGCAATCGGCAGACCACATGATTCCCAACAACACACAGTAAGGTCTGAAGCAGAGATGTGAGTAAAATGCTTCTGAAACACAGAGGAACAATCAATTTTGTCTAATGATTAGGAAGAGTTTCTCAGAGAAGGTGATGATTAAGTTGTGACTTCACGTATAAACAAGATTTTCCCAGGTAGAAAGGAGGAAATATCTTCTAGAAGCAGCAGCAGCCTGAACGAATAAGGCAGGCTTAAACTGCGTGCGTCTGAGGAACATCAGGCGCACAGTTTGTTGCAGTATAATGTATCGGGGGCTATAGTATAATTAGTCTATCAGTTCCAAGTCTTTTGAGGTTCCTGTGCACTGGGAATTTGGGGGTTGAACAGTAATTCTTTCTCATAATCAAAGAAAAAGAAAGAATACATATTGAAGAACATACAGAGCAAAAGCAATTCATCATACATTTCAGTTCACTACAAGAAAAACACCTTTCATAACATGTCCAGAATGCAGCTGTCCCTTCACTGACAGCGACCTATATGCACCTGGCTCACCTGACCTCTTTTTAGGATAATTTGTCAATCAGTGAGTCCTACATTTCCAGAGGTTCTACCCTGTACCCACCACTCTGCTGGGTGTTAGGGAATCAAACAACTATTTGCATGGTCCCCAATGCAAGGAACTGGTATTCTAGATAGAGTCAAAACTGAGATGCCTGTATAAAACAGAAAATTATTCAGTATTGAACAGAATGGAGCACATTCTAAACACAAGACTGATTTTGAGATGCAAATTGGGGAAGATATTAGGGAAGCTATGACTTTAAAATGAGTACAATTCAGACAAAGAGCTTTCCTAATGGAGAAAAGACATGGAGCTTATTATAAAGGGTGTGGGGATTAGGAAACAAAACGTTCCTGGAAGAAAGAAAACAACATTATATTATGGCAGAGCGGCCAAATTACTAAGGGTCTTGAAAACAAGGAGTCTGGATTCCCTGAGAGGAGCAAGTGATGGCATGATACAAGGCTCTTACAGAAAGGCACAGAGGGAAACACTGCATGGCAGATTTGACAAAGAAGAAACTGGAATGGGTGGGGGATGGCTGTGAAATAGCTGCAGTAATCCACATGTGAGGCGAGGAGACCTTAATTACAGCAGGAAAAGCAGAGATGACAATGAGCAACATTTACGGGGAAATTGAATGATAAATAAACAAGAAAGAGACCACATTACGTGGCTGGGAAGAGGAGCTCTGAGTCTGAAGACGGGCTGGATTAAATGAATGCAGCTGTCCCTTCCCAGATGGCTGTCTATAGTGCACTTCCGAGGGCTAGAGCAGGAACCTTTGCAAACCTCAGAGCATGTCCACGCTGTCTACCTTATCCGCATTAAATCAACATAAATCTACACATAACTTCTCAGCAAAAGTTGGCTGCACCACCATTGTCATCATCATCAGAACACAGTGATTAAAATTTTTCTACTTTAAAAAGTAACTATTTTCCTTGTAATTAATAGGTATTTTATGAGGAAACAGATTGAGACTATATAAATATGCTGTTGCTCCTTAACCTTTCACTGATGATCCTTGTCTTAATAAATTATTATGAGTGCCAAATAATGGTTTTCTATTGCCATAATTTGTTTTACATTTTTCAATTAACTTTCTATTGTAATGAGGAGCTCTTTTCCTTCCTGTCCATCTGCCCACCCACTCACCTCTCTACTTGCCTACTACCCTACCCACCTACTTACCTATCTGCCTACTGCAGTGGGGATGCTTACATCAATTACAAAGAGAACGACAGTAATTAATACACAAGACAAATGCAGTCCCTGACTGCTACCAAACGGGAGCTGGCCTGGTTCTCACAGCTAGGAGACGGTGCTCTGTTGAATATGAGCAACTGCACACAGCACCAATATTAGATAACGTCACTCTGTGACAGTGATGGAGAAAACAAAAGAAAACCACTCTGTAATAGACACAGCAAAAAACCCCGCATACTGTCTACACCGCAAACAATGACCAGCATTGCCTCTCCTCACGGACATGAGCCGCTGCTGCTGCTTTCTCAGACACAGGCTTAGCTTGGCTCCATTCCTCTCATCTCCTAGATAACAATTATTAATAGAACCAATCAAGAAATTGCCCATTTTGTGATAGTACCCACTCTAGAACAAAACCACACTTCCTCAAAACCTCTTTCGAATAATCAAACGTAAGTCCAAACCCAGTACCAAGCACCTCCTAATTCGCTCTTGCTGAGTTGCCCACAGTGCCTCATGGTGTGTTCCCTCTCTCCTTGCAGCAGGCCAACAAACCCAGCTTTGTTCAGCCACAGGAGTTTCCTGGGGACCTGTGGCTGCAGATCAATGGTTTTGTAGGAGAGAATCCTGGCAAACACCCTCTTAACGAAGTGATCAGTTAGCATTACCAGAAATGCAACAAACCAACATCATATTCCCCAAGATGTGATGTACTGAGGAGAACACAGCATCACTCTTGGAATCCTTCTGCCAAAAAAACATCGTCTAAATTATGAAGAAGCATCAAAGCACACTGAAACATTCTACAAAATAACTGACGCATACTCCTTAAAAACATCAATGTCCACAAAGAAAAAGGCAGATTGAGGAACTGCACCACATTAATGATGGATAGAGAGACAAGACAGTTGAATGTAACACATGACCCAGTATTACTGGGGCAACTGATAAATCCTGATCAGATGTATAGTTTAGGTAATACTGAATTAATGTTAATCTCCTGATTTTGATCATTGTATTTTGGTTATATAAGAACATATCCTCATTTTTAGAAAATATACTTGGAAGCATGTAGTTGCAAAGGATATATTATACATAGGTTAGAATTACATATAGTCCGTCCTCTGTTATCCATAGGTTCTGCTTCCACAGAGTCAACCAACCACCAAACATATTTAAAAAAAAATAAAAAATAATAATAAAAATATACAAACAAAAACAATACAGTATAACAACTGTTTACATAGCATTTACATTGTATTCAGCAGTATAAGTGATCCAGAGATGATTTAAAGGCTATGGGAGGATATGCCTAAGTTATCTGCAACCACTATGTCATTTTATGTAAGGGACTTAAGCATTCACAAATTTTGGTATCTGTGGGGGGTCCCAGAAGCAATCCCCCATGGATACAGAAGGATGAGTGTATTTACATTTGTGTGTGGTACACACACACACACACAGATGGATAAAGCAAATTTGGTAAAATGCTATCATTTGCGGAATCTGGGTGAAGGGTATACAGAAATTCTTTTTACTATTCTTCAACTTTGCTGTAAGTCTGAAATTACAGTTGATTTTCATTATTTGTGGAGCTTATGTTCCATGAAGTTGCTGCAAATGCTGGATGAGTGAATACTGAATCACTCCTCCTGGGGGAAATCCAGGGGCAGCTTCCTGTGAGCCTCTGGTCACAACCTTTTCATCAACTGATCAATATCGTAAACCTTGTTTTCAGTGTGTTTCTGTTTAAAGGTGCCTTATTTTACACATGTTGATTCGTTAACGTTGGCCAACAGCATTATACCTCATGCCTGAATGGAGCTTCTCCAGCACGTGCGTTTCCCTCCAAGGCCCGTCACAGCCTTCTTTCCGTCAGCGACACTGGACAGCGCTTCGCCACTGTGCTGGGGCACCATGTGCAACGGTGAAGTCACCCACGAAAAATGCAAAAGTATGACAAAGGTGGCACTACGCAGCCGGAGGCAAGGACACTTGTCTGCAGTGTCCTTGTGGAACAAGCAGCAGAGCATCGCTTTGTTCCCCCTCAGCTGGGAACGGGTGCCAGTCAGGTGGCTCCGACTGTTTACTGCTCAGTGAACATCTATGAATAACCCTGAAAGCACCATGAGTTACAGATTTTGGTGATTTTGCAAATTGGAATCTGAGAATAATGAGGATTGACTGTATGTCCGAATAAAAAGTTAATGAAATGTGGTCATTGGGCAGGGGAGTTTTCCTGGGAGAGAAAATACTGTTTAATTCAAGGTATTATAGGTTTGAAAACTTGTCTCAGAAATGCCTCAGAGACATTCAGAAATCCAGAAGTTGATGAAGGCCAAGTCAGGGAAGAGATAAAGTTATGGGAATCACTGATGACAGTAGACAGATGGTTCCACACGCAAAACGAAGGAAGGGCCCGATTTTGTGCCTAACCCACAACCTATGTGGGGATGAGATTATAAAGGCAGACTCAAGGCTAATGAATCAGGACTCGGTCACAGTGAAACCTGACTTCACTGGGGTGTAGATTATTAAGATGTATGCACTGAGTGAGATAAGGAGCAGCACCAGACAGGTTTCCATGAGATAGTTTCTACTTAGAATGAGAGAAAATCTTGACTGATTAAGAGCTTTCCAGATAGAATGAGCTCCTTTAAGAGATGGATTCACCACTACTGGAGATGTTCAAATACATGGTACAGGATCACTTACTGGGACTGAGGCATCTAAAGAATCTTTTAAAGCCTTTCTGATTCTAATATTTTATGACTAATTTTTTCTGGCTTTTCTTTTGGTGGCTTAAATTATTTCTGTATATTTCATCAATCATGAAGCAGGTTTGACCTTCTCCTTAAAAACAGTCAAACCTACCAAATTAAGCATTTTTTTTTCCAAAAAATCTTTGTTATAGACAAAACCATACTCCATTTCACCAGAATATCCAGAACACAGGGAAAAAGGCAGAGGCCACATCTTTGCCAATGTTTTCTACCTTCTCCCTTTGTCTGCTGCTATCTTCTTAATAGGCAACAGGCGACATGGGCATTTGTATCCTTCTTAGCTGTTCCCATGGTAAGTTAGAATATTGTTCTACAGGGGCAGGAAATGAGTACTTGGGGCTGGAGGGTATGGGGCTTATAAAAGAAGACAGTCCTGGGAATTCCACACTAGATTGTCACCTTTGGTACTAAGGATTTCTCTGAAATAACCTAGAATCAACTGCCAATTAGTGGTATACAAAAGAAAAAAATGTAAACATGTCCAGAGACTAACACCAATTCTCAAACCATGTGTACATATTCTTGCAATAGTGTGGGAAAGCCCTAGGGACATTAGAGACTGTTGCTGGTTACAACAGAATTGGAAGCTCTCACATCTATCTTACTGCATCAACCCCGTGGTTCTCTTCCATTGCCTCCCCTGACCTGACAACACAGAAAGCTTTCCTCTCCATAAGGGTAAATGGAGTTTGGACTTTGACTTCCTGTAATTCGTGGAACACCCTTGACCTGTCTTCTGACATTTACATATAACCCTTTAACTGTGCTTTTCACTAGCATAGAATAGAGAAGGATGTTCAATGATAGGCCCTCTCTGATTTTCTTTTTTTCTTTTTTAATTAAGTAATTTATTATTTCAGAATATTATGGGGGTACAAATGCTTTGATTACATAAACTGCCTTTGCACCACCCAAGTCAGAGCTACATGTGTGCCCATCCCCCCGACAGTTCCCACTGCACCCCTTAGGTGTGAATGTACCTGTCCCCTCTTCCCCCCCCACCTGCCCGACACCCGAAGAATGTTACTTCCATATGTGCACATAAGTGTTGATCAGTTAGTACCAATTTAATGATGAGTACATGTGGTGCTTGTTTTTCTATTCTTGTGGAGGTGGAGCCCATTCTTCTAAGTGAAGTATCATCTGATTTTTTGAAGTCTGAATCTTTTTTTTTTTTTAATGCACAGTGTCCCGGGCTTAACATTTGATAATTAGTAACCAATACGACATGGTTTACAATAGCTGGTAGGAATAACAATGGTTGAAGGCTTATTCCACATTAATAGGAAAGGACTTTAAATCTATAACATTGTTAGTAAAAGCAAATATTCATTATTCATATAAATTCCTTTCATTACACTGTCAACACAATCCTCCAAATAAAAATACAATTTACCATCTGTTTTCAAAAAAAACCTAAATGTACAAATCAATTATAAGAGAGATGTACTTTAAAGGGAGTTATACTATATGCAGCTAGAGAAAAAAATTAATCCATTTTGGCAACATACAAAATATCAAAGTGGTGAACACTCATATGTTATAACTGATGTTTATGAAAGAATTGGCAAATTATAAGATTATATTAAAATTGATATTCTTGTTCTTAAAAAAAAGTCCAGATGAAGACAAAATAGGTATAAAAATAGTTCTCATAATAATTGCTTTTGGGAACAAACATGGTTTTGATTTGTTAGTACTAATGAATTAAATTATTAGCAAATGTGTAATGCACACTTGCCACATGCAAAGCACTACCCTGGGAGATGGGGAGGATATGAGTAAGCTGCATGCACCCTTGCAGTTACGCAGTTTAATATACAGTGGGCAAACAGACAATAGTACAAAATACCTACGAATCGAGAGAACATGTGCTGCTAGAAGTTAATTTTTTTTTAATTTTGAAAGAGAAAGACTGAGGGCTTGAGATTGGTTTTGACTGGTTGATTCCATGTGGAAATTGAGGAGAAAAACCCAATTTTGTTGAAAACCTCATTTTGTTGAAAAAGAAAGTGTTAACATTAGTCCAAGTGCAAGTTCATTGACAAGTGATTGGACATTGTCCAGGGGGTGATATTTTCAAAAAATAGATTTAATCCATTTAATAGGTACAGATACTTCAGAGAATGCAGTTTGGATCTCCATGTGTGTTGGGATTCCTCAGCATCTCGATACCTGTTTGGATGGGAGCCTGGGGCAGGAGGTGAGCTGGGTAAAACTCCTAGTCTGTTTGGCATTTGGGCTGCTATAACAAAATATCTTAGACTGGGCAATGTATACATAATAAAAATTTATTTCTCACAGTCCTGGAGGCTGGGAAGTCCAAGATCAAGGCACCAGCAGATTCGGTGTCTGGTGAAGGCTCACTTCTGCTTCATACAGGGCTTCTCTTGCTGCGTCCTCACATGGCAGAGGGGCCTAAGGGGCGAGGGTGCTCCCTTTCATCTCTTTTGTTAATATAAGCTCAGTAATCCCATTCATGAAGGCTCTGCTCTCATGACTTAATCACCCTCAAGGCCCCACCTCTGAATATTATCACATTGTGAATTAAGTTTCAACATATAAATTTCGGGAAGATACACTCAGACCATAGCAGACTCACTGGCCCCAGTTCCTTGCATGGATCTTTGGAGTATCTGGGAATTTGGCCGGGCAATGTATCTCCTAAGGGAATGCAGCTCACAGGTGTGGCTAAGGGGGAACTCATCAAACGTACCAAGGCTACACCCTTCAAAATATGTGAGGATCAGTAAGTATGGTTTTGTCAACATTTTTTAAAAAATCTAATACTTTGTGATCCTGTTCAGATAATTAACCCAAAGTGATTTTTACTTAGAGGGGCTTCCATATTGGAGTCAGCTTGCATTTGGACATTTCTCAGATTTTCAAGAAATGACATAAATTGCAATAAGGAGTTCAAGTTGTGACCTGTATCAAATGTACATGATGGATGGTGCTTAATTTTAATGTTTTGGTTGATAAGTTTAAATACTTTAATTACATATTTATGGATGTGTATATCTGGTTTTGTCATTGAAAGGGTGAGTTATCTCAGTCATATCACACCATATGGAGAACACGGATACAATTTTATACAAAAACAGCAAAACAAAACAATTTTAGTAAAGCTACCCTCCCTAATGCATTTATGAATAATACATTAATATTATTATTATTAGTGTGAACTTCTAAATACTACTCACAGCTAAAGGTTGTGAAGGTTTCCTTTTAATCCATTAAAAGATATTTTCACTTTACTTTTTCCCAGAATATCAATATTGAATGTTATAAAAATACTTTTAGCATTTGGTTTCAAATAAAATATTCAACGCTCAATGCTTTCATGGAACATTTTCCCTTCAAAATCCATTATGCTAAAAGTAAATATCTGTATGGAACTGATGTAATTAAAATTAAATTTACAAAAAGGTAATGGAGATTATATCAGCAATAGCATGCAATTCAATGCAGCAGCTGAATCACTGTGGTTTTTTTCTATATAATCTTATCTGGGATGAACAAAATGTTGCATTTAAGGTATTTTTTTAAAGTCCCACAGCCATCCTTGCATTGGACTATTATTTTTGTATGGCTAATCATTTTACTAAAAAGTATCAAGTAATGTAAGAAAATCAAAGAGATACAAAGGTAAGAAAGAACTTGGCCACATTATTTTTAAACTGTTGCACTAACTACTCAGGGATGGCCTGTTAGTGAGCCCCGGACATTACTGCCTGTCCCGGGCTGATTTCAGGGCTCCCAAGGCAAAGGCTAAATTCAGGCCTTTGGTCAAAGGATCCCTACGATTCCTTTTAGGTTTGCTCTCAGGGGTTCCAGACTAGACAGAGCTGCATGTTTTAAGAAGTCCCATTAAACCAAAATCTTCTCATACCATTCCTTCATTCTAAGACTCCTTAATGCTATCTCTTAGAACTGCCTCTTTCTGAAACCAGAGTACAATCCACTTCAGGCTGAACTCAGAAGCTAATCCAAAAAGTCAATAATTTATCTGGGAAGCGAAGAGTGAAAAGGATCATGGCTCATCCCGAAAAGTACCCTTAGCCTCTCACCAGAACCTACTTGACTGAGCCCATCTCTGTCTGCAGCCTTCCCTTCTTGTCACTTCCCTCCTCCTCCTGTCCACTCCATTTCCATTGCTCCAACATGCCATCCTTTTTCTCATGCTGCTTCCACATGCCTGCTGTTAAGTCCTCCATGCCCCTTTTCCCCTGGTGTACTCCTACTTGTCCTATAGAATATGCTTATAGGCAATTTCTTCAGGAAGCCCTTCTTGACCTCTACAACCTCCCAAAAGGCCTAAGTCATATCCACCCACACACACTCCAGTAACACTGCACTTCGGATCGGTGGCACTCGGCACACCTATGGTCAGCAAGGACGGCCTTCACCTCTAGACTGAGGCTCTTGAGGACAGGAGCCAAGTATGTCTTGGTCAGGGCTATATCCCCATTGCCTGACACAGGTCTAGCCACATAGTAGCAGCTCAATATTTTTTAACATAATGGATAATTAAGAGTTATTGATTTATGAGTCAATCTCCCTGAGAGTTCTACATGTTTTCTATATCTTGGTATCCTCTATGTTTAGCCTAGTACCTGGTACAAAGTAGGCCCTTTAATAAATGTTGGCTAAGTTTATTCCGAAATGGTGTACATAACTAACTTCCTAAAAACAGTTCTGTGTGAAGGCACCTGAGGCCCTCCTTTGCCCTTTGCTTGCCTGCAACTACAACAAAGGACTCAGAAGATGGCTGGATTATTAGGTGGGCAAGTGAGCCACCAGAAGAGAAGTAGAAATAGCCTCAGAAAGTCATACCGATGTGAAAATGGAAAATGGATTGCTTATTTGACCTTCAGGCAGGGTACCTAGCCATGTGGTCAAATCCAACCAACAACTATGGGGAAAAAAGCATTTACTGATAACTGGTTGCCTAAAACTAATCTGTTGGAGAAAAATGAACAGTGGATGCTTCTGGCCTGAAGAGTGAGACTCACAAGGAAGGACAGGAGGGAAATTCGGGGGTGATGAAAATGTCCTATATTCAGCTGAAGGTTTGGGATATAGTGATGTTGGCATTTGCCAGAACTCATCACCTGGTACACTTAGGATCTGTACATTTCACTGTATGTAAGTTTTACCTCAAAAGGCAAAGGAAAACAACTGTAAACAATATTAACCAGTCAATCCTTCACGGAACAGAGCAGAAAAAAGGCGTTTTCAGACGGCCGGAGTCGGGCGGCATGCCCACCACGGCATTCTGGGAAACGCCCCAGGCCTCCAGCAGCCCTCGGCGGACTCGGCGAAAGGAGGAAACGTGGCCTGCGGAAATCATGGCGAACACACAGAAGAGACCAACGGGAACTGTTACTGATAAGGGGTACGTCGGCCAAGTGTTTGCATTTTTTAAACAAAGCTATGTATTGTGGGTAACAAGCCTGAGAATTCTTGAAGCTTGGGAAGGGAGCCGCCGCAGTGACTGGTGCGGCCGGAGCGGGCCACGCCTGCTCGCCAGCCGGCCGTGTGAACTGAGGGGTAGAACCAGCCACTGGGGACGGCGGACGTCCGGTCCCCCGGATGAGTGGGGACTGACGGCCCTAAGTCAGCGAGGGCACCTTAAACCCTCCTTCTACCCAAGTAGGGTCGCCAGATTCAGTAAATAAAAATATAAGACGCCCAGTTAAATTTGAACTTCAGATAATGAGTAAGTTTTAGTATAAGTACATCCCATTCAAGCGATGCTTTGTTTTTGTATGTGTCTTACCTGGCAGCCCTATACCTAAGAGATCTCCCATTCCAAGTTCTTGGACAGGCTGGAACACAAGATGGTAACTTACTCCCAAAAGTGAGCAGAACGCTTGCAGTGGACTTGGTTCCAAGGTCTCCAACTGGCCAAACATCTAATGATGTAACCTTTGAACTTTCAGCTATATGCCCTTGAAAAGTTACTTAAATCTTTGTAGTACTCAATTAAAAGGAAATAATAAAAGTACCTACTTCATAATGATGTTGTCAAAATTACATGAGCTAATCTAGCTAAGGAATTTAATAGTGCTGGAACATAATATGCAGACTTACACTGTAGAAATATTAATGGAATAGCTGACCAACTATTATAGTTTTGTCACTTTATCTTCAAACTTGTGACAATAAAAATAACCAGAAGGTGTACATTCAAATATAAATTATCATTGTTCCAGTGTCCAGAAGGTGTTATACAATTGTTAGCAAAGTACTCCAAAAATAATATTTATCATATAAAAGGAAAAAAAGAAAAAAAATATTGAACTCTATTCAATGACATGCATGCTGAAGTGTGAAGGGTAGCGGGCACTGATGATTGCAATTCACTTTGAAATGCATATAATAAAAACAAAGGATGGATGTAGAGTAAACACAGGATAAAGCAAATATGTGAAATGTTACTCGCAGAATCTAGGTAGCAGGTATATAAATGTTTACTGTATAATTCTTTCAACATTCCTGTATTTTTAAAATTTTTCATTATAAAATGTTGCAAAAAAGGGTTAGTTAGCCTCATCTAGATGCAGGTACATTAATACCCAAAAGCTAAGTACTAAGTTTTCCCAAGGGAGTCCTTCAGGCTATCAAAAAGTCAGAAATTACATGGAAATTTCCAATTTATATCACTTCAAATGAGATTATCATTTGGGGTAGTAAAATTTGAATACTGCAACAATATTTAGGCACCAGCTTGAATTCTAGGTTAAGAGATTCATCATGAGAAGTCACTAGCAACCCCAGAGATTAAAAAGACACAAGATTAAACCAAAATACCAGATGTAAACCATATGTGGAATTAACATAAATATAATTTGTAAAATTTAAATATTAGAAATATTTAAAAAGTCTCTTACTAATAATTCAGCCTAAATTTTTAATGATTTTTTTCTCTAGAGCTCAGTTTTATTCAAATAACTAACAACTGATTCATCCAATGCAATCATTCCTTTTCTTTTAAGTTCCTAAAGTAATTTGAGTTCAATTAATCTGTTGAAAATGAACTACCACAAACTCAGTTCTATTGTTGAGCATTATGTATGAATGCAAATGGGTAACTCACAACAATTTCTACTTTTCTACAAATCTTGCCACTGTGCATATGGACCCTGCCAGGGAGGCAGAAGAGATTCTGAAGCTTGAATTCTATCCCAGAATGTAACCACTAAACCTCCATGGAACTAATGGTTAGCTGATTAAATTTCTGTACATGCTGCCTGAAATATTACTACATAAATTAGGTTGACAATTAGAAACACTATAAATAACATGTTTAATTTGACAGCTTGGCTATTGTAATAAATTTAACAACTGTTTCTCCCTCTTGCTATATTCATTTTCACCTTGGGGTTAAGTGATACTGGCTAAAGTGATGCTGGAACAAGAGGCATTTGCAGAAGGCTAAAGTGTGAAATTAATTTTCCTTGCACTGGCTTTATTCCTATTGACATAAAAGATCCACATAAAACATTTCACACTAAAAAAATAACCCTATCTTCTTTATACTCAGTTTTTCTTTCAATGCCATTAAACTAAGCTTTGTGAGACTACAAGCAGTAAAGATTCATATTCGATACTTATTAAGACCTCCTCGGGAGCTGCTCCTGGTACTTCACATATACTGGTTCACTAAATCTCACAATAGTCATGTGTAGGAGGCATCATGATCTCTATTTTACGCATGAGGAAACTCCAAGCTGCTGAGTAACTTGCCCAAGTGCACACACGTCACTACTGGTCAATCCAAGCCTTAATCTAGGATACAAACTCCAGAGTCCATGTTCTTTCTACTGCCTGACAACACTGATTCTCATTCTTTACCCTTACTACCTCATGCAATCGTCTTTGCACATACATGCTTCAACATGAACTGGCCCTCTGTCTGATTAACATCTAAGTTAGTGTCTATGAAGGCACTTTCATGCTCAGGGCTACAAGGGCTCCATTGACCGGAATGTGGCATAGTAAGAAAGAGTTAATGTACTTCTCCAAGCCAACTCAGGCATGGGGGGAAACCTGACCCAATAAGCACGAGTATAATTTGGATGACATTTTAACTCTGGGATATCTTGGGAATTTCATCATCATTACTGTTATGTTAACAAAAGTGCTAAGTAAAGAAGAGTCTCAAAAGCTGATCCTAGAAAAAACATCACTATATAAAAATGATTAACTTACCCAATCATGTTAGAAAGGTAAATTTTTTTACATATAGTAATAAAAGTTTATTTGAAAATAATCATTATGCATGTTTAAATGATACTCTGTGATGCTATATTCTATTTGTTCAGTGAACTCAACACAGAAAATAGTTCTCTTTCGATTTCCATTGGCAATACCCTTTAATGACTTGCCTGCACACATATGGCCTAAGGTTAGTTGATGCCATGATTCTAACATCTTGTTGCTTCAAAATCCTCACATGGACCTGATGAATCTTCAAAAGATCAGAGTGAAATTTTTTTCACTGTAAGTGACACAAAATTAATTAAAAAAAATTTCAACCATGTGAATGGGATAAATAGTGAAACTATTAAACAGTAACCCTATATTATGAGCATCACAGGGGAGATAGTTTTCTGCATATATAATTTCTGACGAAAAAATACTGTAAACTTCCTCAAAAAATTTTTAACATCATGATGTGAAAATATGTAGAAACATGTTAGAACCCCAAATAAAGTAAAAATTTATTTACCAAAAATAATTTAGAAAATACTATCTAGCTCAAATAAAACAAAAATGTACATACATTCACAAAGAAAATTATTTAAATGTCAGGGAACAGCATCCTTCATGTGGACAGCAATCAGTAGTATATGAATAATAAAAATAAAATTTGTGAAAATAATCCCTAATTATTTTTTCAATTGATTCCTAGGTACTTTTAAAAGTTATAAATCAGGCTGATATCTATAAGGGTTTTCCAACCTCTTCTTCTAGAATTCTTATAATTTCCATGCCTTAGGTTTAAGTCTGTTATCCATTGTGAATTAATTTTTGTGAGTGCTGAGAGGTGTGGATCCTGTTTCAGTCTTCTACATGTGGCTATCCAGTTTTCCTAGCACCATTTATTGAATAGGGATTCCTTTCCCCATTGTATGTTTTTGTCTGTTTTGTCAAAGATCAGATGGCAGTATGAGGATGGTTTTATATCTGGGTTCTTTGTTCTGATCCATTGGTCTTTGTCTCTGTTTTTATAAGAAGACCCCAAAGGTAATCACAGCAACAAAAACAATAAATAAATGGGACCTGATTAATAATCAACAGAGTGAATAGACAACCTACAGAATGGGAGAAAATGTCTGTATGCTATACATCCAATAAAGGGTTAATAACTAGAAACTACAAAGAACTCAAGCAAATCAGCAAGAAAACTTCAAACAATCCCATTAAAAAGTGGGCAAAAGACACAAACAGAAGCTTTTCAAGACAAGATAGACAAATAACATATGAAAAATGCTCAATTCTTCTAATCATCAGGGAAATGCAAATCAAAACCATAATGAGATATCACCTAACTCCAGTGAGAATGGCTTTTATAAAAAGTCCCAAAACAAGAGATGTTGATGTAGATGCAGAGAGAAAGGAACACTTATACACTGTTGGTAGGACTGCAAACTAGTAAAATCTCTATGGAAAGTAGTATGGAGATACCTCAAAGAACTAAAAGTAGACCTACCATTTGATTCAGCAGTCCCACTACTGAGTATTTACCCAAAGAAAAAAAAGACGTTTTATGAAAAAACATACTTGTACTCAAATGTTTATAGCAGCATAATTCACAATCGCCAAGATGTGGAAACAACCCAAATGCCCATCAATACATGAGTAGATTAATAGAATGTTGTATATGTATACCATGGAGTACTACTCAGCCATAAAAAAACGGTGAACTAATACCTTTTCTAACAACCTGGAAGGAACTGGAGACCATCCTCCTAAGTGAAGTATCGTAAGAATGGAAAAACAAACACCATAGGTACTCACTACTAAATTGGAATTAAATGATCAACACTCATGTGTTTATATGGTAGTAAAATTCAATGGAAATCAAGTAGGTGGGAGCGGGGAGGAGGGGCTGGGTAAATTCACACCTAAAGGGTACAATGCACACTATCTGGATAAAGGACACACTTACAACTTTGACTTAAACTGTACAAAAGTAATTCATGTAACCAAAATATTTGTATCCCCATAATATTCTGAAATTAAAAAAAAATGCTACTCCCAAGCTAAAAAAAAATTATAAACCAGGATTGCCTTATTGTTCTTTTCTAGGTTACCATATATACATTAAATATTGTACATTATTGGGAGGTCTTAGAGATTAGCCAATTTTAAAATACTGGAGAAAGTTTTAGGATGATTATTTACAGATATGTTTTGGCAACTCCAGTGTTTTTTTCTAACAAATCCAGAACTACAGAAAAATAACCAAATGTTACTGAATTACAGGGAACACATGTCACAGATAATTTAGGGAAAAAAACATGAAAGAAAAAGATTATTTCCTTAAAAGTTACACAGTGTGCTAGAAAGTTCACTAGAATGGGAGTCATACAAGCCACTTATGAATTCTGCCAATAATCACTGTGGTTTGATGTAGACTTCAGTTCCTCGCTGGTAAAATGAGAATGGGGAGGGGAGTGGAGAAGGAATGGAGGGAAAAATGTTAAAATTATATGGTATCCAAGGTCAACTTCAGTTTCAAGATTGTTTTTTTAATCAGTCCTGCCTATGCCTAAACATGGAAGTCAATGTCTACCTGAAGTGGGACTGGGAGAGGCACTTCACTGGTGAAATGACTACTGAAGGTGTCATCCTGGAAGACAAATGGGCTACATGCTCTAGGGGTTCATCCCAGCATTTCTGCCTAGAACCTTCTTTGATACCCCTCACCACAGGGCTCTAGCCATTAAAGGCACATAAGGAAAGTTCACAGCTAGAAAGGCACAAACATGCAACCTTAGTTCATGAGGACAGTCAACCACAAGGGCTATCACAGCACCATGAGAACCAGATCTCCATTGTGGGTGGGCAGAGAGAAGAACATTGCCTTATCTACATTCTACTTTTCCAATGAACGATGAACAATGTCTTCTTTCACTCCCTAGTTTCAAGTGATTCATGCTGAACAGGAAGTTTCCAGCAAATGGGGCTGTGGGGACAGAGCCATCACACATACGGGGGTCACACTATGCTGAAGGAGAAACTGGACGTCCAGGGCCCTGTGAGGGAGTCCAACGGGCACTGGTGGAGCCAGGGAATGAGGGCCCCTCACCATGGGCCCTGAGGTCCCGAGGCTCAGAGAGTATTTTGGGCTCTATGATCTGAATGTACTGATTATGCTGAAATCCTGACCTCCAAGGTGATGGTATTAGGGGAGGTGGGGCCTTTGGAGGTGATCAGTTTGTGAAGGAGAGTTCTTCTGAATAGGATTAGTGCTCTTAGAAACCACCACATGAGGATGCAATTGGAAGGCACCACCTGTGAACTAGAGAGTGGGCTCTCTCCAGACACCGAATCTGCTGGGGCCTTGATCTTGGACTTCCCAGCCTCCAGAGCTGTGAGGAATACATTTCTGTTGCTTATAAGCCACCCAGTATATGGTATTTTGTTACAACAGTCAAAACACACTAACACAAATGGGCTATACTGACTTATTACAACTCAATGCTAATGACCTTCCAGAGGATATTGCCAAAATATTTTCTAAAAGAATTTAAATGAAATGTTTTCACCATTTCAATTTCATAGAACGTATGTAGTAAACAGATCAAGGGTCACCCTCAGTTTAAAATGATGCGCAAACTGAATCCCCAAGAACTTTGGGGACATTCCCAGAATCTCAAGCTCCTTACCTCACTCCAGGGCATGTACTACCACAGCACACAGAATGGTCCTAAATATGCTCCCCAGTGATAGCAGTTTTCCTCATCACTTTATACTCTTAAGATAGCATTGAGATACCAAGAAAAATCTTGGTCAAATTATCTGAGCTCCCAACACTACATACAAATTTGTATGTGATTTGCATTAATAACAGGTAACTTCTAATTTTTCAGAAATACTACACAAGTCATAGGACTTATACATTGTTGAATCTTATCCTGTTATATGTCAAATCACTGTAATACACAGGTTTTTAGAAAGATATAAAATTCCTATGCTCAGGAGGCTTGGGATTTCAACAAGCTGTGATAAAAATACAAGTGTACTTTTATAATTTATTAAAAAATTGACCACTATTATAAGATAGAACTAAAATCTTCCAGTGTCATTAAGAAATCTTAGATGGAATATGCATACACACTGAATTATATAATTTGAAAACACATTAAAGGGAACATAAGCGCTATCTTTTAGAAATTGTTGTGTCTGTCAAAAAAGCTTGTTGGTCCTCAGAGTAAGTTTTTCCTAAATCTGCATGAACTGAGTCTAATATCTCTCCATAGTTGAATGAAACACATTGCTGCATATTAAAATATTACTAACATGAATTGTGATAATTTACACATTTTGGGCGGGAGAAGGCTTTTCTTTGATTGCAGAAGGCTGGATTTGAGGGGAGTTCAGTAGAGATGAAACCATACAGATTGCAAGGCAGCACAGCTAGTGGCTCAGAGCTTTGGAGTCTGGCAGGACGGGATGAAGTGTCCTGGTGTTACAACATACCAACTCTATACCTTTGCACAAGGTACTAAACTTTTTTGAGCTTTGGTTTCCTCATCAGTAAAACAGGGACAATAATTGTGCCTTCCTAATAATCTGTAAATAACTTAGTAATCATGCAAGGTCCTGGGTAAATGTTAAATGGTACCTAGTATGGTCACATTATCCCTATCTTTTTGTTTTACACGACAACCTTAAAAGCAAAAACTATTGTGGAAGTGAGAACATTGAGATGTTAGATAACTTCTCCAAGGATACCCATAATGTAACTTTAGCCACAATCTTCAGTAGATGTATATAAGAAGAACCCAGGGAAGGAGAGGCTAACACCTCAAAACCTAAAATAGAGATATGTTCTAGGAGCATGTCTAACATACTAGCTGGAGCTAAATACCAATCCAATAAATAGTAAATATGAATGATGAAATTGCACATGAAATAATAACTCAAATTGTACAAGGATTCAGATTGACTGAAAGGTCAGTGGGTCTGACTTACTGAATCACTGATGTTTATTTAACAGGGAGAGAAAGTTTACTATTTTTATAGCCACAAACCATATTCAATGTGCAAAAACAGTATCAGAGAAGACTAATAGTTTTAACATTCCTTTCTAAGCATTTAAATTACTTTAAGGCTAGAAAATAAAGCAGGGGAGGAAAAACCATTGTTATTCCGTAATTTTTTTCTCACCTCAAAAAGAAAATACAGCTATAATGTAATAAGTCTATGAGATTTTTTTTCAATCTAAGTAACAGAATATACACCCTATGCTTAAGGTCTTGGTGTGTTTGATTTTTTTTGTTTTGTTTTTCTCTTGCTTTTACAAGAAATATGCTAGTGATTTAAAGTTGGGAGGCCATTAAGTTATATTATTAAAACACTAAAAGTCTATGTATAGTTGCTCTAAAATATTGGCTCAGATAAGCAAAATTATACTCACTGTAAAGAGAAATTCTGGAGATAGTGTACATATGGAGAGATAGATCTTGCTACCTCTTCGTAGAAAATCATAAATGTTGTGAAGGCTTTATAAAGCTATATTTAGCCAGACTACCTTGATTTAGATACTAGAGTGTTACTGTGTTTGTGCATATGATAGAGTTTAAATTATTTATAACTTTATAACCAAAAATTAGTTTAATATAAAAATAATGTCATAACCATGATGATTACAATGTTAGATAATGGAATAAAATATATAAGGAAATGAAAGTTCTTTATATTGATCTTGCTATATTTTTACTATTACTTATTTCTGTTTTTAAACAGTGATGAACTTACTGTATCATCATGTATGATGATATAAGGTGCCCAGTTCAAAATATTCATAAAGATTTGGTGTGAGACTTGATCGAATCTGTGCTTTTAACCTCTTTATGGTACAGGTGGTTTAAGAAGAATGAATAAACATTAATTCATTATTTTGCACTGGAAGGTCCTTTTGAGCTAAAGAGAGTGTCTGTAAGTGGTTAATACAATGCTGGGATACAGTAGCTCCTCCTTAAATGACAGTTACTCATTAAGTGATAATTTAATAATTATCATCATTAGAAATACTTCCTCCTACCATAGGTGCTCCTTTTCTTTGTTACCTTGCGGAAGTGGGTGGGAGGGCACGGCAGCGGGACACGAGCCACACTCCCAGCTCCAATACCTGCACGTCATACTTAGGCATGACATTTTAACTTTGTGTCTCATTTTTCTCATCCATCAAAGGGGAAAGACACCAGAATGAATCTCATAGGGTTAGTAAGAGGAGGACTGATTTAACACATGCAATACATTTAGTACTTAAGAGGAGGGATGGGTGCCAGTCTTCCTTCCCCTCCCTCTTGTCTGTCTGCTCTGCTCATCCTTAACACGTCCACTCTGACACAGTTTAAGGCTCTTTTCCTCTCATCCTACAAGGCCCTTCAGGGCTGGAATTGAGTCTTTATGTTACCAACTTTATATTACCTATTTTTAACAAAACGTATGGCACATAGCAGCTTTTCAAAAAATGCAGAATTCTACTAAATTCCCCACCTGGTCCCAGAAACACTTTGCATGGTTCAAAACAGAGAGGGCCGCTCTGTAAGGGCAGCCGCTGGGAAGTTTATCGGAGAGTGGAGGGAGACCCTTCGTAAACACATCTGGATCGGAGTCCTGGAATTCTGCTTTTCTCTTTGGTGCTCACATTTAACTTTGTTGTGGTTGTTTTTAACCACGTCCCTCTCTTGGACTGTAAGTTCCACAAGAGCAGCGATCTAAAGCAGCCCGGGGTCGGCCTTGTTCCGTCTGTCCCCTGTCCCTCCAGAGGCCCCCCCCCGCCACCTGTTCTGTCCCGCCAGGAGGCTGACCTGTCGGACTCTGCCAACGGGCTCCCGGTCCTCCGGCTTCCCGCGCTGTGTGGACCCTGCGAGCCGCAGCACGAGGCCAGACGAGAAAGGAGAGAGCAATGATGACCTTTATTCCCCAGGGTCCTGCCCCTAGGGCCACCTCAGGTTGCTATGCTACGTCCCCCTTCCCTGTCCCTAAAGGGCTTCGTTCCGGGGTCCCTGGGACTGGGGCGCTAACAGCTCCATCAGCCCCAGGCGCTGCTCTATCCCTTGGAATTTCTTTCCATTCTTTTCACAGCTTTGCTGACAGTCCTCTTTCTTAAACCCTCCGGAATTAACCTAGTTTGAGTGTGCCATCTGTTTCCTGCTGGAACCCTGGATATAGTAGGGCAAGTTCTCAGATAATGTGGCTTCGATCAACATCATTTTGTTACAACACTGATGAGAAAAAGAAAAGTGACTCCCAGCCGGGGGCACCGTCTGTGTGGAGCTGGCGCGTCCTGCCCACGTCTGCGTGGGTTTTCTCTGGGTCCTCTGGTTTCCTCCCACATCCCAACGATGTGCAGGTTGGGTGAACTGCCGCGTCTACATGGTCCCCGTCTGAGTGAGGGTGGGTGCGTGTGTGAGTCACCTGCCATGGGGTGGTGTTCTGTCCGGGGCTCGTGCCCACCGGAAACCCCAAGGTGCTGGGATGGGCTCCAGCCACTTGAGACTCTGAACCATAGTAAGTGGGCAAATAATTGTCTTGTTTTTATTAATATTTCTTAAATACATGTGTAGCTCACATTTATTTCAATGCTTAATATTAGAAGTAGTTTGGTTGTTTTGGTCTTTATTTAGAAGTTGGGTGATGTTTTTGTGACCAGAAACTTAACTCTTGTTTTTATCAATTAACCTAAGGTAAATCTGGCTTTGTCACATGTCATTTCACTTAAAGTTCCAGTTCCTAAGAACCTGTGCATGATGTTATGTGAGGACTTATTATGCTCTGGATACATAAACGGAGAACCATAAACATACTGTCGCATTTCCTCTGGCTCTGCGGCCACTGAGCAGCTACTTGCCCTCTTTTATGGCAGCTGGGACTCCAGTGTTTTCCCCTCGCATCTACAAATCTCCCTACGAATTCTGAAGTGATGAAGGCGTCTCTATTTATTCCTCTCCTCCAGGGAAATCTTTTAAGAGAAAAGATCTCTGCTATAATCTAGGGATAATTTTCTATTTGTTGTTTTTATTTTTTGTTTTGTTTTGTATTTTTTAGTGGCATCATTTCATTTGATTATATTCTGATGGTGTCCATGTTTAAATTTAGCTATAGGTGATAATAGAATCTGCATGCAGGCCGGGCGCAGTGGCTCACACCTGTAATCCTAGCACTCTGGGAGGCCAAGGCGGGTGGATCGCTCCAGGTCAGCAGTTCAAGACCAGCCTGAGCAACAGTGAGACCCCATCTTTACTAAAAATAGAAAGAAATTATCTGGCCAACTAAAACTATATATAGAAAAAATTAGCTGGGCATGGTGGCGCATGCCTGTAGTCCCAGCTACTCAGGAGGCTGAGGCAGTAGGATCGCTTAAGCCCAGGAGTTTGAGGTTGCTGTGAGCTAGGCTGATGCCACGGCACTCACTCTAGCCCGGACAACAGAGCGAGACTCTGTCTCAAAAAAAAAAAAAAAAAAAAAAAAAAAGAATCTGTATGCAAAGTGGCCTATTTTTCAAAAGAAATTTTGCTCTGTAATACTGTAACTGATTTTTTTCAGTGAATAAGAATACACTTATGAGCATGCCACTGACAAGATACATATGGTAAAATATTATTTTCAAGACAATACAGATATAACAGAGATGCTTCTACTTTTGAGTACCTTTCACTATATATTTCCTGCAATTTAGTCCAGATGTTACTGTAACTTCAAAACACATTTGGGAATAAGCAACTGATATTCATTTGCAATGAACTTCTGTCTCTACATATGATTTGTGGAGATTTCACTATGAATTTATGACAATGAACAGCAAATTACTATGTTAATTTTTTTTTCTTCTGCAGATCTAATCTTATTATACAACTCCTTTTTGTTGTTCCCAAATCAACCATTCCATTTGGTGAAGGGGATTTTCCATCAAAGGTTTGGCTCTATTATCTGTGTATTTTGGCTTCCAAATCAACTAATATTTAAAAGGAAGGCAAACAATAGAAATATAGATCTAGAAATCTATTAAACAAAGTTATTAAATAAAGGTCCTTGCTCCAAATAGACCTAAAACCAGAAAAGCCTAGCAGCAAATTCTACATCTTCTCCATTTAAAAATATGTTTCATTATCAACCATGGGTATTTCTGCATCTTAAACTTATCTGTATCTCCCTTTGCATTCTGTCTTCTTCTTGCAGCTATTATTCCTGATGTTGTACAAAAGAGTAAAATGTAATGGGAGGTGTATGAATACCTATACTAAATCAGTCAGTTTTGCCCTGTCTTGCCCTAGCATTTGACAGAACTGACAATCAGATCTTCTTCAGGAGGCTGACTAAGCTGGACTTAACAAATTGGTATTAACTGACCAACACTTATGTGCACATACAGTAGTAACATTCATCGGGTGTCGGGCAGATGGCGGAGAGCCATGGATATATTCACACCTAATGAGTGCGGTGCACACCATCTGGGGGATGGACTTGCTTGTAGCTCTGACTCAGGCGTGGCAAAGGCAATATATGTAACCTAAACATTTGTACCCCCGTAATATTCTGGGGAAAAAAGTGATCATGTGCCCTTCTCTTTTGAGGGAGGGGGCTATAAAGCCAATTATACATGGGATGAGTGAAGATGGTAGTAAAGTCAGAAAATAGGCTAAATGCTTACCTTGTCAGTGTGTGCATTTTGGGAAATAGCCCGTTTCTCCTTTGCCATGGTCTGGTACAGTTCATTACACTGATAAATGATCAATGAAGTGAGTGCTCGTTTCCGTGAAGGTTCAGGGGCTGGCAGAGAGATCAAAACCCTCACAAAGGCAGCAATGCATATCAAGATTCATTTAAGTGCTGGGTCCCCAATACGCTACTTTTCATCAATTTCTAGCTGCACATTTGCTCACATTTGAAGAAAAATGTCACTTACAATTAATAGTGTCTTATAATTACTGTTAGCTAGCATAGCTGACATGGAGGTTCTGCCAGGGCAGGGCAGGCCATTGGGCTGGCATTTTATCTATTGCAGGTAAAAGGGCTCACCTGACTTGGAGAGGTGGGTGATGCTCATTCCTAGTGGCATGTTTAGTGGAAATTATAATCTCAACAGTGGACAGGAGGCAAGTGGGATGGCACAGTGGTTTCTCTGGCCTCACACTGCAGTCATGGTTAGAGAAAGCATCGTTATGGCTGAAAGCATAAGCAGAGAGCACCAGAATGCAGACTTAAGCTATTCACACTCTCCTAACTAAAACTAAGGTTATGAAAATGTACATAAGAGATCTTAAAGGGCCAGATAAAGTAAAGGTTGGGGCAGAATTTAAAATAGCCCTAGCTTGAATGCATTATCCACCCTATATACAGAGTAATTGACAGAGGACTTACTGGCAAGGTGGTTGAGGATAAGCTATCACTACCAAGCTACACAGACATATGAGATCACCCTTAGGAAACCAGGTGTAAAAATTAAAACAAGAAAATACCTGTATCTATGTCCTTGTCTGCGTAGACACTGAACAGAGATGTCTGTGAAATCATACTACAGGGAGGTTGATTTCATAGAATTAGCTTAGGCAAACTACTAAACAATGAAACAAACAAAAAGTAGAAACAATAATAATCTTTAGGGAAATTATCAAAATACAGAATTGTTACAATATATTATCTAGAATGACCAATTTGCAACAAAAAATTATGAGACATCAAAGAAACAGGAAAGTATGACACACATTCAGGGAAAAAGTAGTCATTAGAAATTGTCTCTACTATCAGTGATATTAAAGACTTGGAATATGTTATTATAAATATATTCAAAGAAATAAAGGAAACTATATTTAAAGAGCGGCAAAAACGTATGACTGCAATGAATAAACAAATAGAGATCATCAAGAAAGAGATAAAAATTATTTTTAAAAATCTGGAGTTAAAAATTACAATAACTGAGATAAAAATCCAGTAGAAAGTATAACAGCAGATTTGAGATGGCAGAAGAGAGAATCAATGTAATTGAAGATAGATCAACAGAAATTGTTCAATCTGAAGAGCCAAGAATAAAGACAAACAAACAGAGCCTCAGAGACTGTGGGACATCAAGCATAGAAACATGTAGAAGTCCCAGAACAAGAGGAGAGAGAAAGGCAGGAACTAAAAAATTTTTGAGGAAATAATGGTTGAAATTTCCTAAATTTGATGAAAAATAAATTTACACATCCAAGAAGCTCAACAAGACAAAAGTTAAATACAAAGAGATTAACACCCAGACACAACATAGTATAATAAAACCATAGAAAATAAAAGACAAAAAATTCTAAACACAGAAAGAAAAACACATCATCCTATACTGCAGAGGACCAATACAATTAATGGCTGACTTCTCATCAGAAACAATGGATGCTAGTAGGCAGTGGAGTAACATAATCAAAATGCTGAATGCAGTTTTAAAAACCCTTTAAGCCAAGAATTCTATACCCAGCAAAACTATCCCACAAAAAAATGAGAGCAAAATTCAAATTTAAAGCCTGAGAGAATTTGTTGCTGGTAGACATGTCTTCTAAGAAATACTTAAGAGGGTCCGTTAGGCCAAAAGGAACTGACGTGACAGTGACTCAAATTTACTGGGTGAAATTCATAATACTATCAACCATCTCAACCTAACTGACATTTAGAGAGCACATCACCCAATATATGAAGAATATACTTTCTCTTCAAGTTTACATGGAGCTTTCTCTGGGATAGAACATATGCTAGTCCATAAATGCTTATTTTAGAAAAGTGGTTTTAAAAAAATTACTGAAGATCCCAAAGAATGTGTCTTTATTTGGATATTTATCAATATTTTGTTTACCAGTCTATTTAAAAATAACAACAAACCTACAACATGTTAACATGAGTAACATTTCTTATGAAAAATTATACTTCTCTAAATCAAAAAATTATAATAAAAGAGTTGTTTATTTAAAAAAAAGTGGTTTACATTCAATCATCTAAGTTTTTACTGTAAGAAGACTGAAAAAGAAGGGAAAATTAAACCCAACATATGTAGAGTGCAGGAAATAAGAAAGAACAGAAAGCAATGAAATAGAAAGCAAATAATACAGAAAATTAACATAGCCCAAAGATGGTCGTTTGAAAAAATTAACTAATAAATAAAACTAATATCATTAATATTAGAAAACTTATTAAGAAAATAGGAGAGACAACTCAAATTATCAGTACCTGTATCAGTAATAGAGGGGATACCATTAGATAGCCTACAGATATCAATAAAATTGTAAAAGACTATCATGCAATATTTTATGGTAATAAATTCAACAACTTCAATGAAATAGACAAGTTCCTTAACTCTACTATGCCAGACTGATAAAAGATAAAACAGAAAATCTGAATTGTCCCATATCTATTAAAGAAATTGAATTATAAATTCTCAAAGAAAACTGCAGCCCAGATGGCTTCAGAGATATACTTTTGTCAATGAATTTAATGAGGAAATAATATCAATCTTACATAAATTATTTTTCAAAATAGAGGTGATAGGAACACTTCTCTTAACTCATGTTACGATGCCAGCAGTACTCTAATACAAAACTCTGATACACACCTTGCAAGAAAACTACAGAAAATGTCTTTCGTAAGCACAGACACAAAGATTCCTAAAATATTAGAAAATTAAATGCAGCAATATATCATGACTAAGTCAGGTAGGTTATCCAAAGAAAGACAGGTTGGTTTAACATCTGAAAATCAGCAAAATAATTTACCATAGTAACAGAAGGAAGAAAAAAACCCCTATGATCATTTCAAATCATGCAGAAAAAACCTCTGACAAAATTCAAACCCATTTATTCATTTGCCTTCAAAATTAGGAATAGATAGGAACATTCTCAAGCTGATAAAAGGGTATTAAAAAAAACCTACAGACAGCATCATTCTTTAGAGTAAAATATTGAACACTGTCTCCCTAGGATTAGAAACAATAAAATATATCTGCTTTTAACACCTTTGTTCAACCACTTGTTTTGGAGTACAATAAGCTAGTGCAATAAGGCAAGAAATAGAAATAAAATGTGTAAAGATCTACAAGGTAGAAAGATAACTTTTTCATTCCAGATAACATGCTTGTGTATCTAGAAATGCTAAGGAATTTACAAAAAAATTATCAGAACTCATAAGTGAATTTAGCAAAATCACAAGCCATATAAGATCAATATAAAAATCAATTGTATTTCTATATACTAGCAGTAAACATATAGGAAATGATACAAAACAATTCCACTTAAAATAGCATACAAAACAGCATACTTAGTAATAGTAATTAGTAAATAATTTAACAAAAGACGTGTAAGACCTCTTTACTGAAATCTACAACACACTGTTGAGATATCCATGCTCATGGATTAGAAGGCTCAATATTGTTAGGATGTCAATTATTCCTAAATTCATCTTCAGATTTAACAGAATACCAATCAAAATCCCAACAGGATGTTTTACAGAAATTGGCAAATTTTAATATTTACATGGAAATTTAAAATATCTTACATAGCCAAAAGAATCTTGAAAAAAAAAAGCAGCAATAAAAAATCTTCCAACCTGAAGCAGTAATAAAAAATCTTCCAACAACAACTACAAAAAAAACCCCTGGACCAAATGAATTCACAGCTAAATTTTACCAGACCTACAAAGAAGAGCTGGTACCCGTACTGACGAAATTATTCCATAACATTGAGAAGGAGGGAATCCTCTCAACTCATTCTATGAAGCCAGTATCACCTTGATGCCAAAGCCAGGGAAGGACACAACAAAAAAAGAAAACTACAGACTGATCTCAAGACTTACTATACAGCTACAGTAATAAATAAAGGCAGTGTGATACTGGAGTAAGGATAAAGTAACCAATGGAACAAGACAGAGCCCAGAAATAGATTCACACATAGACAGTGAACTGATTTTCAACAAGCTGTCAAAGCAATTCAACAGGGGAAAAGAAAGTCTTTTCAACAAATGGCACAGGGACAACTGGATAAGTGTGCAGAAAATAAATTCCAACCCCTGTCTTATACCATATACAAAAACCAACTCAAACTGCTTCATAGACCTAAACTTAAAAGCTAAAATTATATTAGTATCATTCCTAGAAGAAAACATAAGAAAATAATTACATTTTGGAATAAGAAAAGATTTCTTTGGACACAAAAGCATTAAAAAATTAGACTTAAAAATTAAAAACCTCTTCTTCTCGAAAGACATCATTTAGGAAATAAAAATGGTACACTCCAGACTATGAGAAAATATGAGTATGTATATATGACAAAGGATTTATACCCAGAATATATAACCAATCTTACCAATCAATAATAAAATCACAAATGACCCAATTAAAAATGAATCAAAGACTCGAACATACATACACCTTACAAAAAAGGTATGTGAATGGCCAATAAGCACATGAAAAGATGTTTAATATTGGTATTCCTCAGAGAGAAGCAAATTAAAGCCCCAATACCACTTGACACTCACTATAAGACTGACAACACCAAATAATGCAAAGCAGCTGAATCTCACATATAATATATTGCTGATAGGAGTTTCAAACAGTACAACCAATTTCGGAAATTGAAAGTTTATAAAGTTAAACACCTAGTTACTCTCCAAGCCAGCAACTGTACTCCTAGGTATTTAATCAACAACTTAAAAAATACAGAAATTCTTAAAAATGTTCATTACAGCTTAATTCATAAGAGCAAAAACTGGAAACAACCTAATATTGTCCACCAGAAAGATAACATATAAACAATCTGTGGTGTGTTCATAAAACAGAATAGTACAGTACTCAGCAATTAAAAAGAATGAACTATGGATAAAAATGAACTACTAATACACACACAATGATGAATCTCCAAAACCTTATGTCGAGTAACAGAACCCAAAGGAAAGAGTACCTATTGCATGAATCCATTTGAATGAAATTCAAAATCAAACAAAACCAGTCGATGGTGATGGAAATTAGGAGTGGTGCTTATGTAGGATAGAGACTGATAGGTGGAGAGCACATGGGTAGTTTCTGGGGTGACTGATGGAAGTGATTTATAGCTTCATTAGGGTGTGGTTAAACAAATGACTACGAAAATTATCAAATTATACACTTAAGATGTATGTATTTCATTGTATGTAAATTTTTATCTCATAAGAAGATTCTTAGTTATAAGATTGTGGACTAATCTTCAATTTTTTACTTTACTATTTTAGACATCATTTTTCATTGCTCTCTAATTAAAAGTACACCAACCATTTAGCAGCATGAGAGCAGACAAGCATCTGGATGTCCTGAATCAAACCAAACGGTGACCAGCATCATTTTCCATATGGTCGATTTTTATTTAAAAAAATTATCTCTGATCATAGAACAATTATGTGTTCTTTAATGTAGACAAAGAAACAGGCTATCATTATATTTAATTCCTACAGAACTACAAATTATATAATTATAAATATATAATTACAAATATAACTAAAAATTATATTTAATTACTACAGAACTATCAATGCAAACATCTACATAATAATAATAAAAATATATCTTAATGACAAAGGAATTCCTCAAAAACTAGGGTTAAAAATCCCTGCTGTGGGAAATCTGAAATTCTCACTAACTGACCTTATTTGGCTAAAATGGACTTTGATCAATTACTGGAAACAATGCCTGGAGATTCATTTCCATTTGTCAAATGAGCTTCAGCAATATTTAAGTAATTTTGGGTGCTGTTGGGCTATGCTAGGTGTTTGGGAGAGTCCTCTAAATATTACAAAATAGATTTATAAAGGCTTTTAGCATTACAGGATACATCACCAATGCAATGAGTGATCTTACTGCATAAAAGTACCATATTTCAATTTACATTTATAATTGTCTTATCAACATTCAAGCTATGTACTGTAAAACTGCATATTCGCCAGGTGCCTTCTGGCAAGGCACTGTCCATGGTGCTCAGAATCTGTAGCTGAATATAATAGAGCCCTGGTTCGTTCTTTATTAGTTACTGAATTTAAAAAACAAGGCACAGACATTAGATAAAGAGAAGAAATAATGTAAAAGGTCTATGATTAAATATTAATATTTAAGTGGCAACTTCCCTAGGGGTTCATTCAGGATGGCTCTGACAGTAGATAGATATTAAGCTACAATCTAAAAAATTCAGATTTTGATGAGTAGCAGGCAAAGAGAAAAACATTCCAGGAGAGAGAAAAGAAACACAAAGACTTCTCTTGGGGAAATGTGTAAAGACAGGGTACAAAGGAGAAATCAGATGGTTGGTAAGATGATGTCAAATTTGTAGGTAGGTTTAGCAAATCAGAGTCTTGAAATCAGACTTTATTCCACAGGTGGTGAGGGTAGTTCGATGTTTCTAGGGTGAGAAGGAGCACATGGAAATTGCTTTTCAAGTATAAAGCTATCTTGTTTGTACAGAGGATTTCTTCCTATAGGAAACAAGACAGGCCACAGGAGCAGGCAAGGATAGTACCAGAATAAAAAATGTGGCCAGTATTTGAGAAATCAGTACCAGAGGCAGAACACAATGGTTCCACCACACCAGGGTCAAACAGCTTTCACAATTCTAATGACATCCAATTTAAATTTTCTGTTTTTGTGTTTGTCTGATCAGACATGAAGTTCCTAGAGGCAGAGCCCATTTATTATTAACTGATATAAATGTATTATTTGTTTTAATTATGTTGTAATAATATTAATTCCTGGAACATAAGTACTTACATTTAATAGGACACATTAAAGCCAAGAGGTTTTTAGTATTCCTCTGCTCACAGGATTTTTGTTATTTCAAATTTTTAGCCCATAACTTCAGTAGATCTATAGATTTTTAGCTAGATCCATCTATGGGTGAGGTCCCGAATTCAAAGGCCACAGCCTTGTTGTCACAGGTGTTACATTTCCCAGAGAAGAGGCACATCAAAAAGCGTAGAGCTTTTCAGTGTTTGCATTAGAGATGAAGGATACTCTTTGCTCTGATAGGTTCTTACAAGCTCTTAAAAGCAGGGGCTGTGACGGAGCTGACATGGCCAGGGCTGGCACTGGTCTCCTTCAGTTCCTCCTCGGCACTGTCTTCCCTCAGCTCTTTATCTCCCTTTTTGGAGCAGTAGTTCCTTAATTATGAGTCACAGCCCTTAATATGCATAAATAATCATAGTAACTCCCCAGTAAGTAATTAAATGAATAAATGATAATGAATCATTGCAAGATATGGAAAACTGCTATTCTGCAATGATAATTTTTAATTAACGTGAATATGAAATATTTATGATTTCTAGTAGCAGATTCATAGAAAACGTCCTAGAACTAAAAGACCATTTCTACCTGTGGTTTTCTGTTTCCTTTATGGCCACATGCATTTTGTAACACCTCATTCTCTTTGTTACATGTCCTTCATTTTCCTAAATTCTATTTACCATTCAAGTACGAGTTTAAGCCATACCATTTTCTCAAGTCATTAAATTCCATAGTGCACTTAATTTCTCTGAATTTTTAGCACTTATTTTAATTCGCCTTGAGCTGCCTCGAGATATCTTTTGAGCTAAAATATTATTTTCAACCCAATTCAACACATTTACTGTACATTCACTCTCAGTATTGCATAGTATTAAGTGGTAGGTGAGAGGGCTTGGGTGAAAATAAGAAAGACATAAGCACTTTCTTTAACAACTCAGGATGTCAGTATAAGGATACAGGCACAACATGATCAACGTCATGAAAGAAAAACAGAAGATAAAATAACAATGACAAATTAAGAAGAATACAGGTAAAATATAATAGGGTTTGAGAAGTCATACTAAGTTGGTAGCTACAGCAAATATTTTTTTCTGTCCAACACCTTTTCCCTTCCTGTTAAAAAATGATTTTTCCCATTTCCCATCTCTAGCTTCAGTACAAGGCCATCTGGCCACAGTGATTGGTCCAGGGGTTTGACATGTGACCTCAGCCACGCCAATGAGAGTACTCCTTTCAGAAGTTTTTTCAAAGTCTAGGTGAGGGAGACAGCCTCTTTCTTTCTGGTTAAACCTGTGAGGTTGTGAGCTTGAAGTAACCGTGGCCACAACCACTTCGGCCCAAGTTAGAAGAGCGGGTCTGAGAAAACGCGGTGGGCAGGCAGAGAGCAGCAGACAGACGGGCCGCCATGCTCCGCCCCCACAACTCAACTGCCTGAGGTGACGGCGTCGCCAGTTCTGGCTTAGGGGAGTTTGAGCTGCGTTTCTGTCGCCGGCAACCAACGGGTCTAGGCCAATTTGGGAAAATCAGAAATACTGAATGAAGAACACAGTATTTGAGACCATCACAAAGCATTCCTTTTTTCCCTTCACCTCCCCCCACTTTTGCGGGGGGATTTACCATCGCATCGCAGTGTGGGCAGGAGTTGAGCTTGAGATACGATAGTTTGTTTTGATCTGGTTTTAACATTGTTGAAAGTTCTGTCAATTTAAGCATTTCATGGCTGGGAGATACGTTTCTTGGTTCATTCTACCCTACAGATTCGGCACTAAGCGCCCTGAAGCATTTTCTGATAGCGTAACTGTTACGGCAGAAAAGTTATGCCCAAAGCAAAGACTACATTGTGTATTTTATCTTGTAATTGTCATTTTGATTGGAAAATGGTATTGGGTTGCTGAAATATTAAAAAACATATATACATATAATTATTCTTTTATACAACTTAAATGGGAAATCAAATATTTACAGATGTACATAAAATATAACTGCATTAATGAGAAAGGGCTAGATCCTATTTTGCTTCTGATTTTATTTCTTACAGAAAAAAGTCTCATTTTTATATTTTACTTTGGAAGTTTGAAAATTTCTGGTTATATGTTAAGAGCACCTGTTTTTATTTGATTTTATGGTGCAGGGAATTTCATAGTGCTATAGCCTTAGCAGCTTTCAAATACAGATTGAAATATCTATTTGACATATGGACACATCCAGATATAAATACATTCAACCTCCTTGGGCAAAAATCTCTGGAACACTGTGTTTACTGGCTGCATAACAAAATGACCTATTTAGGAAAAAGGTCAGCTGGTTATGAAAAATATCAAAATGATATTAAAAAAAACTTCAGAAGGAAGAGGGTAGAGAAACATCATTTTACTTAAGGGGGAGAAATTACCAAAAAACACATTCACCAAAAGTAAAAGCAACTCTTCTGAAACGCTAGGGTACATATGAGGTTTATTCCAGATACTTAGCCTTCAGCAAGCCACTCAAATTGATTAAAAAGAAAATCACCTATCACATCTGAATTCAGCCAGGCACTAAATTAAGCTGACAGTTATCTGTTCAAATTGGGAGTGGACAGACAGATTGAAGGCGTCTGGAGCCAAAATCTCCTTTGATTGAATGGGTTGGTCAGTCCAGTCTGAAATTATTAACTGCCTTGTTGCCCCTCTCTGGAATCTCCACCTTAATAGCCATCCACACACTCTCCTAGTGCTCCTTTAGTTACTACCTTGTTTAAGGGATGCCCAGAAAGTATTATTCATCTCACTGTTCCCATGCATTCAGTAAATGTTCAGAAACAAAGGCAATTGTCAATAGTTTCCAATGATCATCTAAACATCATTTCATTTCTTTAAAAAATGATTCAGGGCCAGTTCCAGTCTGTCTCTTTTTTTAAATTTTTTTTTTGTTTCAGCATATTACAGGGGTACAAATGTTTAGGTTACGGATATCGTCTTTGCCCCACCCGAGTCAGAGTTTCTAGCATGTCCATCCCTCAGACGGAGGGCACCATACCCATTAGGTGTGTATATACCCTTCCCCCCACCTCCCATCTGCTGGACACCTGATGGATGTTATTACTACATGTGCACTTAAGTGTTTGTCAGTTAATACCAATTTGATGGGGAGTACATGTGGTGCTTGTTTTTCCATTCTTGTGATACTTCAGTTAGTAGAATGGGCTCCACCTCCATCCAGGATAATACAAGAGGTGCGACACCATCATTGTTTTTTGTGGCTGAGTAGAATTCCATGGTATACATATACCACATTTTATTAATCCACTCACGTATTGCTGGGCACTTGGGTTGTTTCCACATCTTTGCAATTGTGAATTGTGCTGCTATAGACATTCAAGTGCAGATGTCTTTTTTCTAGAATGTCTTTTGTTCTTTTGGGTAGTTGCCCATTAATGGGATTGCTGGATCAAGTGGTAAGGTCTACTTGTAGCTCTTTGAGGTCTTTCCATATTACTTTCTATAGAGGTTTGTACTAGTTTGCAGTCCCACCAGCAGTGTATGAGTGTTCCTGTCTCTCTGCATCCACGCCAACATTTATTGTTTTGGGACTTTTTGATAAAGGCCATTCTCACTGGAGATAAGTGATACCTCATTGTAGTTTTGATTTGCATTTCCCTGATGATTAGAGATGTTAAGCATTTTTTCATATGTTTGTTGGCCATTAGTCTATCTTCTATTGAAAAGTTTCTGTTCATGTCCTTTGTCCACTTTTTGATAGGGTTGTTTGATTTTTTCTTGCTGAGTTTCCTGAGTTCTAGATAGATTCTAGTTATCAGCCCTTTATCGGGTGTGTAACATGCGAATATTTTCTCCCATTTTGTGTGTTGTCTGTTTGATCTCCTGATAGTTTCCTTGACTGTGCAGAAGCTTTTTAATTTGATCAGGTCCCATTTAATTTATAAGGACTGGATATTACTCTCCTCTTCTCTCTCTGTCTCTCTTACACACACTCACTAATTCTACTTCCATTTGGAATCATCGTAACAACATCTAGCATTAATCTACCTACTATGTGCCAGGCACAATACTAAATGCTTTCCATAAACTGCCTCACTAATCCTCACAGGAAACTTAAAAGTCTAAGACTATTATTAGCCCTATTTCCAAAATGAGGAAATCAAGGTTCAGAGAAGTTAAGGAAGAAGTCATTCTGCTACAAAGTGGTGGAGCCCAGATATAGAACCTAGAACTTTCTGATTCAGAACAAAGACCCACACAATCTTCACTACTGTTGACATCTTGAAAGCTTGTGTAATCCATGCTCCCTCAGCTGCCAAGCCAGACTGGGGAAGGGGAACAGCTGGACAGTTCCAGCCATGCAATAAATGTTCCTGGAATGGATGTATGCATGAATAAATGAGAAGTTAACAGCCAGTATAGGACAAATGAATAGAAGTACGAATGAATGAAAAATAGACAATATGACTCTTGGTTACTACGTGATATGAAACACAAGGCTTATGTGTCTTCCTTGTGGGTCACTAAATTTTCCTGCTGCAATCATAAGTTCTAATATACACAGAATGCCTTGGGATCTCAGCAGCTGAGAAAGCGGTACCCTGTAGCCCCTGTTGTCCCTAATGGGGGTCACATCACAGCTGCTGCTGGGCTGGAAAATGCCACAGGTGACATTCACCCAGGCCTCTGCTGGTAAGCCCCACGAATCTCAAAGCCGTTACTGCTGCCCTCACTGAGACAGACATAGTAGTGCTGGTGGTCCTTGCCCCATCAACTCTGTAATGGGCTCCCAAATGGGTTGTTGCCTTAGTTTCCCTTCTCAAAGCACTTGTAACAGGTTTTCAAGGAGCTCTGGTTAGAGGATGTGGCAGGGAATCCACCTGGAGCTATAATAAGAGGCATCTTATGCAATTTTTGGGCACCCAGAGACAGAGATTGACATCACCCTCTGCCACCCCAGAGAGGATTTCCTGTCTACCCAGGCTACATATGAATAGATTTTTTCCCTCTCTTATTACGAGTCTATTCTCAAGGTTTGGGGCACTTTGCCAATCACTACCTCTAAAGATCCAACTTCAATGTCTTTTATCCATTTCCATTTTGATTCCAAGGGGCCTGAGTATCCCAGGGAGATGCAGGTTAGATTCCACATCTTACTATCCTACAGGGACACTGAATCAACTGCTGGATTTCTGGAGGGGGTGGGGAAACCCAGATCAGATTTAACAAACCTACCACAACATACATATCCCAGCGAATACTGTTGTACACCCTTTCCAACAATATTGGTTAATCATCAGGGAAATGCAAATCAAAACTACAATGAGCTATCACCTCACAACTGCCAGGATGGCTATTATCAAAATGACAAAAGATAAGTGTGGAGAGGGTGTAGAAACCATGTACATTGTTGGTGGGAATGTAAATTGGTACAGCCACTATGGAATCTTCTTCGAATCACTTTTAAAAATGAGTTGAATCAATGAATGAAAACACTCCCTAAATGAATAAATAGTGAAAATCTGTCTCCTTTGTGGACAAAGTTGGCTTCTGGAGCTAAGACTAATAACTATGGTGAGATAACATGCTGGCCCCACATGATCTGGCCTCCACATGCTCCTTGATCCCATTTCCTACCATGGTTGATGGTCAGCAGACACACTTACTGGATGTGTATAGATGGCTTCTGTCCTGGTTGGCTGGTGTCCACCATACAGGAGTATTAAATTTTTTGCCTCCACCTACCTTCCACTATACTGATCTTGCTGTTCCTTTAACACTCAAGGCAGGCTCTGCCACAGGGCCTTTGCACTTACTGCTTCCTATGGTAGAAACGTTTGTTCTCCATCTATCTGCTTGGCTCTTTCCTTCACTATTAAATGTCTCTGTTCAAATAGTATCGCATCAGACAGACCTTCTATGACCATCCATTAACTGGGAGAGAGTAACTGCTCATTACTTTCTCCTTACCTTGCTTTGTTTTCCTTCATCATATTTATTACTTCCACAAACTTTATAAACATTACATTGTAATTGATTTTATTTATTCGTGCATTTACATTTTAGTCCCTCCATCAGAATGTGAGCACCATGAGAGTAGAAGCTATGCATGTTTACATAATAACATAGTTAAACATAGTTTAAATAAACACAGTTATTTAACATAGTTAAATACTTTATCGTCAGGGCTTAGAATTGTTTCTTGCATGTGGAAAGCCCTCAATAAATACTTGTTCACATGTAAGTGAATGGCAAGCAGTAAGTGATCCTTGTGAATTTCTGATGACACGGGTCTGACTGTAAAGCAGGAAGGCAGGCCTACTTTTGTGGCTTACGACTTACTTCTGATGGTAATTCTTCAAAAGCAATTTTTGAAATGTTTATAATAAATATGGCCTTTTAAGATGTCAACCTTGACAGACAGTTGGAAATAAACATTCTGGCTCACTATAAACAAACAGAATATAAATGTTTCCTCACTGTATCATCATGTCACACGTCCTTCCCTTTCCTATTGAGTGGGCAACAAGGATACCACGAGCAGATGAGCATCTTTTTAATGAGTGCCAGCTGGTTGAGCCAGGATTGACATCACTTCTTCACTAGCTGAATCCTCAGAAGCTCCTAGATAAGGAGATAACAAAGCTACTAATTATAATGGTGAGTTACTCCAGTTAATGTTTAATGAGAGCTCATTGTGCCAAGCATGTGTTAAGTATTCCACAAGCTTTATAACATTTAAGCCTCATGAGAATCCTACGATATTTAGAGACAAGGAAATGAAAGATTAGAGAAATTAAGTTGCTTAAGGTTACTGAGTCAGAAAAGGGCACATAGCAAGGTCTGAAACCCACATCTCCAACTCGAGAGTCCGAACTTTTAACCTCTATTATTCATTAGACTTTGTATGTATCATGTGTTGTGTGTGCACACACAATGGATTCCATCACAGAATTTAGGACAGAAATCTAATCCCTCCTATCCAGGAGTTCATACTCAATTGCCCTACTGCAAACCTCAGTGATATTTGATCAACCTAAAAGAAGGCGTCTTTTATGCTTATTTTACCCTACTTACACTTTCCAGTTTGAATAAGGAACAGGTGGAAGGGTGTTCCTAAATCCTGGAGCTATTTCCCACTTACTTTGTTGTACTCCTTGTTATACTCTCCATGTTCAAATAATAAATAGTTTACATTTATGTAATACACTGCAGTTTCAAAACACTGAAGTTTTCCCTCCATTATTATGATAAACTTCTGAGGCAAGGAGGACAGGTGATATTATTACTATTTTTCAGACAATGGAGTAGACACATACACAAAGTTAAGAAAAAAGAGCTAGACCCCCACTTCCTTTCCATAAAAATAAAATAAAATGGCACTGCCTAGGAGTTTCAGAGAAATGAAATCATGTAATATTGAAGTTTGAAGAGGCCCGAGAGACCCTGCTTTTCAACCACCACAGTCTACAGATGAGGAAAATGAGTCCCAAAGAGGATACCCAGCTACTGTCCAAATCAGAAGCAGAAGCCAAGAACTTTTAGTCCCTTTCATGCCTCCTTACCACCTCATTGGCATTTCAAGGACAAGAACGTTATACACATGCACACACAATGCCATCAAAGAACAAGAACCTTCTCTAGTGAAAATGCTCGAATTCCTCCAACTTCTAAATAGCTGTTATACAAGCCTGATGGAATGTGATTTAAATGAAACACAAAATGAAACTTTTTCCATAAAAATAATGTTACAGAGGGTGGCAAGGTTCCTAACTGGTCCCCAAAGTCATAATAATGCAGCCAGACCATAACACTAGCAGTATTTGATTTCTCATTGTTTTCGTGAGAAAAGCATGGGAATTTAAAAATTCACTGCTATTGTCTAGTTTCATGGAGGAAATCTCATCTCACCTCATCACTCAGTCCCTGCTTCCCTGGACAGTAGGAAGACATCCTTTTCCTCTCACCCAGCCCTCCCTTCGGGGGCTGCAGCAGAATTTGGGGAGCTATATCCATGGACTGTGACTGGATGGGAGCTCTGGCCTCCAGGTGTGGGGCTCCAGGGCTGGGTCTCCACAGCCATGTCCGTGGGGACCCAGCTGTCCTCCGGGTGAGGCCCGCCAGCATGAGCAAAGGACCAGGGAGCCACACAGACATGGAATGTTTGGTATATTGACAGATGGTTAGATCACTGGTGGTGGCATTGAGAGACATCAGGGACATGAGGGGTATGAGATCTGTGACCTGGACTCGGCCCTGGTGTGCTAAGATAAGTCAGGTCAGGAGGAAGACCCTCACACCCCCCTAGATGCCATTACCTCCTCTTCACTTGCTCTTACGGCTTTTTAAACTGCATCAAGTATTTCTTGACCACCTATGTTGAGTATTAAATGTCAGTTAATTATATTGTGGCATAATTCCTAATATTGGCTTACGAGGCAGTTTAAGTCTCACATGCTTGGAAAAGTTTTAAGCAAAGAGTAATGGTTTGCTTTTGTATAGGGTTCACTGTTTGCATACTACATCAGAATTTAATCCTCAGAACCCCGTAAGATATACAACATAGGGTTGTTATTGACAGGTGGAAAGATTAAGACTCAAGGTTCTAGACTGCCCCCAGGCTACACAGCTGATAAACCCTGGGGGGTAGTACTGAATCTAGAATTCTGGTGTTGGGATTCGAAGACGCTCTGGTATTCAATGAAACTCATGCCCTTGAAATCTGCACGGCTGTCCCCTTCCCCTGTACAGGTGCTGCAGAGGAAATCTATATACACATTGGAGGTCAGCAGAGTTTAAAAAGGGGAACCCCCGGTGCTTACCCACCCACTGAGCAGCCTCCAGAGCACGGATCTGCTTTGATCCTGCTGGTGGTATCAGCATATTAGCAAAAATGAAATCCTTTTTTTCCCTTTGACACAATTGAGACAGACTAATTTTCTAAAAGGAAAAAGGTAAGGAAAAACAAAAAGAAAGGATTATACAATAAGCACAAAGGCCAAAGAATGATTTTCAAATATTTAAAAAATCTCAGTAAAAGAAGCATTTAGCTCAGCCCTAAATTTCCTTTTGTTTAGATAAGCATATTAGCTACACGCAGGAAAGCAGACTCATCACCTTCCCACCACACCTGCTGATGCGCAGCACTCTGTCTCCCTGCCCCCAGAGGAGCTGGACTACCTCAACTTCTAGTTCTTCTCAAGTAGCACCAGACTCGAAACTTAAACACAAAAACTATTTATGTTTCAAAACTCCTGGATGCCTGGGACTTCTCCCTCATTGCATTCTACTCCTAGATTTGAGAAGCAGAATCAATGAACCAATGAACGATTAACCCTTTCCAGATTCATGTCATCACTCAGCTATCCCCAGCCCATGTGCTGACTTACTCAAGAGACCCATCTCCTCCCTGTCCTCTGCCGCCCTAGACATCCACCCCTCTAAGAACATTCATGCTCTTTTCCTACTGTAACAGGGGCTTGCAGTGACCACTGCAGGCACACAATGAAAATGATCAAGTTACATAAAGAGTTGGTTGGGTCACTCTACAATAGCAACCACTTGGAACTAAATAGTTTTTTTTAATCATTCATGAGATTTGTACTGAACGCCTTCCTAGATGACTGTGGCTGCTTAGTTTTGTCAAGCGTGGTCTTTCCCACATACACGTGGGCACCGCATTGCTCTTTGGAACATCTGTGGCAAGCAAACTATGCATTAGAGTCTAAAAGATTAACAGAACTGGCAAAATGATATATGAGCCTTTATGCAGATTTAAAGCAGCATTAAAGGTATGCTTTATGTTGAAAGAAATTATGATTTTTAGTATAAGAGTTTAGCATATCTTACAATAAAAGGTGAAGTGCTGGCTTTTTATTCTCTTTCAATGACATTTTATTGAATTCTGCTTGGTACCTATGGTTTCAAGAGTTATGTGTTTTTGCCAGATTTTTTTTTTTTTGAAAATTAGTTTCTGCTCTATTCTTTAGAGATGTAACTTACTAACTTAATACCTTACAGTTTGGGCTGAATTCATATTTTTGTGTTAAACCAAAATTTTAAAAAAATATTTTTACCTAGTACCCTCTAGATAAAAGCATACATGATTGAATAGGTGGCGTAATTTGAGAATAATGACCTATTTTGTGCCATAATTTTTTTAAAAGTTATTCAAGTAATTCTCATTCCCTTGTAACCCTTTTAGCTCTTTAATTTCTGGGGTTTTTAACAAATTCTGGCCTATAATTTTTTGAGTCCTTGGCACCTTTCAGGCAGTTTTAGGTGCTTATGTATAGTATTTCATTTCTTTCTCACCACAACCCAAGTTTCCCAATTTTCAGAAGAGAAATGTAGCTTGAAGAGACTAAATACCTTACCCAAGTTTATAACAAATCTTGGAACTCAAATCTGGATCTAACCTCCAAATTCTTTATTCTTAGCCGGTACATACTATAATGCACTTATTTTGCTAATTTCATTTATCTATCGCTGCACACCAAACCCAAATCAGTGGCTGAAAACAACAACATTCATTTTTCCCTTGACTCTTCCATCCACGCAGAGTGTGGTGGGAAGGCCAGTCTCTGCGCCATATGGCATCAGGCAGCCGGGACAGCTCCACGGGGCTAGAGCTCCACGTCCAGGATAGCACATCCTCCTTCTTGGCAAAGTGGTGCTTGCTGGCTGTCAACCCCTCTCTCCTCAGGGGTCTCTCCATGAGGCAGCTGGGTTCTAAGAACCAGTGTTTCAAAAGACAGAAAGTGGAAATGGCCAATTTTTAAAAGCCTAGGCCCAGCAACTGGTGCAGCACCACGTCTATATTCTACTGGCTATATCAGTCACAGAGCCCACCTTCAAGGGGAGAAGCCACAGACCCCACCCCTCAATGGGAGGAGTGCCAAAAGATTTGAGGGCCATGTTGCAAAACCCTAACACCTAATGACATTTCCAGGTCAGTTGTGATTTTATTAAACTGTGAAATTCCTTAAATTGTGAATGTTCTTATCCCCCATGACTTCGTGGATAATACCTCCAAATGGTAGCTTCTTAGAGGACAGAAGGTCTGAATCTTTTTTCATTTTTTCCTACATATTCTTATTGTTATTGCAATTGCTTCTGTATATAGATTTAGACTTCGGAGTAAAGAACCTGGGCTTAAAAGGGAACTTTATGTTTTCATGTCGTCTTCTCAGTGTTCTTAGCAGATTTTCTTTCTTTTTTGTTAGCATTTAATATTTTTGGTTAACTTTCTCCCCTTATCACATAGTGACCTCAGTATTGCTGAATTTCATTTTAATTAGAGGTTTCTGGAATATTGTCAACTGAGTGTGATCTTTTGCTGAAACTACTCTTTGCTTAGCAACAAGCCAGTCTGCAGGTTCCACCGCACACAAGCAGATTTCCACTCTATTTAATAGTTTCAACAATAGTTTCTCCCTTTAGAAAGCTGTGGTTCTACCAGTTCTGTCATCTGGGAAAGAAAATTTCTCACCAGTTATTTCTTGGGCAGAATTTTCCGATTTCACTCTGGCTTGTCGCCTCTGCTTTGGCCCCAGTGGAACAAAGCAAAGCCTTCTCCCTCTCTGTAGCTTACACCATCCCATCTCTCTGGCCCAGTGTTCGCAGTCACACACGTGCTGTGTGAGGAAGGACGTAGACCACTCCTCATTCCTGAGCTGACCTCATTATCAATCCCTGCTCTCTTTCCCACTGCGCCTGAATGTGGCCCCACATCTTCAAAAAGTGTGCCAGGCAGCCGCTGCCGATTCGGAAACGAGACTCACCAGGCTCCCTGGAAATACACTATTCCTTCTCCCTGGAACATCTCTTCTTCAGCTAGGACAATTACGGCTTTCTCATCTTTCAAATATTGTATAAATTCCTTATTCCTTCTGAATAATGCTTCCTGCTACTCAGCCCCTGCATCCATCCTCTGCCTCGCCTGGAGCCACACCTTGTGCCACCCATCATGGTGGTGGCTGTTCCCACTCCCTGGGCCCAACAGTAACTTCAGCCAGGAAATGTTTAGTACTATTTTTAATCCCAAACCTCTAGAACTCAGGGTCATCTTACTCAGGCTGAAGTTCTGGCCTCGGGTTCTAGTCCTGACAGGAGACTTGTACATTGTCCCAGGGCCTCAGTTCTCTTATGACTGGGGACTGGATCCTACTGCATTTGTCAGACTCTTTCTGCTCCCCTGGGCCCCTCCACACGTCCCCATCTCACGTCCCCACCTCAGAAAGGGAGTCGTGTGCCCAAGACCTTCAAGCTCTGCACCTGCTCAAACTCCCCCAATTATAATCTAAGTAAACTCTAGAGCTACTCCTCTGACTCTCAAGGAAACTGAAATTTCAGCATATGCTTTGCTCACTCGCTGGGGAAACCTTTAGGCATTATCAGGCTCTCTGGTATCAAATGCTTTCTCTTCAAAAACTGTGCCCTCTCTTGGACGTGGACTTGTTCCCTTCACCTACAGCTGAACCAGTTCCCACGCCACGCCTCTACAGTAGGCAGATCATTTTTTAGATGTGAAGTCTCTCCCTTTTGGCTAAATTTGAATAGCTCATGCTTAACTGGGCTATCATATACAACAACTTGATTCCAATTATTCCAATTGGCCTTGAAATATCCCCCTCACAGTTGCAGTGTTTGTATTTTTTGATAGTTGTGCTTGTCTTGTTTCCTAGATGAATGAGTCTAAAGAATAAAAACAGCAGTATGTGTCTCTTACTTCCTTTGTAACTCTCCACACCAACCAATTAGGAGTTTGCTCATACACAATGGGTATCTATTAATAATAAATATTGCAGCTGATGCTAAGAATAAAATCTGAAGGAAATATATTCAGTGGCAAGAATCTCTTTGAATGACACTATATGTAACAGATCAGATTAAGCATTATGAAGGACACCCTTTCAGTTTTGTGGTTTCATTTCCGAGTTTAATTCTGCAATCACTCTAGGAATAAGACACCTGACATCTGTGCTTTGCTCTCTGCTCTGAGTGTGCCCATGTTACAGTCTTTGAGATATTTTGGAATGAAAATGAGATTTCAAGGAAGTATTTCATTACAAGGGGGTTTTATTCCCTTTGAATTGCATCCAAGCTGCAGTTTTTCATCTTTTCATTAACTTTCTATCACATAGCTCTTTTTTGTAATTATACATTAGCCAACACGCTTTAATTTGCAGAATGAGTCCTGTTTGGTTTCAACAAAAATTGCAATGGAAGCTAAATCTTTGAAGAAGTGACACAAGCGTGTCTTTAAGTTAATAGCACTACACTTCCTTCCACATTGATTATGCATGATAACTCAGTACCAACATATGCTTTTGAGGCACTGCTACAAGTTTTATATTTATTTAAATCATATGATCATTAAAAGCAAAAATTAGAATTTTTTTGAGTTAAAAAGAACTTTAAACTGCCTGGCTTATTACAGTTGTTCTATGTTTGTAAACAGACAATCTTATGTTATAGATCTGTAGTTGCTTTAGATTTGAATCCATGCAATGTTTAGAGCACAAAGCTGGTTACTTGATGACAATTTCTTGCTGTATTAGTGAAATACATATTGTCATGTCAGTTATTATTAGGAATTTCTCAAATTCTCAAAGAGCCTTCGTTTTTATCAAACCCAGTTACTTCCTATTACTCTGTAGGAATTTCATCATTTGCCATTTTAAAAGGTGCTTGTGGGTTTTTATGTTATTTTTCAGTTATCTATTGCTGCACATCAACTCAACTAAAAATTAGTGGTTTAAAACAACTTATATCTGGAAAGATGAAGTGAGTCTTCCCCAAGACCATTCTAAGCACTTAGCTCACGAAAGTATTCTGATACCGATATCTGCGTACAGTTCCTGCTCTTATTTTCATAGCTTACAACTCATTGTCTTCTCTTCTTCATATTAGATCTGTGGCCACGATGCAAGATGCTCCCCTCTGGACTCTCTTTACCTCCCCACTTACCCTTCCCAGACCTGGAAAACCTGGGCATAATAAAGCAGGCAAGCTCGGCCCACCTGCTCACTCCTTCCCCTGGGACCTGACCTGTTCGGGGAGCATGGGTTTGCTCTCTCCTCCAGGCTCGTGTTTGTGGGGCAGGCCACACGATGGAGGGTTTCTGGGGGCCCACCTTTGCCAGTGAGTGCCTGGAAGAATGTCTAATTCTGCTGTTTAGTATTAGGAACTGTAAAAGCATTCTCCATTATTTCCTTTATCAGGAAAAAATGGTGATATTTTTGATCTCCTATCTGTAAACTCTTGGTCTTTTTTCAACAACTAATTTCCAGTTAGTTCAGAACTTGAGAGGGGAAGAAGGGTGCTATTTACTGAATCATTCTCAACCCTCAACAACACACAGTAATAATGACAACAGCTAATAATTAACACTTGTTGAACACCTGCTAGATGCAAGGCCATTGGATTATGCACTTTCTGTGTGTTATCCCATTTAATTATGACAAAGCAAGGTCAAAGAAACCACACACTATAACTGGGAGGTTATGGTGGTTTTCAAAGTCGGCCATCATTAATTCCTCCCTTCTCTGTATGCACATACCTTTCCCCACATTAAGAAATGGAGTCTATGCCTCTGCACCTTGAAATCTGGGCCAGCCTAAGGACTTGCATCAGTGACAGAATGTAGTGAAAGTGACATTCTGGGACTTCCAAGCTCAGGCCTTAAGAGGTCTGGCAGCTTTCATTTCCTTTCTCTGAGAAACCCAACCCCCTATAACGAATACTGGGCTAGACTCTTGAAAGATGAGAGAAAAGCTAGAGAGAGGGAAAGAGAGGGGGAGGGTGGGAGAGGGAGAGAGAAAGAGAGAGAGAGAGAGAGAGGACTCCCTCATGGAGGAGCACCAAGGTGCCATGCCGACATAAGAATCAAGCCCTCCTGCCTTCCAAGCCCTCCTGCCCAGCCCAGCCTCAGCTTACCTGAAAGCAGTTGAGTGACTGACTCCATTCAACACCCTGTGGAGCAGAAGAACCACCCAGCCAAGCCTTGCCCAAAATACCAAGGACAGAACTGTGAGAATGATACATGACTGCTGTTTTAAGCCAATAAAGTTTTGGTGTGGGTTGACACACAGGAATAGACAACTGAAACAGAAACAAAATATAAACTTAGAGAAACCTTTTCAAATGGCAAATGGTATCACTGCTTGGTGTAACAAGAATTTTAAAAGATCTGTAACTGATATTTTAAACCACCAAGTCACGATCTGTTTGTATACAGCGTACCTTTATAGTCCAAGTCATGCCTTCTTTCAAATGTCATTCTAAATGAGCCACCTTCAGGGGGCAAATGATAATATCACCTCAAGACATCAGCTCCACTCCTATTCAAAAGGATGAAAGCTCTTTGCTGAATAATAAAGCTATTTCTTTCTATTCCCTGTTGAGAGCTCATCATTGCTCTGCCTCATATTCGATTATCATGCAGAACAGTTTCTAAACCCTGGCTCTATTCATTTGTCTGGGAAGCCCTCCCAACACTCACTGTGATCCCCCCCTCCCAGGTGGTTTACATAAGCCTCCTTAGTGCCCCTTTAATGCTTTGCTTATATCATTAGCACAGTACTCATCACCTATATTTACGTAGACTCCATTAAGAGCAGAGACCTGATTTCTTTTGTTACTTCAGTATTCTAAGCACCAAAAAGCACTCCTTATAGAGTAGGTGCTTCATGAATAATTACTAGTTGAGTGAGTGAATGTGCCTGCTTCTCCCTGGGTTGGACACTGTTTCTTGGTGTTGAGTATCCATTACCCTTTCCTTCTATTCTCTTGCTTTTAGTGTAGGGGCTGGAAGCCCGGAAGGTCCCAGATTTGCTTGTTGACAGGGTGCAAATGCAATTCTAGGTCTGCCAAAGAAATGCACCTGCATGAGATCTGGAGGACAAAGGGAACCAACAAAGTTCCTCTGCCACCAGTCATGGTGGCTGACATGCGGGTTTCAGCAGATGTGTGTTTCTGCAGATGGTGGCCAGCTAGCCAGTACCTGGGGGCAGTGCTTTCTACAGTTTCCTGCCCTCTGGAAACTAAATACCCAGTGGTGCCCCTGACTTTTACTCCCCCAACCCTTACAATGATTTTTGGAAGCACCTAATTTCATGAACGATCTAGAGCAGTTTCTATTTTACTATAGTCATGTGCCACATATAGATGTTCTGGCTAACAAGGGGCCACATATATGACTGTGGTCCCGTAAAATTATAATACTGTATTTTTATTGTATCTTTTCTATGTTTAGTTATGTTTAGATACACAAATACTTACCATGTGTTACAACTGCCTACAGTATTCAGTTCAGTAACATGCTGTATAGGTTTGTAACCTAGGAACAACAGGCTACACAATGTAGCCCAGGTATGTGGTAGGCTAACCATCTAAGGTTTGTGTAAGTACTCCACCATGGTCACACAATGATGAAACTGACTACCAATGCATTTTTCAGACGTAAGCAATGCTTGCCTAGTCTAAGTTCTACCCGATATGCCTCTATGGACGGCATTCCTTCCAGGATATGCCTAATTTATGCTTGTACAAACATATCTGCATTGTCTGGATCATAGTGGAAAAATAATAATGATGATAATAATGATAAGAACAGCTAACATTTACTTAATATTTACTATGTGCCCAGCACTGTTCTAATTGTTTTGACTCTATTAGCTTAATCTTCTCAATAACCCTGTGAAGTAGGCACTGTTATTGTCCTCTTTTACAAATGAGGAAACTGAGAAAAAAGATGTGAAACAACTTGCTCAAGAAATCATAGAATTAAAATAGTGGACTGAGGCTTTGAATTCGGGAAGCCTGGCTCCCAAGTTTACCTTGTAGCTAATACTTTCTCCTGCCCGAATAATGTCTGCTTAAGGACTTAGAAGATATAATCCCTAAAATTTTAGAACTCATTCATTATAAATGTCCTACATACATTTATCATAAAATATCAACTCAGTACATTTTCCTTGAAGACTCTTAGTTTTTAAAGATGTTCCTGTGGTATCAAAAGGGCTCTGTATATATACACACACACATATATACACACATTTACATTAATATATATATGTGGTTTTTTGCTATATTTTCTCCCATTACTCATAAAGACAATGAAAAAATATGGAGCCGTGGAAATAATTAGGATAGTAGGAAAGCTAAGAAGAATAACGGTGAAGAATACTGATAGGTTTCATGTGAATTTCTCCATGCAGATCTTTCTGCCTCTTGCCCGGAACGCAAGCTAAAACAAATGACCGCTGGTTGTAGCAAATGAGCCCATGTACACATAAGAAGGGAAAACCTATCTCTTAGCTGTGGCTTCCATCAAAATGGAGAACAAGCTTTCCCACCGAGACTCCAAAGGCATGGAGAAGAGTCTGGGAAGATGCAAAGTCACGCACAGAAAAGAAATCTAAGTGGTAATGATCTGAACATCTGATCTTCAACATTGCGGACAAGAGTGCACAACTCTCAGAGATGACCAGTGCAGAAATCTGAGTGGGAGAAAAATGCACAAAGGTAGGGGTTAGAGTACCTTCTGCACTCCAGATGTCATTTTCTACGCAGACGGAGATGCACTAGTGTAGCAGCCCTGACAGTGGATGCTGTCTATTACTCCTCAGGGGAGGAGAACAGTCTTAATCTGATGGCTGCAGTTGGAAGAAAAATCAGAGCATGATAACCCAGCCCCTTCTTTCTCTCTTGTAAGTAAAACTGCCATTCTTCTCTGCTCCTCCACATCTTAAGTTTTAAAGGGGTTGGCTCTGCTCATGGGCTGGGGAGGATGCTCTGTGTCCCATCCATTGCTGACAGTGACTGGGAGGGCAAGTCTGTGTAATTCTGGGGTTCAATATTGGGAAACTCACTTGCCTGCAGTTAAAACTATATTCTCCAACAAAAGTCTGTATCTCTTACCTGCAATTCCAGAATCCCCAACGATTTGAAAATAAAAGTTTTCCTCCAATCCATCTGGCAGCAAAACCTGAAGTGACCTAAGTCACTAACAGCCAAACCTGACCTTAACTGACATGAAGCTACTTACAGTCTTTATCACTCCACTTGGAGCTTTGCTGTCTGATACAATAACCAGTAGCCACACATGTCTATTTAAACTTAAACTCATTGAAATTAAATACAATTCAAAACTCAGCCACATGTCAAGTGCTCTGTAGCCACATGTGCCTGGTGCTGCCATCTCAGATAAAGACATTTCCAGCATTATAGAAAGTTCTGTACAATGACGTAGAGCAAAGTCATGTTCACTTACAGACATATTCATATTTGATATGGAGTATTTACTTAGGCCACATATATTAAACAGTAGATAGATATTTTTCCCCAAAATCTAAAAAAAAAAAAAAGTCCAAAATCACATCCGGCCTGGAGGATCACAGATAAGGGATTGAGGGATTGCAGACCTGTGCCAGTCTTAATCAGTAGTAAAGGGGATATTTTGGTCTTCCTTCTTTTGCTAAGACTTTACCTTATTCCAAATTGATAAAGAATCAAGGCAAGGAAGAGGCAGGCCCTTAAACTCTAATGGGGGAGAGAATCATGCAGGCTCCTCTTCTCTCCATATGCACAGGCTGTTTAGGCTAACCACAGTGGGAGGATCTTACATGTGTTTAAAAATCATTTTTCCAGGGAGGTATAAGTGCAGTTCTGGCAGAAAGACAGTAGCTAAAAGACTAAAAATCTTCCAAGGATTGATAAAGATGCCACAGATGGGATTTCTATGTTGGGTGGGAGGTGGGACTAGATGAAGTCCAAGGCCCATCCATTTAAGAAAATCTGGTATAATGCTATTGCCTCCCCCAGAGGGGTCCTTCTCCAGCATCTTCCACATGGCAGGGATTGGCCAGATGCAGATACACTTCTGGACAGGAACATGTCCGTTAGCATCCAGCACTTCCTGAAATTTCCCTGAATGCTCTCAGGCTACCTCTTGGTGGGAGCAACGTGGGTCAGGGCAGCCATGTGCCCTTTCAGCTATTCATACTCTTGACACCTGACAGTGAGAAGATGCTGGACAGCACCTATCTGCCACACCAGCTTATTCTCTTGTCCATGTGAGTGTAAGATATTTCACAGAGATATTCCACAGGAGCCTAGCCTGGCCAAAGAGTACCAAAAGATGTATTTTGAGCATCTTATGGGCTCCACTCTGTTTCACTCTGCTATATGAATTCAGGCAAGCAGCTTACTTTGATACAGCCTCAGTTTTCTCATCCATAAAATAGGCAGAATACCTCCAGGTCCACCACCCTCAGAGAGTTGTATGAGGATGGAAATGAAAATCAAAATATTGAATAATCTAATATATGAGAAAGTAATTTTTCCATCCTAAATGCATTTATTATCTTCATTACTGATGGGAAAATTCCATATAAGCCTTGTAAAGCAATGCCTATTAAAACTATATTTTAAGCAAGAGCCTTGCTGGATTCTCAAAGTATTTCTGTGAGTTCAATACAAAACAGCTTTTATTTAGAACATAAATTGGATTTGCGCTTGTAAAGGAAAGCATGAGATAATGTTCTTTGTCTTAATTTGACAGCAGACAGACTCTTCAGCACTGGCCAAGAATCTAATACTGGATTGTACCAAAACACAACCATTTGCTTTTTATCCATAAAGATACTATGGTAAAGTGCTGCCTCTGACAGAGCATTTACCAAGATTTGAAGGTTCACGTTCAGATCATTAAAAATGCCCACCTCTGTCTTTGTTATTCAATATGCCACCAACTCTCCGATTTGGATAAAATTTGAGGACCTGCTCCTATCGAAACTTCCCAGGTAAGCTTCACATTTCTGTTTTTTTGTTTTTTTTTTTTTTAAAAAAAGATTAGTGTGGAAGCTGTCCAGCTCAAACAGTGCTCCAGTGACATGACTGCCTCCTTCCTCCTGTTTGCTTTCCTAGAATTAATATATGCTAAAGCTTTTATTTCAAGAAACTAAGGATTTTGAAGAATCACATGGACAGGCTTAAGAAAAATGACATTAATCTAGTATATTAATTCAATATTAAGATGACTCAGTATAAACTCATTATTTTTATCCTAGAAATTGCAAATTTTTTTTTTTTTTGAGACAGAGTCTCACTCTCTTGCCAGGCTAGAGTGCCATGGCATTAGCCTAGCTCACAGCAACCTCAAACTCCTGGGCTTAAGCAATCCTTCTGCCTCAGCCTCCCGAGTAGCTGGGACTACAGGCATATGCCACCATGCCCGGCTAATTTTTCTATATATTTTTAGTTGTTCAGATAATTTCTTTCTATTTTTTAGTAGAGACGGGGTCTCACTCTTGCTCAGGCTGGTTTCGAACTCCTGACCTTGAGGGATCCTCCCGCCTCGGCCTCCCAGAGTGCAAGGATTACAGGCTTGAGCCACCGTGCCCGGCCGAAATTGCAAATTTAAAGTGAGAAAAAAACCAGCTACTCATGATATTAACACAGAATTTTCATTGTATTTTAGAAGCAGCTTTTTAAAAGGAAAAGAGTGATTTAACTGGCTTCACAACACCAGATTTAAACACTTTTCATAAGACATTTTTATAAGCTCAGGAGAATTAAAAATTTCAGAACTAAACATTTTCTAACATAATTCTCTGAAACACTTTAAAAGTGCTTTAGCGATATTTTAAAAAGCAACACAAAACTTGCAGATTTCCTTAAATCCTTAATAGACAGCATATTCCATGTTTGGTTTTTTTTTTAAATCTAAATTTAGGTAAAAATCCTAGAACATATCTGAGATAGAATGACTTTTTGAGAGTGTAGTATATCTTCCTAAAAGGCTCCTTAATTAAGTTCTGTGAAAGGACACGATAAAAGGACAATCGTGCTGTCCCCCGAAAAATGTGTGGTCCTGATACTAATTAGCGCATGGTACCTATTTCTTTCCCCAATTCCCTTGTCATAATGTGAGCTTTACCTAAAACTAGTGCTGGTGCCATGTTTTGGGGGGGTAAACGATAATTTTCTAGAAAGTTACTTTTATCGGTTCTTTCTGAATGCTTTCCACAAGCAACCAGAGCCTTGGGTTTTCAAATGAGGATTCTATCCAATGATTGTTCGAATGTAAACTTTCTTTTTTCTTTCACTCCGTAAAAATAAGACCCAAGGCTTGTTAAAGCATAGGGAAAGTTAATTCTCAAATCTCTCACATCTATTTCCGTCTCCTATAAACTCATCTTATGGCCGAACATTTTTTTTCCCAGAAGAGAGGAATCCCTGCAGTTTTATCCAGCCCCAGACAAATACATTCTTCCTTTTCCCCATTCACTGGGAATGAAATCTAACATTCAGGACTGAGAGCTGAAAGGCAGTGATGGACAGGATTTGACCACCCCGCGCTCGGCCGCCGCGACTGTGAACGCGGTGTTATCAACAAGTTTTCGCTGAGCGCCTAGCAGATGCCTGGCCTGGAGCGGGAGCACGACTGAGTGGGCCAGGCTCGAGACCCCGGAGACAGCAAGCCCGGGGACCTAACGGAGGAGATGAACTCATCCTGAACGCTCCACCGCGAAGCCTGTCCCGGGACCCACGGTGCGCGTCCCCTCGACCTCCGCAGGCCTTGGGTTCACGAGGGTCTGTTCGGCCCCCAAGGCAAAGGGTACCATCGCACCTGCAAGAGGCGAGTCTCAGGGAACACTGCTCACCTCACCTCGGGAGCAAGTGGCGAAGGAGCCCCCATTCAGGAACCTGCCAGCGGAGCTGAGAGCAAAAGGACCTACTGTTTGCGATAATCTCGCAGTAGAAACCGCTAAAAGAAAGGGAAAGGGGCTGGTGGTGGTGGAGGCAGAACGGAGCTTCCCGAAGCTCCTGCAATGCTGTGGATGTTTCTTAGCTTGGCCGGGGGGAGTAACCAGTGAGGGTGGGGGGAAAGAATGGGTGTCCCAGGTGAAGTCAGCAAGCACAGCGGACGAGCGAGGGGAGAATAAAAGTGATTCAAATTAAATTCCCACGCGCTCAGGGCTGCCACAGCTTTAGCTGGAGGAAGGGAGCACAGGGCGCACCAGGTACACTCGCCGGTTCCCGCAGCGAGGACAGACAGAAGGACGGACCGGCAAAGCCGAGAGGGGGACTTACCTTCGGGGTTGGCGCTGATGAAGACCCGGACGCTGCGGCCGGCGGGCACGAGGTGAGAAGGCAGGGCCGTGAGGTTCCCAGAGAAAGCCGCCCGCCGGAGCGCAGAGTCCCGGGGACAGGGCAGCTTGGTGCCCGCGCCGGCCGGCCACATTGCCCTTTGGGAGAAACAACCGCTGCCGCCTCCTCCTTCTGCTCCTTGGGTCCCTGCCCGCGGCTCCGCCGAACGGCTAGGTCGGTCTCTGCAGGCGGCGCGGCTCAGAGCCGCTCCGAGCCCGAAGCGCCGCCTGCGAGCTCCGTGGCGCACACCGCCCGCCGGCAGGGAGCGGCCATACAGACCCCTGTCGCCACCTCCTCCTGGCCCTCTGGGCGTCTGGCTTCGCTGGCTGCCGGGGCTCGGCGCAGCAGCCGGCTGGAGCCGGAGGTCAGCGTGGCGGCGGCTACGCGCGCGGCGCCCTTTTGCGCCGGGAAGCGCCCGCGGCCATCTCCCCGCCCGCGCCCGCCGTGGGAGGAGGGGCCGCCGGGCGGCGGGGACCGTGCGGGCGAGGAGAAGAGACGAAACTTTATCTACAAGATGTCCCGACTTTATTGGAGATCGACTCCCGCGTGCGGAGAAATAACCCGCGGCTTGAAGGGCGCCTGGGGCTCGGGCGCGGGGGCCTCGGGCTGCCTAGGGGCCTCTCGGGCTCCTCCAAGGACAAGCTGGAGTGCTCGTGGCTGCCTCCTTGAATGAGGACAAGAAATCAGTTAGCTCGAGGTTCCTACTCCTCCTCCTCCAACTCTCCTAAAGGTCACACAAGCCCTGAGCATTTTCGCGAATCCACGCGTGCGGGCGTCTCCGCGCCTCTGCCCTGGCGCAGGGAATCCAGCCCCGAAGTTCGACGCACGCACCAGTTCAGACCGGCCCCGAGGTCTGAAGCGTCAAGTCTCCGGACCGTCTCAGCCGTCCTCGAGGGAGGGTCACCGTCTCCCTGGCTCTCGTGGCGCAGGTGGCCGCGTCCTGCCGCTCCGCTAGCTCCCCACGCGCGCCCGGGCGCGGTATTTTATAGCCGGGCTGCGCCGCTCACGTGCTCCTCGCCGCGTGGTCGCGGAACCTTTCCGGGAGCGGATCTCCGCGGGGAGCTCTTCCGAGGCCTCCGAGCCTCCCGGGGGGGTCTTCCTGCTCCCCGAGAGGCTCAGGCCGGGCGGTTCTGCCCGCCTGGCGGCTCCGGGTCGGTCGGCCGCAAGGGAGCCAGGAGCCCCGGCGGCCGGCGCGTGCCAGGCCGGGCGGGCGAGTGTGGGCTCCCGGGAGCGCCCCCCACCCCCGCGCAACGTCCCGCACAGTGCCGGTGGCGCGGAGTGGGGTGGGGTGCGCGAGAAGTCAGAGTTGGCTGTGAGCCGCGGCTTTTTGTTTGCGCTTCGGCCGCTTTTCCAAGTCAGTGTAACGTGTGGGTAGGCTTTGCCTGACGCTGACCCGGCAGTCGGAGCGGACGCGGGACTGCGCTCGTTGGGGTCGGGGCGCGAGGTGGACGGCGTGGGCTCTGGCCTGCGTCCCAGTGGCGTGAGATGTAGGGGGAAGCAGACGTAAAATTGCCATCCTCCTGCCACACTCCACTGTACCCATCGAAATACCGGAAATACTGCGTAAACCAGGACAAGAAAAAAGACCCTGTCGAATAAAAACTGTGATTGTGTTGGGGTGGGGGTCGGGGGAGTGTTTGGATCTTTAGCTGGAGTTTGGTGTCCGAATCCCTCATTCTGGGCTTCTGGGCAGGCACACCTCACCTATGTTTCAGGGAAAAAGAACAGTTTTTCCAAATCTTTGCGATTGGGGAGAGGGTGGGTGAGCTCAAGGTGAGGCAGCCCAGCTGCAAGTTTTACCGTCTTAGCTGGGGCCTGCTACCCTGGGCAGCTCTACCCTCCTTCGGGCCTGCACTTCCTCTGGGGCCTGCTGGTGGCAGTGAAGTCCCATCACTGCTGTTTGTTTCGTTACCCCAGCCCCAACACACATGTTCTGGGGTAACCTCTTTGGAAGAACTGGGTCTCTGGGTTTGTAAGGCTGCCTCTCCTTCCAGAGAGCCAGGCAGACAGCAGTTCTTTGTGATAATTTGATGCAACCCATGAGGAAGCCCTGGATATACCCAGCTATTTGTTCAATTGATTCCATTTAGCAAATTATCACCTTTCTCATCCAGACTGATTCTCAGGTGGGAGTGTTCTCCAGCAGTAAGGGGGGAGGGGTCTCTGAAAGATCTGATGTCCCAAAGGTATGGACTTTGAGCTCTGGAGCAGGCCATGAAAATACAGAGTCTATTACAGTATTATCCTTTATGAATATACAGTATCTATTACCAGAGAAAGGAGCCAGGATCGCTTCATGCTTGATCTCAATATTGTTTATAAAAGATTAAGAAGTTGCCAGACTGTCAAGAACCTGCCTCCCTGCCTTTCTCCTCCCCCCCCCGCCACTTGTTTGTTTCTCTTAAAAATGGGATTAGTGTTTGTATCTTCTGACCTTTACTTCAGATCTCAAAGTGTTGCATTTTCTTTGGATGACTTTGGGATTTTTGGCAGCCTCTATAACCTAATTAACTGTTCTAGACAGGCCGAAGTTTAGCATCTGCCAGTGTTACTGCAGACCAAGGCTGCAGAGGAGAGAGAATTTCACATTGTCTGTGGGGCCCTGTTTAAAGGCTCTCTGCACAACCAGCCTTGCTTCGGGTAGAGCAGGCTGATGTCTTTGGGGTGTTATATTAATAATAAGGATACTTAGTTGCTCATTGTCCCCCCACATGAGCGTGTGCATGTGTTGCGTGTACACACACACTCACAATCTTCCTCCACATTCTTCCATCCTAGCTCTTGCTAGCATCTGATGTCCTAAAGCCAGAAATTCATTCCTTAGCATGCAAATGGAATAAGAGAGGGGTTACATGAATTATTGTGAATTAATTAGATTTGTTTCCCACTCTGAGTAATCACACACACACACACACACACACACACACACACACATGAGAGGGAGAGGGTATAATTTGGAAGGCAGACCCTAATTTTGGAGAACACTTTTTTATATCTGTTTAAAACATTTTATAAACATTTTGTCCTCATCAGTAAATATTAGAAGTGTTATTATTACATTTTGCACATGAAAAAACCAAGGCTCAAAACAGTGAAATGGCTTGCCCCAGGTCACATCACTAGTGAATGGCAAGGCCAGGATTCAGGCACTGTAGCTCCTGCTGTGCTCTTTGCAACATACACCTCTATTTTCTAATTTTGCCCAGTTCTGGCCCTGGCTGACATCTTTAGTAACCTGGACATGGCTGCTCAGGCCTGTGTTTGTGGGCATGGAAGGCTGGTTATCACCTTTGCTTTCTAAATAGGAAAGAAGATCAATGTCCACACGATCACAGGACCAGACTCTTCCAGTTTCTAGGCTGTTGACCTGGTGATAAGAACTTCCAAATTCCCTGTTTCCTTCAGGTCCTGCTCTTTCCTCATGAGACCACAGGTAAATCCCTGCCATCCCAGAAGTGGGCTGGAGAATTTAAAGCATCTAAAAGTGGGAAGGCAAAAGTACATGAGAAATGGGGCTGGGACCCAGCTTGTGATGAAGAACAGGAATTCCCCTCTCTAGCCTTTCACACACCACCAGTTAGCAGCCTAGAGAGGACCACAAAGAGGTTCCCTACTTTTATAAAACAATGGTCCCAGTCCTTTACAGAACAGGGCTGTGCAAACGTAAAAATTACTGGTAATTTCATTCTATTTATCAAGCTGAAAGGAGCCTTGTGCTCATGGAGTCCCACCTCCCTTGATAAATAGGGGACGCCCTTCTCAGAAATTGTAATTTTATTAAACGGGAGGAAGGAAAATTATTCCGTAATGATGTTGCTGTATGAGCATTTCCTGTATGCTGGACATTTTAATAGGTATTTCATTTAATCCCTCTGCATCCAGGCTCTTGGCCCAGCACCTTCTATCCCCAGTCTGATGTATGTTCTTGGACATTACTGTTTCGTGATTTATGTGCACTTTGCTTGTTCCAAAGTCCATGGTACACACATGTATCTCACCTGCTTCTCTTCACTGTGATGGCTAGTGCTTTTCCACCCAGGCATGTCTGTGTCACATGCCCAGTTCATCCTGCTTAGCTGCTGGGGGTAGTGATCTAAAAGCACACAACCAGAGCCCCCGTGACTGACTCTGACCCAGCAGAAGGAAGACCTATGACCCAATCTGTATTTGATTGCATGTGCACTCACATGCAATTTCTGTACATCAAATATCCTGGCCAGGAAACTTCTGGATCACTATTCTATTTAATATATCTGTCCTATTATGGGTAGAAATGAAATAGAGCCCCTACTGTTTTGAAGAAGACCAATTAACACACCATACTACTCTAACTGTCTCAGGAAATCTAGCCAGTGAAGCCAGTGATGTGTTGTTTGTGTTTCCCGAACTTGAAGAGTATCAGACTTAATATTACATTCATGCTCACAGTGGCTCTCTGATTTGGGTGATAAATATTTGAATCTGCTTTGCTAATGTGAGAAAAGGATTATACAGAGTCATTTAAGCCAGGACTCCACTTTCCAAAGTTCCAGCTCAGGACGTAAGCTAGACCTGTAAGTAAGGAACCCACTTACTTGTTTACAAAATGCAAATTTTCAGTCTGTGTGAGAATTTGTCAGCATAACAATTTGCCAACAAAGCTTGTTGATTCAGAGGTGTCTGCAGCATGGTAGAATTCACAGCAGCTCAGTTTTAAATAAAGTTACACCTTTCTGAAGCGCTGTCTGATGTTTTCATGACTCAGAAATTCTAACTTTATATCCACCCCCTTCCAAATCTGTTTAATATATTTTTTGAGCAGTCTCCCTCTTACAACCTTCTAAATACATTGCTATGAGAGCACTATGCATACCACACAAAATGAAGAAAGTTAAAGTAACTTTTTAGATAAAAATTTATAGATTATATTTCTAGAGTAAAGGTTTTATTTTTATTTTATGATTGCCAAGCTTTTCCCTTTCATGACAATCTCCAATACAGTACCTTATAAAACTCTCTTCTCTCTTGTTCTGTCATCTGACATTTGGAGAATTGCTTTTTACAAAACACATGTAAATTTGTTTTGATTCTAATCCTGTGAGGTAGATTCTGTATTAATGATATTACCCTCTAACTCATTGTTTTAATATGAAAAAGCAGCTCAAGAGATTTTAGTGGCATGTTCAAATTCATTTAGTTGCTTCATGGCAGAGCACATATCAAAACTGGATCTCTCACACCAAGCCATAGGTCAGTTATAATATACCACATGGCTGCCAGGGTATAACAAGATCCATTTGGCCAAATTGATAAATATCATTTACAGCTCTCTGTAAAATTTATACTGGTGTTTAGGCAAACCAAATAATATGAGGGTATAAAACACTCTACTTGGATGTTTATGGTAGCTATGTTGCCTATTTTACACTGACTTCTATATTTTTATTGAGCAGAAGCTAAATTCCATATCTGTTAATTCTGACTACTCAGTTTTGTAGACGAGTACAAGAGGCTCAGAGAATTTAAATGACTTGTCCAAATTCAGATAGCTAGTAAGTGGCAAAGCTAGTATGTGAAGCAGATAAATCTCATCATTGTACTAAATGGAGTCTTTTCACCATGTAACACTAAATCCACATGAATAAGATAAGAAAAGCTTCCCTTTACAGTATTCCAAGTTGACATGGCCCAAATATCATAAGTATGTTGTCCAAGTCATTTATTGTATTTGTTTTTTCATTGTTGAAATGCTTATACTTAGTTAGAATAGTGTTAAGCTTGAATGTATGTTGATTTTACCTTATTTCCAAAATACTTTAATGGGACAAAGTGTTTTTCTTGGATATTTTTCCTGTAAAAATTGAATATAAATGATGATCCCATAACAATCTCTGTAAAAATAATTTTAGAGAAGCTACTTTCTGATAAAATACTATGGCTTTGCCACCTTCCTTTTTCTCCCTACTCTTAACAGTCCTGCTTTATATTTTTTAGTTAATAGGATTTATTTCTTCAAAAAATAATGGTCTCCATGACACTCCTTTAGCCTGAATTAATTATACAGTTGCACTATGCATCTTCTTGGGTCACCCTTCATAAATGTAAATTATCTTTATTGCCTAAATTTGGAGAACCATATGCAGAAATTGACAGGTCATTTACATTCAGTTCAAAGAAAAGAATAGGCAGCCAATTATGATTGCTTTGAAGTATTAAGAAACATTTACAAATCAAATGATTCAAAAACAGGTTTTAAATTCCCAACTCCTGTCACTTCTTGATAAGTGTGGGGAGATCATTTTCATTATTATTTGGAGCATTTGGAGTAAACGTAAAATTTAGGAGACTTGTTTTTTCCCCCTAAATAAATATAGTGTAGCTTTCTATTGTAAAAATGAAATATATATTATATTAATATGTCTTTTCTTTATATATTTAAAATATATATTTATTATAAAAGATAATTGTGGATAACATTTTAAAAAACACTAAATGCAGATCTACTGCTGCATTAGCCAATGTTTTTAGTGGTAAATAACTAAAACCAACAATGAGTTTCTTTCAAGAATATAGGAGTTTATACAGAACACAAAGGCAGAAATGGAATTGAGTCTTAAGAAAAACTGGACCCAGTAATAGGAAACATCCCTGGGAAAAAGAACATTATTGTTTTTCTGTGTCTCGTCTTTGGTTCTCTGTCAGTGTCATGAACATCTTTCTCTCTCTCCCATCTCTCTCTCTCTCTCTCTCTCTCTCTCTCTCTCTCCCCCAAGTGAGCACATGCACGTGCACACAGGCACACTCTCCTTCACATAACTTTTTTGATATTTAATATTTGTGATGAAATATGGCCAACCCATAGCTCAGGCCATGTGGAAAGATGGACCAATTCTTTTTGAAGTCTTTTTAGGAGTTAGTGGACAGCACTGTAATGGAATAAACATGTGTGTTTTAGTTTTGAGTTGATGTTTGTTAATCTTTCCACTCTTCTAGGAAGTTACCACACCTGCATGCAAATAGTAAGGTCAAATTGTAGCAGTCTGTCTTAGGAAGTAGTAGAAAATTATCTAGTTTCCTTTTTTCCTTGCTGTCAAAAATAATTGCTATGTTCCTTGGAAAGACTTCTGTAATTCTTTCCTTTCACTTAGATAAATGACTTTTTGAAAATGACTTAAACATTATTTGCTAGGTTGTAAGATACTCAGGGGACTAAAACTAAATAGGAAATAGTAAGTCAAAATAGAATTTTGCCACTTTTTCTGAATAATTGTGTTAATAAGGATATGACAATAAAACTTACAGAACATAATCCAATGCATGGCTAAACTATCCTTTGAAATCAAGTGCTTCACATATACATATATATGTGTGTGTATACATATACATATATATATATAATTTAGATAGAAGAAGTAAGGAATTACCTATCTGTCCTACACAGGATTCTTGACTGAAAACAACAGAATTGGTGCTAATTAAGCATACAGACAATTTACTGGAAAATCATTACTGGAAAAGTAATAGTAATGTTGAGAGAGCTGGAGAACGAAGCTTGAAAAGTGGGAGGGGACCAGAAGAGGTCAGTTGATGGGTTCCATGCCAAAATAAGCATCGTGGTGACAAACATTCAGGACAGCCTTGCTGCTGTTGCTGTTAAGTTCTGAACATTGTATGGTGCCCTGTCACCATCAGTACCATTTGCCAGATACCACCACTGGCATTATTGCCACTGGACACTAGATGTTGCCATCACTATTGCCTCATTCAGTTCTTCCCTCTGGCTTCTGGGGTCAGGGAGACTGGGAGAGTGATTATCTGTCCTGCACCAAGATTCAAAGCATGCAGAATTCTCTGAACCCTGGAAGGGGATTTTAGAGTTAAATTGTTAAAGCCCTCATACCTTCCCCCAGCAAATGAACAGTACACTTCCTCTGCTCTTATGTGGTTCAGAACATTTTGATGCCGTGAACAAAAGATGACTTGAATGCCTTTGTATTCCTAGTAATAAAATTAGAATAATAATGCCCCACCTCTCCAAGGCTTATATGCCTGGCAAAGTTCACCTCTTCTGAACCACAACCAGGAACAAGAATGTGAGCTAAAAAGAATTCTTTAAGCAGCCAGACTATATGTTACAATGTTCAGACAGTGACACTCCCTTGACTCATGGGAGACCCCCAGACGCTGTCTTTCAGACTCTCTTTACACTTACTGTACACACAAGTAAAACAAGCTGGGTTTTCCTGGTTGTCAAAACCACAGCAGATTTAGAGACACCAAATCGAAGGAGGAAGGGCTGCTATTAACAAATAACTGTTGGAAATGAGAAATGGTTTCTCAAAGCAAAGAGGAAACATGACAGCAGAAGTGATATGTATTCACACACACACATACCACTCAGTAATCTACAGATGACTTAATTTCAGAACAATAGTACTCTATATATTTCAAAATGGGAAATATCAGGAATAAAGAGACCCTGAAGTTGAGACAGATAAACATCAACATATTGCAAGTACTTGGGGGCAATTTTCAACAGCAAACAACCCAGAGAGCTGAGACCAAGGGATGAATGGCACTTGCGCTATTCAATAGTATACAGCCAGTAAGTAGGTAGAAGTAAACAGCAAATAAAGTAGGCAGAGATTCAGGTAGAATCCTACCCCCAAGAAGAACATGGTAGAGATATTTTACTTAAATGCCTGAAGTAGTGATGGTGCAGAACAGGTAGTAGCAGTAGTAATGATAAGGCAAACATTTATTGAGTGCTTTCCATGAGGCTAGATATGGTTCTATGAACTTTAGAGACATTAACTTGTTTAATTTAAACTTTCATCCCATGGAGGAAGGTGCTATAACTATCCCCACTTTACAGATGAGGAGACTGAAGCAAGGTGATATTCAGGTACTTTGCCCAGGTCATACAGTTAGAATGTGGTGGAGCCTGGACTTTAATGCAGGCATTTTGACTCCAAAATCTGGGTTTCGACTATTAGGATACACTCCATCCTAGATCCTGGATAGCATACCAATACAATTACCCAGACAAAGGAGAACCAGCTCATGGTAAGGAAACTAGAAGGAAACTCAGACAAGGGAAGTAATGTTCAATGAATGTTTAATTTGTATCACATTCATTATCTCATATGATCTTCCATATGGCAGTGTAAATTATTACTCACTTTACACATGGACAATCTGAGGTTTCAAGGGGTTGAGCAATGCATCCACACTCACAGAGTTTGTAGGTGATGAAGCTGGGATTCAATCTCGTGCCTGAGTCCAGAACAGCGGAGTCCGAACAGTGCAAACACCACTTGCAAGAAAGAGCTATTAACAAACCTGTCCATTTATATATGCATACATTTCATTTATTTGTTCATTTATTCATCAAACATTTGTTAAGCACTTCTATGTTCCCAGCGCAAACCCTATTCCTAGGAAGTCCAATCCAGTATGGGACTCCAAAATAGGTACTGATGATGCGGGGCAAGTCACTAATGAAATGACTCTCAGTCAGTTTAGAGGTTTCTTAAACAGGGTAAAACCAATAAGACAAATGCATACTTGAAAGGACATTAGTTGACACTCTAGAAAACAGTGCTGCATGGAAGTATGGGGTCACAGTGACCAACAATACAAGGACAAGGATTTAAAAGGGGTTTGATGGGAGCTCTACTCACAAAGACAGTAGGCTATTGTGGCAGGATGTGAGTTTTGGAGACAAACTGATCAATGTGGGTTATGATACTGGCTCCAACACTTAATAACTGTGTAAAGAGAGAAACTCTTTCCCTAAACCTCAGTGTCCTTCTCTGTAAAATGGACATAAGATGCCTACTTTGCAGTGGTGAATGGTACACGTGTTAGTATGAGTAAAGGACCTGGCACAGTGCCTGGTACTCAGTGATGGTAATTATTATTAGACGGGAAGCCCAGTGAGAATCATAGTTATTGATTCAAAAGGAGACCATGGCAGCAAAACTATGTCAGATTTAAAAAACTCTATATAGTTTGTGTTATCTTATTTATATCGCTAGCATCTAATAACAAATAAAATCAATCAATCAACAAAAACTCCATTTGAGGAATTTTAGCCCTTTGTGTCTTATTTTTGTGTGGTTGTGCGCAAAGGTTGCACAACTATCAGTAGGAACTGAGTTATAGTCCACAGTCAAGGTAGCCAAGATATCGAAATCTAGGTGAGGCATAAGCTAGAGCAACATGAACAAGGTGGGAGAATCATATTGAGTCCCTGGAACTCTGGCAAAGAAGGAAGGGAGATCACAGAATCCTGAAGGAAACTGCAATGTGAAAGTGGAAAACCATGTTCCTGACACTGGGATCCAAGATCAAAGTGGCGCCAGGAATAAGGCTCACTGTTAGATTTGTGCTCAATAGCTAGTAAATATTTTCTGGCTTGGAGTTGGAAGCCTGTAAAAGCCTGGGTAGGTGGGGTATAAGTACTGTCGAGGGTCTAAATGTGGACACTGGGGAGATCTGGGAACGGGTAACACTAACTACTTCTTAGCTCTGGCACTTACTATTCCTTTCTAGGATTTTACCAGAGCCTCCTGTCTATCTCCAGTCTCAATTACCCCAGTACAACTTTTACAAATGTTCTGCTCCTAACTTGTAATTCCTGTCTTTTCTTCTACTTTTCCTTTGCAAGTTTACTCTAAGTCAGAATATAGAACTCAGTATTATATTTTTTTATATTGAATGACTTCACTTTTATCCTTAGAGGCTTATCCTCTCCAGGTAACTGCCTAAATCCTTCCCTGAGTTTCCAGTGAAAAGGAATCCATCTCTGTTTTGTTCCTTTAATGTTTGCACTATTGATAAATAGTCCAGGTTATGGTGCAATAACAACTAACCACAATATCTCTGAGATTCTTCACTTCAACATTGTACTTTAAGCTTTAGCCAGGGCAATTAGGAAGCAAAAAAGAAATAAAAGACGTTGGATTCAAAAGGAAGAAGTAGAACTGTCTTTATGTGCAGACAACATGATCTTCTATGTAGAAAATCCCAAGGAATCCACTACAAAACTACTAGAACTAATAAATGAGTTTAGCAAGGTTCAGGATAAAAGCTCAATATATAAAAATCAATTGAATTTTTATATACTAACAATGAAAAATACAAAAGAGAAATTAAGAAAACAATTTTATTTACAATAACATCTAAAAGGTTAAAATACTTAGAAATAAACTTAGCAAAAGAAGGCAAGACATTTACATCAAAAAATACAAAACATTGTTGGAAAAAAGTAAAGATCTAAATAAATGAAAAGATATACTATATTCATGGATCAGAAGACACAATATGTTGTTACAACGGCAATACTCTCTAACCTGATCTACAGATTTATTGCAATCCCTATTAAAATTTCATCTGAGCTTTTATGCAGAAATTGGCCATCTAACCCTCAAATGTATATGGAAATGCAAAAATCTAGAATAACCAAATCAATTCTGAAAAATATTGACAATACTGGAGGACTTACATTACTAGATTTGAAAAACTGTTATAGAGTTTCAATAATTAATACAGTGTGGTATGGTCAGAAAGATAGGCATATGTAAAATAGAATTTAAAGAATAAAATTGAAAGTCCAGAGATAAATTTACATGTTTTGGTCAACTGATTTTTTGACAAAGGTGCTAAGATAATTCAATGGAAAGAAGAATCTTTTCAACAACTGGTTTTGGGACAACTGATATCAACGTTCAAAAGAATTTAGACCCTTACCTCACACTGTACAGAAAAATGTCTGGAAATGGATCAGAGATCTAAATGTAAGGGATAATGCTACAAAACCATTACAAGAGCCATAGGAGTAAATTTTTGTAACCTTAGATTAGACAATGATTTCTTAGCTGTAACACCAAAAGTACAAGTGATAAAAAAAATCAAAACATTGGAGTTCAACAAAATTTAAAAATCTTCATCTTGCCAACATGTTATCAGGAAGGTGGAAAGACAACATACAGAATGGGAAAAAGTATTTTCAAATTATATATCTGATAAGGGGCTTGTATCTAGAATATGTAATGAACACTTTCAATTCAATACAAAGGAGACAAATAACTCAATAAAATGATCAAAGAATTTTAGTAGATCGTTCTCCAAAAAATATTTACAAATGGTGAATAAATACATGAAAGGATATGCAACATCATTACTCATTAGGGAAATGCAAATTAGAACCACAGTAAGATACTATTGCACATCTACTTGAATGATTATAATTAAAAAATCACATAATAACAATTGTTAAAAATCATTGGTGAAGATGTGAAAAAATTAGAACCTTCATACATTGCTACATTCATACATTGGGCATGTAAAATGGTATAGTCATTTTGGAAAACAGTTTGGTGGTTTCTCAAATTGTTAGACACAGCTACCATATGATCCAGCAATTCTACTCCTAGAGAAATTCCAAGAAAAATGAAAATATATAGTCACAAAAAAGTTGTGCATAAATATTTATAAACAACATTATTAATAAATGCCAAAAATGAAAACAACCCAATGTCCATCAAATGATGAATGGATTAAAAAAGTATTAAAACTATTTTGCAATAAAAAGTAATACATTACTGAGAGATGCTACAACATGGATGATCTCAAAAACATTATGTTTAGTGATTGAAGCCAGTCACAAAAAACCACATGCTGAATAAGTCAATTTTTCTGAAATGTCTAAAATAGGTCAATTCATAGTGACAGAAAGCAGATTAGTGATTGCTTAGGGCTGGGAGGATGAGAGAGAAATGGAGAGTGACTGCTGATGGGTAGAAGATTTCTTGATGAAATCTGCTAAACGATGTTGCTATGATGAAAATGTTCTAAGATTAGACTATGGTGATGGTTCCACAACTTTGTAACATACTAAAACCACTGAAGCATACACTTTAAAAAGGAAAATTTTATTTATTTATCTATTCATTCATTCTTGATGGAGAATTTATCTTGATAAAGGTGTTAAAAATCACAGTGATTTAATAAAGCAAGAGTTTATTTCTCATGCATGCTACACATTCAATGGAGATTGGGAGAGGGGCTCTGCTCAGCGTGGACTCTCTAAGAGCCTGGCTGCTGGAAGGTCTGCTTTGTCATGTACTACTGTGATCACTAAAATAGAACAAAAGGAATGTGGCGAATTGCCTATTGGCCCTAACAACTTCCACATGGAAGAAATACACATGACTTCAACTCATGTTTCACTGGACAAAAGAAGTCACAGGTCACACCCAGAGAGGGCAGATAATTTCAATTTCACCATAAACCTGGGGAGAAGAGGAAAACTGGAATATCTGTGGAGAATCCTAATGAACATCACACTGTCCTATCTTCTTTCCTAGATTTTAATTTCTGCGAACAATGACTCTATATTTCCTCACTGTAATATAATACCAAGTTTCCTTAAATTCTTTTCTTTTTTTTATTTTGGATAAAATGGAGGTATTTAAATGAGTAGGATTTCAAAGAAAATAAACAAGCTATACACACCAGTCTAGAATAATGCTTTCCTCACAGTAAATCTTTCATAATTGTGAGCCAGTTGAACAAATGAATAAGTAATGGTTAAGCTCCAGTGCTGAGTAGGGAATGATTGCGAGCCCGGTGCATGAATCAAGGGTCACAATACTGCAGGAGTCTAGAAAAGAGGAGACCAAGGGGAGCCGAGGTGGCAGTCGGTGTTCCCAGCCCACCTCTCTTGCATCAGTACAGATGGATCACTAGGCACTGCTGCAGTGACCCAGATGGATGGTGTTATCTGTGTCACGGTTTGTTTTCTTCCCTGATATGACTTGGGCAGAGCCCTGCAAGCTTAATGAGGGCAGAAAAGAGTAAGATCCAGAATCACTTAACCTTTGAATCTCCGTTTGCAAATCAAGATTGTAAAATGTAGCTGCACCTTGAAGCTCTGTGATAAAAGATGCTGTTAGTATTGTATGCAGCATTTATTAGAGAGCAAAACTGTATATCAAAGCTTTCATAGTCATTCTGGAGGTAAATCCCTTTTTTTGCTGAATTCAGATTTCACAGAAATGCTTTAATGAAGACCCCCCTCTTTTCCCAACACTTCATTAGGCAGTACAGTCATACATACACTTGAGTCATTTTTTACATTATGGAGAGGTTGTTAAAAGGATGGTTGAGAGTGCTTTCAGGACATGGCTAATTCTTTCATTTTATATGGGCTCTCAACAAAAGTTTACTGCTGGCAGAAATCAAAATCTCTATTTTCTTCATATTCCTATTAGACATATATCTTCACTAATTTCAGTTCTTCAGGAAAGTACCTTTTCTCTCAAGAACTCTTTTCATGTGTCCATTATCAGTATTGGTTGTTATAATGATCAAATTAACTCGATAATGGCCACGCTTCCATGACCTCGTTTGCAGACAACTCTAAACAGGGAGAGAACAGTTAACTAATTCTCATAAAACATTCTTTTTTTTTCAATCTTCAGGTTTTTAAAAAAAATCAGTTAAAAATATTTCTTTCCTTCTATCACCAGAAGGGAACAGTAAGAATTTCAGTTAAAAAGTCAGGAAAGAAAAAAAAAAGCTGCTTAGCACTAGTACATGTAAATCTTAGTTTAAACTATTTTAAAATGAGAAAAAATAACTAACAGATATGGGAGCAGATTTCATTTTTGAAAACTACTCTTACAATTATGGAAAGAACAGAGGAATAGGAATGATTTGGGAAAAGGAACAATGGACAAATCATAAATTAGAATTTATATATTCTATCTTAATAGTTATAGTATTTGGAAAATGTAGAATGTCTACTAGGAATAAAAAGCAAAGCCATTTCCTTACCTTAACTATTTATCTTAGCTTTTTATTTATTGGAATTACATAGTACTTGGCACAGAAAAGGTGCTTAATAAACGCTTCTAGAATGAATTGCCCACACCCTGGCAAATGATCTTGGAAAATCTTCAAAATAGCAGATAGGCTGCTGCATCCAGCAAAGACACACACACCTACAGTGACACCAAGAAAGCCATATGTGGAGCAGGACATTTTTAGTACTTCCCTGAGGGAACCACACCTACTGCTAATTCTGAAAAAGGAAAAAACTCACGCCTAGAGTTGCAAAGACAATAATGAATAATACTCTAGAAATATCCATAAAGGACTCCCTATATATATTGATCTGTGCTTAAACATTGCTCTTTTCCCTATTTGCTTGTTCCATCAGAGAAGTGGCAAATCAGTCCTGTGACACTTTGCACCTACTAGACATGCACAGTTTGTCTCAGCAAGAATTCACTGAGCCCCTTCTTCTACAGTGAAGTGCATACATGTCTCTACAGGATGTAAAATGTTGAAGTAGGACTCTGAGGAAATAAAGATGGGGGGGTAAAATGACATTAAAATTTTAGTCCTAAAAAAAAGCAGGAGCAACAATTGATATTTACTTTATGCACGTTATTTTCTAATTCCCTTACTCCCATCTGGCTCAATGACGTGAGAATTATAGTAAGGGAAGAAAACTCTCCATCTGTTAAAAATGTAAAATAAAACACTTAATCTGTGGGCAAGCACACTGAGTACCAGAAATTTCTTATAAATGAAATGATAAGAGCAGGATCCTATATTTAGTAAAGTATAGAGGATAGAGATTTCTGAAAGATGTCTATTATATGGAAAGATGGGTTTGCAACTATTTCTATGGGTCTAGTGCTATTTTATGTTCTCAAGTGAGATGAAACCCACTAGGCAACTGGTATGATGCTCACAGATTTACTCGTCAAGTAGGAAGATAATTTGCTGTGCATCGTAGGTGAAGTACACAGTAGATACCTTTTATGTCCACGTGCTGCTCACCTTCATCCTTTCCTCTCCCTCCTTATGACTTCCTCTCACACAGTTGCAGGACTGGCTTAGGCTGCCATGTTCACGCGACATTAGCCCTTCCCCATTCATAGTTCAGGGGTGGATTGTCAAATGTCCTTTCCTTGGGAATTTGGGTGGCTGGTCCTGTGACAGGTAACTCTAGGAGGTATCAGTGGTCATATTTCTTGCATGTGTACCTGAGAAGCAGAGCAACCTGGTCAAGACAGAAAGTTAGAGTAGGGTCAAGAGCTACAGTAAGCACCGGAAAGAGAGAAAGAGCTAGAAGGCAAGAGAGTAGAGTGAGAGTGTGAGACAGGGAGAGAGAGATGCAGCAGATGCATAAAGAAGAGACAAGAGGCAGAAGAAGGGTCCAGACAAATTTCTAGGTCACGTTACTCTTGAGGTCTGTCTGCATGCCAGCCCTTTGGTTCCACAGGGCAAACTCTTTTCCTCTATAATGAAGTCATCCTCATATGCCTAAGGTTTGCAAATGATTTCTGTTATTTGCAACGATGTCAATGTTATATTTCCAAGCAATTATCTTATTGTTTCTGGGTATTTATCTCCCCCTCTTCTCTCTCACTTGATCCAGGAGGGGATTTTTCCCTCCACCAGCTCACATCCAGTAGAAACAATCATTCAAAGAAGTCTTCTACCTAAATGATAGACAAGAAGCTGCCTGAAGATCTGTTTCTCCTTTCCTGACAAATACTGCCCCGGGAGAAGGGAGAGAAAAGGCAGAAACATGTAACAATCAATGGGAGAGGAAGCATGGTGTGGAGGGACAGTCTGGGATTCCCAGTCCAGAGTGCAGAATGGAAGGACTGCCAGGTTAAGCCCCTCCCGGCCTGCAGACTAGGTACCTGCTGTTCAGTAGTTCTGGGCCCTGGTAGTCCTCTGACAAGAGGGTAGGAGATTTGGACCTCTGTGCGGGGCTGGGGTCCTTGAGAGAGATTTCGCTCCTCATCAGATTGGAGCTAAGCAAGGCCAGTCGGGTGATGTCCCTGCGCATGGGCCGGGAGGGTCTGCTGTGACTGTTGGCACAGCTGCGAAGGACTGTGACTGATGCGGGCCACAGCTCATAGCAGCACAGCTGTGTCTCCATCAGCAGAGTGAAGTGCAAGTGATTATCTGGATATTTCAGATAATTAAATGGAAAGTAGATAAGACTGAAAACTAATAGCTAACATCACAACATTCAGGTCAAGGTCTATGATTAGGACTCTCGGGGGATGCCTGTTTTCTGTTTGAGGACACGCTCACTTGAAGGTGTACTTGGAGTAGAGTCAGTTTAGCTAAATGTCAAGAGGAAATTCAATTAAAATTACTTGAGGGGAAAAGGATGCCATCCTCTTTCAAAGCTGTAGCTGAAAAAGCAAAGATAACTCCGACATCACTGGGATAATTCATGCCCAAACGTGCCCCGTTTCCATTTGGATTAGCCTGGCTCTTGGGACTCTGTATTAACAAGAAGTATTAATAAGCATATGGATGTTTTGGTTAATCCTGCCATCTTTGTGTCTCTTAGAAACAGATCTTAGATGAGACATGTGGTTTGCATGCCCAGCCCTGTCTCCTTCTCTCTTCCATCCTCATCCAGGGGGAAATGACAGCTGAGGTTAGGCCCTGGCCAGATAACAACAGGGTTTGTTATCAAACCATGGCCACCTTTGTCACACCTTTGCTGACTTGACTTCTAGCCTACCTGACATTCCCAATCTTTCTTATCCTTTCTCTCTTAGTTTCTTTCTAACTCCATGGTCCTGTGTACTCTGATCATGCGCTCAACTCCCAGGGCACTCACAGTCTGCCTACACTAGCCATGGAGAATGGCATCTGCTCCACGGGAAGTGGGCGGGCCCATCTGCTCAGACACAAGACGGGGAACTCAGGTCATAAGGAAGTGGGACAAAGGGAAACCTAGAACTGGGTAGAGGGTGGAAGGAATTGAGCCAGAAGCTCAGGCATCTGGCCCACAGCATAAAAGCCTTGTTAGTGTCTGGGCATAGTTTGAGGCATTGGTGATACAGAGATGAACATGAACCTCCCTTTTATAGTGGAGCAGACAGAAAATAAATAAATAATTTAGATATCAATTAGAACTATGATTTTTTAAAAAGAGGGATGCTATAATTTTTTTTTTTTTTTTGCAGGAGGGTGTCCAAATTAGAGAGGGTGGCCAGGGAAGGTCTTTCTGAGGAAGCAAAAATTGAACTGAGACCTGAATGAGGAATAAGATCCACTTGTGCAGTGATTTGGGGAAAGAACATTCCAGGGAAGGAAAATAGCAAGTGCAGGAGCCCTGAGTGGGAACAAGCTTGCCTGTGTTGGAGGGTCTGTGGGACTAAGGGAAAACTAATAAGGGGAAGGTTGGTCTCGGATGCCTAGGCAGGGACCAGTTTCTGTAAGTCCCTGCAGGCTGTAGTCCTGAGAAGGATTTAGGCCTGGAAATTACATCACCATATTTATGTTATAAAAAGCAAAGTCTAGCTGGGGTGTGGCAATGAGCTGTTGGCAGGCGAGAGCGGAATCAGAGAGACTCCAGGCAGATTGGTGGCATGGCCTGGAAGTGTTGAGCAATTTGCTCAAAGACACTCAGCTAATAAATCAAGAACCAGTGTCAGAGGGTCAGTAAGAGTAGAGGAGTTGGACAGAAACACACCACTCCCCCCGACTTTCCTATTCTCCCTGACCTAGAATGTCAACTGATGTTTCAACTCAGCCAGCATTCCATCACTGCAACCCTACTGAGAAACCAAGGGAGTGGATCTTTACCATTCTTTATGGCAGTTTGGTGCCTTTGAACATGCCTACTTTGGGAATTTCTCTGCTTTAAGTGTCCTGTATATCCCAATGGAAGATATTAGAAATGAATTTTTATGGCCTTTTCACAATTATGGAAACCAGAGATGTTCACAAGTCAGTCAAGATTTGGAAGGTTGTCATGGGCAGAAGCAGGTGCAGAGGAGATCTCACTGTGGAAAGGGCCAGCAGTGTGTGGCCAGCAGTGTGTGGCTTTCAGAACTAGCAGAAGAGGTGACATTGAAAGTGCATCCACAAGCTAGTGTTGCCAATTCCAGATATAGTGGGGGGGGTCTCTGTTGGGGCCATATTCCTGGGTAAAGTGAGCATTGTATTTGTCCGCCAAGATTCCATCCTCCCACAGATGCCAAAATCCACCTAGTGTCCGTAATACATTCCTTTTCTGCTGAAATCTAGTGGTCCTTTTTGACTACTTAAGAACTACGACTGATACCTCCATTTTCTGATGGGATGCAACTGTGGGACTGAAGTCAGAGCCAAGAGAATCCTCATCAAGTGTAAAGGTCGTGGCTTAAGAAGACTCTCACTGCCCAGCGCTAGTCTGAAGGTCCCACAAAATTTCCTCGTTTTGTTGTAAAATAGAACTTGAGAGCTAATTGGCATGCATAATGTACTTCCTGTATAAAAGGGCAAGGTGAAATTTGCCAATGGCTGCACATCGGGCAGACAAGCCCTGCCTGTTGCTAGAAGTGACTTCTCCTCAAATGGGCAGGGCACAGTGAAAGCCAGGGGCCACAGCTGGAGACTCTTTCACAGAAATTATTTTGCACATGGTTGTGTTCACTCAGTACTTGGCTTCTCCCTGATGTTACCAGAGAATGTGCAGCTTCTCACTCATCAGCAATATTTGTAGGCAGTTTTCCCATTGCAATTGGAAATCATGAAAAATGAGTGGAAAAAAGCCCTTACCAACTAACCCTTATGAGGAATTCTAGCAAATAATGAGAGCTTAGAATATGACATGTGCTCCCAATGCCCAGGGTCCAGGATAGCTGCACACTGTCAATTATAAGGAAATAGAAGAAAATTGAGAAAGACTTTCAACAAGATTTAAGAATATACTTTTTAATATTAATTTTAATTATTCATTATTTCTAAATGGATGTCTGTCAAGATAAAATTGCAAACGTATAATAAATCTGAATCTCAAATGCAGGTTATATCTTTTTAATGGGCTGCTCTCTCCTTGCAGTCTGTGTTCATTCCTCATGATTAGTTGGAGCTCAGGACACGGAGTCTATTAGGTCACAAAAAGAAAAGGGAAGTGTACTTCCCTGATCACCGTTGGCCAAAGACTTCCTCTCTAGGGCTGCTTCCAAGAAGCAGTATATACTGCAGTAAAAATGCCTTCTGCACAAAGTCTTTCAGGAATTGATGGCAAGTATTTATTTTATGTATCTGGCTTTATAACTAGATTGTGAACAGTACTGAACTTTCAGCAGTGCGTCTTCGCTGTTTTGATTCCTCTACCTCAATTGTCAGCAGTGCTGTGGGCACTGGCCCTGGTGACTCAACTGCTACTAGAAACAAACTTGTGGTACAACCTACCTAAGAGGAGAGAAGAGGGAGAAAGAACGTGCTTTATATGCATGTGAACACCTTGATGCTGGATCTTCTGTGTGTCTCCAAAGTACACTTTCCCTCCATTTATGACTTGCTTCCCAATGAATAATTTAATTTATTAATTGATTACTACCTAATTGATCATAGAGAGACAGTCAAAGTGCTTCAGAGGCTGGCTTCATGGATCAGCAGTGCCTTTGAGAAAAGCCTTGAAGGGTAAGAAGGATTTCAAAAGAAGGAGAAGGCCAGTCTTGGATGGCAGAATGATTAGGGGATCCTTCTGGAACTTTACATGTGGATGAGGTTTCTATATAGGGTGAGTCATGGAAAGGGGTAAGGGACCAGTCACAGAAGCCACGTGTGCCCCATGGCCTTCCCATCGTCTAGCCCAGAGTAAGTATTCCATGAATCATGCTTTGTGTAGGGGCTTGAACTTTATTGTGAAGGCAAGGAGAAGTCATTGAAAGTGGTAAGAAGAAAACATTTTTGGAGCTGTATTTAATGTAGACAATATTCTAGGTGGTTTTTTTCCTCTTCACAAACTCCATCTTCATCTTCACCACCTCTTCTATCCCACCTTTTCAAATGCTGCCAGTGGCACTGAATTTGCAACCTGCATTTCAGTGATGTTTGGCTTTGTGCTTTTCACTCTTTTAGAACTGTGTGCTGCCATTTGATTGGGTTGATATGTTGCTATTCCAAAATATTCTTTATCAAAATATTGTAAACTCCTTGAAGATGAATTTGGGAGAAATTCTGCAGGCTACATCTACACAGTAAAGGCACTCTGATGTTTTTGACAAATGTCTGTGCTCACTGATCCAGACCCTTTTAGCTCAGAGAGATAGGACAGCAGGAAGTAGAACATAATTTCTCTTTCTACTCTATGGTCAATCAGATAAGACTCACACAGATAAGAAAACCCATTGTGGCTTGGAGTGCTGATGAGATGGTATAACCTAGAGTGCTATAAATTTTAGTTGAAGTTTAGATAGGATTTGATGTAGATAAACTTTATGAACACAATTTACAGTTGGGCCCATTTTCACCCTAATCTTCACTTCCATTCTGCAAGCAGGTCTTCTTTCCATACTAATGGTGGCTCTGTGTGGAACAGATAACAGAGATGTGGATTGAGTTACTGCTGCAGTGATTGATTTTACTAACATTAAGTTTGGATGTCAAGTACTGAAATCATTTTTCAAGTTGCTTTGGCCGGAATTTCCCATCTCAAATTATATTGTTACAAAAGAATTGAATATGCAAATCTTCGAGTTACAAGATGATGGAATGATCATTGACTTCACTTTGTCATGTGAAACAAGGTTGGAAGCAAATTTAAATCTGATAATGTTAAAAAGAATAATATTTATATAGAACTTTACAATTTACTAAGAACTCTCACATATAGTCTCCTTTTTTTGTATCTTGCAATTACTCTGGATGATTATATCTGTTTCACAAGTAAAGAAATAGGCTCAGAGAGGTTAAATGACTTACCTGAGGTAACCCAGCTTATTCTTATTTTGGGCAGTATCAGGACTCAAACCCAGCTCCATGTATCCTGTATCCCCGTGTTTGTCAATCTGCAGTTCATTTCACCAGTGGGAAATTATTTATTTAGCCCACATGATTGGCTAATTTACAGAAAAAAATAGATTTTGGTTTTCCTGCTTTGTGAAAGTTAGTACTGGGTCAAGGAAAAAAAAGTCATAAAAACAAAATATGAAAGGAAGGATGGATAAAAGAAAGAAGAAAGGAAGAGAACAACTTGCAAAAGAGATGGTGCCTTTTAAATAGCAGCTGATTATATAGTGCTTCCCACTTGACATCTCTGTGTGCTGCAGAGGTCAGGAGCTGACCTCTTCCAGGCCATTCTCACTTTGCATATATCAACTGAATTGAAAAACTGATGCTTTTCATCCACAGGCCAATATGTTGAAAACTTTAAGTGCTGTTTGCTTTGATTGTGTTATTTTGTCGAGATGAGAGAGAGTGATTAGTGAAACTAAAAGTTAATTGAAATGCTTCTAGAACTACCTTTCTACTAAGCATAGAGCCCGAGAACGATGCTCAGAGACCTCCTGAAAAACGGTTGCCAGGACGTGTGGGAGAGCGTTCCAAGTGCTGCAACCCACCTATGACTCTCCTATTCCCTTGCAGCCCTGATCTTATACCCATGAAAACAAATCCAGCCAGTTTTACAGATACACCAAAAAGAAAAATACCTTTTTTTCTGAATAAAAGAAGAGAAATGGAGCTAAGTATGAAGCACTTAGGAATAACAATGCCGCTTGTTTTCGGATGTTAGATGTCAGGCAGCCTGGCACCAATCCCTACTCTGACTCTAGCTAGCTTGGTGATCTGAATAAAAACTTAATTTTTCTAATTTTGCTTGTACAACTGAAAACTGAGTGTAATTTTGCTTCATAAACCTAAGTACAGAAGTACAGTGGAGCAGGACTTGACAGGAGGATCAGGGAGCACCACACAGCTTGCCCCTGCGCTCTGCGAGACCTCACGTTAGGCCAAAACTGAAACATGGATGAACTGACCATAGGGATAATAAATTGTAATGACTCCCACTGGGAGAATGCGTCAGAAAGGACCGCTTGCCTCTTGCATAATAATTTTCTGAGCTTCAACCTTCTTGTTTATATAATGAAGACATGGGACTAGATAACCCTTAGCAGTGATTCCAATTCCAAAAAGTGTTGGACTTTATGATGCTTTCATTACAGTGGATTGTTGTGTAGTGACAGTCTTCCAGAAACCTGTGAAAGCTGTGATTCAACATGATAGGTTTTGCAAACATGTGCAGGGCGATAATTTTTTTTTGTGTGTATGTGCACACACACATGAATGGGTTTGTTTGCCTATTAGTCTTGTTCATGTACATAAACGATAAAAACACAAGTATCAGTCTTCACTTAAAATGTGCACCAAACATTTTTGCTTAGATAATTCAGTGCTCCATGACTCTGAAATTATTAGCATAACTGAGAATTTATGTTTGGATAGTTATCTTTTAAAAGCACTTTTTAAAATTTAATCTCTATTTACATCTTTAGTATTGATATTGATGTATAAACAGCACTGATATTATATGCTTCTTTTCAAGATAATTGCAGGAGGAATTGCCCATGACAAGATAACATGTTCATTACAGAGTTTTCTCCTATTTATCAGAGAGGGTAGGCATCCTATTTTTGGTAGTGAGCACCCTTCCCTTCCCCAGCCAGAGTACAATGACAAGAAAACGATTAATGAGTGAGCTTCACATTACTGTCAGCAGGAACCCAGCCCATGTACGGGGAAGCCTAAATAATTGAAGGGAAGAGGTAACGGTGGTAACAATAGTTATAATAGGTCAGAGAAGCTTTATTCCTGGGCATTCTGCCCAGTTTAAAGGATCGTTTACACATTTCGGAGTGTGGTTTGCTTCGCTAATTGGTAAGCAAATCTTATGGCTCAGAATCACAGCACAGGGCTCCCAGGAAGGTTACAGAGGAGGGCTGGAAAGAATTGCACATTCTCCCTGTTACTGAAAGCTTTTGTGATAACAGCTGCAATAGAGATTTTACCTCACGGATAACAAACAGCCACCACCACATTGCAGATGGCACCTGTCCCGTTTATCATCAGTGGAGTGGAGAGTCACTTGAATCAGAATCAAAACTATTGAATAGTTCTATATTTTGGCTTTGCTGGGGATTTCTTCACATCTTCCTCTTCTTTTTATTTTTATTTTGCTCTTTGTTACAGATAAGAAGATATTGTGTAGTTAGGGGAATTGGGGCAGTGATGAAGGGAAAAAAGCTAACTGACTAAAGCACTTTAACAGAGCCTATTTATGCAACTGTATGAAACCTAACACAGATTGAACTACAGCCTCAAAGGAGAAGGGGGCAGGTTAATCTGTGCAAAGGCAGCGTGAGCAGGAGTGGCAGAGCTGCAATGACTGACACTTGGGAGGTGACCGTTGGACAGCTTGAGATGGAGAACCTGCCTCACGACAGCCTGCATGGGGCCCTGCCTCCAGGTTTGGGGTCTTCTTAGCTATCTGGACATGTGGATAATAACCCTGTCTTCACAGTAACTTGAAATATGAAAGAGATGACTTGTACCCATTAACGCACACACACACACGTACACGTACACATATACTAATAGTGTGAGCAGATGTTGTGGGGATGTAAAAGTGGTTGGTGCTGGTTAAAGGAAGATGAAAGCAAATGATGCCATTTAAAGCAACACAAATGCAACTCGGGACAAAACAGTACGTTACTGGATGGACATCCAGGGAATATGATACCTTAAAGGTCAGCAAAATTATGGATTTTTTTTTTGAAACAGATCTTTAAATAGTGTCCCTCAGTATAATATCATCTTTTAAGGAGAAAATATTAAGGTAATTTTGTTATTTTTATAATCTAAAAATTTACATGCTGTGTTTAACAATTTTGGGGAAGAATAGTTATCCTATTTATAACAGATAACTAAAAATAGAAACCTTACAAGAGGTTGAGAATTCTGCAGTATTTCCTAAAAATCAAATTCTGATGTAAAGTTGAACTGCACCAAAGATAAAAAAAATGAAAATTAAATAAAGCCAGTGAGATAACAAATTTTAAAAAGTTGCTTTAAGGTTGAGTATAACAAAGAGTCTGGCTATTTAATTTTAAAACCCAGAACCCATTATGAGTTGCTAGAATCAATTAATTTATTTGAGAAGGCAATACACTTTAGGCTTATTTCTTTATCTTTTATGCCCTATGTTATAATATTAAAAAAATCAAATCAAACCAACAGAAAAGAAACAAATTATAAAATGTTACACACACTGAGTGGTTTGGAAAAAGTTTGCTTTGATTTTTGTTCCGATGTGTGAAGCGGGTTTACTAACAACCAATTCCAAGGGAGGACTCTCACTGTGAAGGATAGCAAAGATCATCACTATGTCAACTGCCAAAAACAGAAGTCTGAGTACTCCCACTCACTGCATCCTGGAGGAAGAGACAAACTTCCCGAGTCTGGTGACACAGAATACACTCACACGCAACAAGTTACACCAAGCAGATTTATCAATGTTAAGTAATATTACAAAATATTACAAAACAGCCTAGGATCCATTGCAAACCAGTCCTCAAGCCTCAAGAAAGCTGCCCAAGGCAGATGCAGTCTTGACTGTGCATGTTCCACTTGTACCACAGCTGAGGGACCCCAAAAGGCAGCCCATCCCAGGTTACATACCTCAGGGTCAAGAGGACTCTCTGGGTAAAGCTTTGAAGGACATCCTGCTTGCAGGGGAGGGAAAAAGCTCGGGCTGCCCCTGGCTGTTCCTCCCTAACTCAAGATGACACGTTCCCTCGGAGGGGCAGGAGCATGGCTCGGGCTGTTTGGGCAGCTCCTCTCTGTCTTGGGATGTTGCAGTCCCAGCACGTTTCACAGTTACTCTGAGAACCACAGGCAAGAAGAAAGGGGAGAAACCGGGTTGGCCAAGACTATCTGGGGACCATTTGGCACAAAGTAAAAGGAGATTTTAAAATCCTAATTCAGCTTAAGCACACATAGTTGATATTTATAAATGTAAGGTATAAATATGAGAGAAAATTAATTTAACCTATGACTTCCCATCTTTGTCTGTTATTAATATATCTCAGGTAAAAACATTTTTTTAGGTGTTCTCATCTTATTGGCTTATTGCAGACCTAGCTGAAACCATATCTAATACATCTGAAAATACGTGGTCCATCAATAACACCAAACCACCCAGTATATCTCCAGTTGGAGGGCAACTCTGCACCCCGCAGGGGGTCAGAAATGTCCTCCTGGAGCAGCACTTTGGAAACATGCCTTACCTTTCTCTTCTGAGCACTACTGAACTTCAACCTTCCCACAAAATGCGGAAGCATGAAGATCTCCTTTTATTTGAAGCAAATAATCTTTAAGGTGGAAACTGGTAGATAATGTACAAAGTTCATAATTTATTCTCTAAAGCTGGGCTCATTCATTCAACTCTAACTCATTGTCCAGCTCAATGTTTTCCTCGAGTCTAGGGTTCCCATTCTTTCTTTGGTAAGCTTCAGATATGAACCCTCAATTTTGGTCAAAATTGCTCTGTTTATTGCCATCAGAACTTTACTTGGGTTTTTATTATATCCCAAATTCTATCAACACTGCTTCAGCAAATTTCTCTTCTTTAGGCCTTACGAGCCAAACATGTATCCCCTCTGCTGTCAGTGCAGTTGGGAGCGGAGCAGACTCTGGAGGCAGGAAGCCGATGTCCAAATCTGTCTGCATCACTTACAGTTGTGGGACTTTGGAAAAATTTCTCCGTGTTCTAGATTCCTCATTGCTAGTGCAAGTATAAACTAGTACAACCAGTCTGAAAAGCAATTTGATATTATCTTGTAAAGTTGCACCTTTGCATTCTCTACAACACACCAATTGCTTACCCATATATGTTAAGAGATACACACAAGAATGTTCATAAATTTCATTCATGTCTGGAAAACAGGCTTAGTGATTTAAGATGGGAAAATACTAAGCATGTTTTCTACCATCTCCTCCCACAATGCTAAGTATCCATGGTAGACATCGCTCATCAATCCAGCAGTCTCTCCTGCTGAGTCCAGGCTTCGCCGCACTGTTTCTTCAACCCAACCCTGCAGGCACACGCCACCAATCAATTGAATCTTGAAAAGACACTTTTTTACCTTCCTGGCCTCAGGATAGTTAGGGAAATCGGGACAGGGTGTATTTGGCAGTTTATTTCAAGTGGTTTTGAATGTAGGTAATAATAGACTTTCAAAGGCTTATTTCCTCCCTCTTTTTATATCATTTCATACTAAAAGAGAGGATAATTTCACTAACACTTTCTAGTTGTATTTTTCTTTAGCCCTTTAGAATGAAGTCATAAAATGATTTTAGGATGACAAATTATGTTCCTATCTCCTAACGTTTTTAACTTCTTGTCAAAATGCTCAAATTTATTTTGCTTTCATAATTCATACTGATTGATACTGCTGCTAATTTTCAACTGTCACTCAATTATTTTGTGACATTCTCTTTTTAGATTATGGACACTATCTTTCTGCAAATTCCTTTTGCCTCTTTTGTATATAACAATTAATGAAAAACAAAAGTATAATAGGATATGTGGATGGGTTATACTGACATTACATGGATCTACACAAGATTCCCAAAATGAGACGGGGAATTGTCAAATACATAATTTTCTTCTTTCCAAATGTTGATACATTATCCTGAGCCACAGAATATATTGCAGTTCCTTCCAGCAAATAAGTTTAGAAGGAGAAGCACTGAGTCACCGAGCAATAATTTTAAATTACTACGGCAAAGGGACAAGAAAAAAATATGGCTGCACATACAATATGAGAATTTCCGATGTTTCCTGTGGCTAATGGTCTAGGCTTTTTATTTTTTGGATTTAGGAGACCCTGGCTATTAAGGGATTACTATAGAAACAGTGTTGGTGGCTGAGTGTCAATTTAGTTAAAAGATACTTTCATAAAGAAGGAAAGAAAATCTGCACACCTTAGATTGACTTTGTCACCGAAGCAAAGTTCCTCAACAGATTTTCTTTCAATTAAAAGAAGCAAATTTAATGCTTGGGACACCAGTTGGATTAAACTGATGCCCTTGGAAGCAGAGGCCATCTGTACATCATCCCCATAATAATTCATGGTCTGTATTTGTTTCCAGGATGGTCCAGATCCAAGGCCTGAACTGGATGAACTAAGGTAGCCAGCAAGGATGCCAATTAGAAAGGCTTTTTCTTTGAGATGCCTGTCTTTGCTTTCAGGAACTTGCACTATATTCCTCAAAGCCACTTTTAAAGTTGCCTAGAGTATTTGACAATGAGGTTCATATACTTTGCAAAGTTCTCCAGTATATCTAGAAACTGGGGCAAGAAGGAAAGCAGACTTGGTTTCCAGGAAATATTGCACAAGACTGTAAATATTGCAGAGCTCAAGGGTTCTTGAAATTAAACTTCTCCCATCCTCTTCAGATAGAACAATCTTTGAAATGTTTGTAAGGATGGCAAGTTTCTCTCATCCTTTGATAGCCATGCGAGCAGATCTTCACCCTTAATTTTAATAACATGCTCCTCGAAAAGTATAAAGTGATTTTTGACTGGTGAAAAACTAGAAGAGGAAGCATTTGACAAACACTGAAATTGAGTCATGTAAATATTATCACTATTCCAAAATTAACACAATAGTGCAGGGTCATAGTCCAGGATTCCTGGCTGTCAGAGTCATGGCCTACCTAACTGGGACACCTAGTGTCGTATCTCTCACAATCTTCTCTCTCTCCCTCTCTGGCTCTCTCTCTCTGCCCACCCCTTTTTCACCCCCAGCCCCATATGGGGTGGGTTTGCATCATGGCTAAGAGCATGGACCTTGGGATGAGAATGCCTGGCTCTTTCACTCTCTAGCAATGTGACTGAAGGCATAGTCTTTGATATCCTCCTGCTGCAGGTTTGTCATCTATACAAAGGGACTAACAACAGTACTCATTTTACATGGCTGTTGTTGAAGACTAAATAGGTTATTACAGGTAAAATGCCTGGCCCAGAGGAAGGCCCGCAATGCATGTTAGATATTATTATCTATCCTCATTGCTTCCTCTGTGAAGAATTCCTTGTTTTCCCTCCTCCCTCCTTTTTTTGAATCTGCAGTTACCATCAACTCTCTTGCCTGTGTTTGCTTCTCATTCTTGACAAGGCACCCCTCTTTCTGGACCTCCCCTGCAGAACTTTATTACAACCTGTGGTCTGTAATTGTTGATTGGTCTGCTGATGGGCAGGCAACTTTGGGCAGAGGCTACAGGACAAGATCTCCTGGAGCTGTGAGGAGCTGGTGTTGGACAGGACTGGAGGCAACTGTGGCTGTCTGACCAGGGCCAGCCCTAGGACAATGGCATTTTTTTATGAAAACGTTAGATTTTTAAAATTAAACCTTTTGAAAATGATTACCTTTGCAAAATTGAGTTTTTGCCATTTCATCTTCCAGATTCTTACCAGTCAAAAAAATCACTTTATGCTTTGAGAGGAGTAGTACAGCATTATTAAAGTTAAGGGTGATCAGACCTGCTAGCATGATTATTGAAGGATGAGAGCACTTGGCATCTTTACAAACGTTTCAGATATTATTCTATCTTGGAGTGGGTGGAAGAGGTTTAATTTCCAAAACCCTTGAGCTCTGCAATTCAGGACAAAGGGAGGATGGAGAGGAATGAAATTAGGAGGCAGAGTCTACAGAGTCCGATTGTTGAGGGTGGGAGGGAGGGAGGGAGGATCAAGGATGATGTCTGGGTTTCTGACTTAGCTGGGCCTGGAGGTCGCTACCTCTGGAGGTCAGAGCTGTACATACAGGAAGCGCAATTAGCAGCATAGGTCAGACAGTCAAGGGAGCAGTAGCATGCAGAGGAATCAGAGGGCCAAGGCAGATCTCTGAGAAGTACCAACATTTAAGAGTTCAAGAATAGGACAAGAAAACTTGGAGGAAAAGCCTAAGGCAGAGAAATTGAGGCGAGATAGAGTGGTGAGACTTGAGAGATACCCTCACCACATAACTGAGTTGTGTAATACTTTATCAAGGAGTTAGATTTTAAAATTAAACCTTATGAAAACGTTAAGACAAGAAATGAATATTTATTAAACCTCTGCACAGTCTCTAAATTTCTAAGTTTAGAAGTGTTCCCTGGCCCCCCAATCACGTTGGAACAGAGAGCTTTACATAAACACAAAACTAAACCTTTTAAACATCGAACAAAGCAAAAAACAAAAAGGCAAACATCACTTTGAGGAAAATACTTGCAAATCATTATGATCAGAAAAAGAGCTTATACACATTGTTAAGGAAAAACTACTAAGAATGGATGAGATAGATCAATGGGTAAAGGACTTGGGAGAATTCACAAAAGAACAAATATAACAAATTAACATATGGGGAAATGTTTACTTTCACTAATAGCAAGAAATGTATTTTAGAATAAATAGGCACTATTTTCCTCTTATTAGTTAGAAAAAATGCTTAAATAATAATATAACAATTCCAAACAAGTATTTGGTGAAACTAGCATGCCTAAGGATTGTTGGTGACACTGTATATTGGTATATACTTTTGGGAAAAATATTTGTTGCAGTGAATCTGGAACCACAAATTGTTCTTGTACAAAAAGTTCTGGTAATATCTTCTAAAAACCCAAACATAGAATATATATACAAATATTTCTATTAAATCACAGAATTATAAGTAATTATGAAAATTAGAATTTATCAGACTATTATTAAGTAATATACAGTGTGGCTTACTATAAGGCTGTTATAAATTAAGGTTATAAAGATCATATTAAAAACCTCCTAAAATGATGATTAAAGATCATATTAAAAACCTCCTAAAATGATTATATAATATTCATGAATTAAAACAGAATATGTAATTATATGTACACTAAATATAGCTATGTAGAACGTGAATATTAAAAAAAGAGAAAGAGCTAAACTGAAATGTTGACAATGCTTGTGTTAGTGTAATTGGGTTAAGCATGATATTTCTTCCTCTGTTTCCTGTCATTCCTGCTCTCCTGTTAGATTGCTTATATAACTAAAATGAATATAATCACTAGTTATTAGATCTTCATTTATTTTTCTTTTTTTCAGGCCAAATAAAACCATATTCTTCAGTTTTTGACGAGATATGCTTTTCTATCATTAAAACAGTCTTACTGAAAATTATCTGAAAGTCAAGTAAAATCATGTTGATGCTAATATTTAATATTAGTTATTAAATGAGAGATTTCTTTCATGGCTATTTTAGAAGGTGACCCATTGATGATGATGACAATGATGATGATGTTAATAATTATGATTATAATGATGATGACAGAGTAAACTTAGGTGAAACTTTAAAAATTTGAAAGTATTTTTTTGTGTTACCTCATTTGATCCTTAACATATTAACAGTTATTTGAGATCAGCAGGACTACTATCATCATATCATCAAACACAGTGAAGTCTTGTTATTTACTGAATGTGTGGCTTTGGGCAAGAAAACCTCTGTATGTCACTGTCTTCATCTAAAATTAAGATAACAGCACATCCTTCAGCACTTTGTAGAATTAAGGCGAATCATCTGGATTTGGGCCTGCAGATCGCAGACTCTCAGTATACGTCGGCCCCAGGTCTCTGAATGGAAGTAGACCCTAAAGGGGCACTCTTACCCATGGGGCATATAGACTGTGTTGAGCATCATATTTGGAGGTTTATCGGCCAGAATTCCTGGCCTATCCCCTAACATGTTCTCAGGGCTCTCTTTGGGAGTCCTATAAAGTGAGTCACAACGATCCACTATTGAGAAAGAAGGTTTTCACAGTTTGTGGAAATGTCAACCAAAGATATCAGTTCACAAAGTTAGGTCCCCGTGCCATCACATTTTCCTGAAACCTTTGGCACTGGCTATCACTTGTTTCTATTGTACTCCCATTACATGATATTCAATTTAGCACACCATTTTGTTGTTAATATTTTGAATTTATGGAACAATATTTGATAGTCCCCCCAAAGAGATCTCTGTCTCCTAGGTGCTCTGCCTCCTGACCACATGTGGGAAGTAACAGTCTAGGCCAGTGTATTCAGGATGTACGATACGTTTTAGTAAAGCCTAAAGTTTAAAGTTGTGAAGATTACTCTCAATTTCTCTCAAATAC